>CM042052.1:11242500-11772500 GCA_023525745.1 Arctium lappa | reverse complement strand
AGAAGTACTAACAGTGTTAGAAGCATTAATATTCTCAGCAGTACTAACACTGGTAGCAGCAGTATTTCTTCTGGCAGCACTATCCCTGTCAGCAGTACTATTTGATGTAGCAGTACTAACAGTTTTAGTGCTTCTAGGCACCCATATTTTAATGCTCTCTTTTAAAACCTTTTTCTTCATGTGGCCTTTGGTTTCAACAGATTTCTTAGCCACATGTTTCTTTCCAGTCTTCCTATAACCAACAGGTTTTTGCACAAATCTTTGAAAGTTCATCTTTTGGTTAATAGGGTTAAAGAAACAGTGCTTAGCCAAATGATTCAACTTGCCACATATGAAACAAGGTTTTGGTCTGATTATTTTACTCAGATCAACTCCTTGTTTCTGAGCCCATTGATTATTCCAGTTTCTTTGATTACCTCTCTTAGTACCAGAATTTAGGCTCTCAGTTTTATTGCAAGCACACTGTTTACAAGGGTCAGGATTCACAACAGTGGTCTGTTTGTAATGGACCTTGTTGGCCTTTCCTTTGGTCTTCTCTATCTCTTTAGACATGACCCAGATCCTTCCACCACCCTCATTGGTTACAATGTTGTTTTCTAAGGGTATCTCTTTACTCACAGCATTGTTCCTATTCTCACTGGCTTCTTTCTCAGTCATATCCTTAACAACCACCTCATCCAAAGAATCTATCTTAAAGGCTTCCTCAGACAAGTCCTTTTTCTCCTTGGTCTCTAACAAGTCTGATGTAGGAGGGATGTAGTTGTTGTTGTAAGGAGGGGGTGTGTTGTTGTATCCAACACCAAGCTTCATCTTATCATGAATCTGAGCCTTTAGAAGAGAATCCATTGCTTTTGAAGCATATGAAAACTTTCCTACATCAAGCTTAATCTTAGCTAGTTCTTCTTTCAACTTATCATTCTCTTCTTTAGACTTAGACAGTTTGGTCTCTAACTCATTCTTTTCCCACTTCCAATAGTTTGTGTCATAAGAGTGTTGAAGTTCATTGGCTTGGAAGCCTTTGATTTGTTCTTCAAACCTCTCAACTATCAACACATAGTATGTTCTGTCCTTTTCTAATCTTTTGAGGTCATCACACATGTTTTGGTTGTGATCCCTGTACCTTTTGACAGTGTCTATGCAAGATTGAGTACAAAGATTAGAAATTACCTCAGAGGGTAGATCAGACACCTCTGCCATAAGAGTTTGATTCTGAATGGCTTCCTCAGCTTGGTCACTCCAGTCAAACCCCATTCCTTGTTGAGAAACAAGGGCTTGAGCAGAGTTCTTGTTTTGATTGTAGCCTCCATTCTGAGCTTGTTGGTGGTTGTTATTTGGCACACCACTACTACACTCTCTAGCAAAGTGTCCCTTCATGTGGCACTTATATCATTCAACCTTTGTCTTGTCAAAACCAGCTCCATCTTCTCTTCTTTGAGAGAAGTTGTTCCTCCCAGTTCTTTTAATAAACTTCTTCACCCTCATAGATAACATGGCCATCTGCCATTTAATGTCCATCTCTTCCAGATCATCAGGGTGAAGTTGTTCCAGATAAATCATTAATCAAGGAGTTGTTGCTGTGACTGGACAAAAAGGCTTCAAAGACAGTTTCAGTGCCTTTTCTGAATTCACTCCACTAGCAGCACTAACTGCCTCAGGGTTGGCAGTAGTATCAGTGGATGCTGTTAGAAGTGCATCATTATGAATATACCCAGTGGGCTTCTTTTTAGCTTCTACCTCAGATTCAAAAACTCTTAGATCATTATACAGATCATCTAGTTCCTTCTCTTCCAGATTGTCACTCTGTCTATGTGAGACAGTGTATATAGTCCATTCATCCCCAAGAGATCTGAGGAACTTCCTGTTGATATCATCTTGCTCCATCTTCACTCCAACAGTAGCCAGTTCACCAATAAGCTTGTTGAACCTGTCAAAAGTTTGAGTCATAGACTCATTCTTTGAACAAGTGAAGTTCTCATACTGCTGCTTCAGAACATCCCTTTGATTTCTTTTGGTGCTCTTAGTTCCAACAAATCTTTTCTCTAGAGCATTCTAGAGAATCTGAGCATCAGTGCAGTTGCAGAATTGATGCTGATATTCATTGGGGATGGCCAAGAGCAGAGTGCTCAAGGCCTTCATCTCTATCTGTCTGATCTTCCTCTCACCATCTGTCTTTGGTGGAGGTCTTTTCCCATCTGGTCCAATCTAACCTTCAGTAGAGGGGCCATTCTCAATGACATCCCACATTGAGTCGTCAGTGAGTAGAATGTATTGCCTGATTCTGATCTTCCACATGTCAAACTTATTGGGTTTGAGCATTGGAACCTTAGAGACAAGAGTACTGTTTGATTCTGCAAAGTTTTCCATGATGAGTGAATGAATGTTTCTGAGAAAACAGACTCTGATACCACTTGTCAGGATCGAATTCTCAACAAGAATAATGAATACTCAGAAACAATATTAAAGAAGTTGCGGAAAAACACTTTAATATTCAATAAACAGAAAAACAGTATTAATCACAACTTGCAAACTTTACTTAATGATTCAAGTTACAAGTTTTTCACTAACAACCTCAATCTTGAAGAACAGGCTCTTTCAAGACGAATTCTACTTCTCTAGAATTAGGAACGATGTCTTGAGGTTGATTCACTCTAGAACAAAAACTCAGAATTGTTTTATTCTCTTTTTCAATTCTATTATATATAACATTGAATAATAAAAGATAATTACTAAACATAAAAAGATCTTCAAAATAATCTTCATAATTATCTTCAAGCTTTCCATGTTTATCTACAGACGTGGTCTCTTCAACATTATCTTCAGATTATCTCAGAAGCAGCATTAATCACCTTGATCACCTTGGAAGCATTAACTGAGTCTTGGCAACATTACCTATTAAGCAGCACTAACCGCTAGCAGTACTAACTAGCTAAGCAGTACTAACTTTGTTCAAGCAACACTAACTTTGACTAGCAGTATTAATTCTACTAGAAGTAGTAATACATAGCAGTATTAACTTTGAGATCCTCTGGCAGTACTAACTCTGAACTAGCAGCATTAATGACTTGGTCACATCTTCAGTTCTCAACAGAACGTTTTTGAAATTGTAAACCTTTTTGGTTTTTGGCCGAAGGCCAATTGTGATTTGAGAGACAAAGATTTTGGGAAAAGATGTAATTTGGTTTATGTAACCATATTGGCTCTCGTATTTTTGCCAAACGGGTGGTATGCCTTTTGGGCTTGATTTATACTCGGATGAGTCTTTGGGGTATTAGTTCAGTTTTAGTAGCTCGATCAGGAGCCTTGGACATATGATGTACTTAGTTGCATCTTATTTGAGAGTTACATGTTTTCAATGTGTTAGTTCATTCATTATGGTCATGTAATGTTTTAGACTGTAATGCATTGGATCCATAGGCATTAGAGTTAGTCAGGTGGTTTAATTGGGAACTTTATCCCTCTTTTGAAACTGGAAATATTTATGGTTATGTTAGGTCCGAGATCTGGAGCATTTCATGTATGAGATTGATTAGGTATGATAGGATAGGACTTAATTATTTATTAGAGAAAGAAAACCTAATCTAGAGAGAGAGAGAACTTTAGGAACTACATTTTGTATTATAGAATGAATTAATGAAACATTACAAACTAAAGACCTATTTATAGTCCATACTTCCTACCTACCACCATTGTTACAACTTGTAAGCCCAAACCCTTTACAATTAAGCCCAATAGGCCCAATTACATTTTATAAAATATTTACTTTCCTAAACTCTCTAAAATATTACACTAACATTCTCCCCCTAAAGTTTTGGAATGTAAATCATCTTCAAGCTCTAATCTCCTCTCCCCCTTGATTTGCTTGAAAAAACTTTAGTGCATGTATCTTCAATTGTAGGCTCGGCTCCCCCTTGAAAGTTGCTCTCATTCTTCATTTTCGACTTTAAAAACCGGATCCGATGTACACCTTTAGCTCGACTAAGTGCACGATAAAACATCTCGAAATGTAGAAACCCAACTCGTTCCGATAAGCCCACAAGAATGATAACGAGTGAATTTGACGTGACAAACCGTGTGCATCCTTAGTTTTTAACAAAGGAACCGTCGCTAACCGCGAGTCAAGTAGGAATTCGGCTTGAGAGTCATAACCGAGATGCTCGAAGAGAGAACAAGTGGTCACACACTACAATGTAGGGAATGAGAAACAATTTTGGCCAAACGAACGAAATTTGGACCAAATTTGTTAGAAAACTAACTGGCCACTAACAGAGTTCTGTTAGAACTATTCATCATCTTCAAAACAAAACACAACTCACGATCTGTTAACTTTTTTTTTATCAAAATTTTCACGATCAAATCTGCTGTTTGTTTCATCTAATGGCACAATAAACATCAAATAAATGTTTTCCAGCAAATAATATCTTCATGCAATCGTGGAAAAAAATAACAGCAGCTTTTCCGGCGATGTAACAAACTTTTCCGGCGATGTAACAACGTTTATTTCCGGCGACTTCTTCCAACAACCTAAACTTAAGAATTCTTGCTGGAATTTCAAGGAAAGTGATTGTTGTATGAATGATAAACCAAAACGAACAGATCTGTGACAAATTTACAGCAAAACTCCGGCGACATCTTGAATTCCGGCAAAAACGTTTTTCCGACGAGGTTTACCGGTGACTTCGTCCAACAGCTCATAAACCACGAATTCATGCTAGAAATCTTTGTAATCAACTTGTAAATTGATCGACAAGAGTAAATAACCAAATCTGAACGACATGACCGTGAAAAATCCAGCTAGAACAGTGCAGAATCCGACAGTTGCGATTTTCCGGCGAGGTGTATTTAACAAATCATAGATCTCGATTTCTTGCTTAAATTTACACCAAGCAACTGAATATATATCGAGATTAACATTTAGAACAGATTTGTGATGAATATTTGACAATATCTCAGCTTAAACCTCGATTTTCCGGCGATATTCCGGCCAAGTCGTTTTTCCGATCACACAATTTTCAACTCTTAGATCTACCTCATTTCTCAACCAAAATTGATATAAAAACTTTCTTTATGCTCAATAATCATAGGCAAATCGATCTGAGGTAGATAAACTTCACAAAACCTGCTGAAAATCGGTTTTCCGGCGATGCTCCGGTGATTGCGTTTTTTCCGGCGAGAAACTTTAAAAACTCATATCTCACTCAATTTTCGACGAATTTCGATTCTAAAAGATGTAGAATGCTCGAAATTTAACAACTAACAGATCTAGGCACATTAAATCACCTCATGCAAGAAAAATTTCGGATCAAAAATTTGACGCGAAGAACACCGAAATTTTCGAACGAAAAATTCGAAAAAACTTCAAAACTTGACAAAATTCGAATCCAAAAGTTGTAGTAGATCTGTAATCTCATCAAGAACAAATCTTCAAGTGGAATTGAGATATGAAGGCACTTACATGTAGATCAGGCTAAAAAACACATAAAATGTCGAGATCCGATAATCGTTACGAGAAAAGTTTCATCGTTCGGCTTTGATACCACTTGTTAGGTCCGAGATCTGGAGAATTTCATGTATGAGATTGATTAGGTATGATAGGATAGGACTTTATTATTTATTAGAGAAAGAAAACCTAATCTAGAGAGAGAGAGAACTTTAGGAACTACATTTTGTATTATAGAATGAATTAATGAAACATTACAAACTAAAGACCTATTTATAGTCCATACTTCCTACCTACCACCCTTGTTACAACTTGTAAGCCCAAACCCTTTACAATTAAGCCCAATAGGCCCAATTACATTTTATAAAATATTTACTTTCCTAACTTTCTAAAATATTACACTAACAGGTTAACGGGGACTCGAGGTATAGATTGTGAGTGGTTGAACTCGATGACCGTGTAACCTTATGCGAATGACTTGAAGTATAGATCTTGGGTGGTTGAACTCGATGTCCGTGTAATCCAATCTGTTTATTCAACGTGGAATTTTGGTTTCCATATTTGATTCTAGTTAGTGATCTCCAAGTCATGTTTGCATGTAAGCTTGTAGTGGGTGGTGCTCGGCAAAGCCGTATACAGAGTTAAGTCTTGCGGTGGTGCCCATGGTGATGCTAGATACGGAGACTTGTGACTTTTGTGGTGACACTCATCTAGAGAGTAGACACTAGGGTCATTTGGGTATCTTGCGGTGATTGCTCAGAGGATCCGTATACGGGGATCCATGGGCATATGTGAATCTCGAGAATGCTGATAAGTGGCTTAACTTTGTGTGCCCGCCACATTTGATGGAATCGAGTCTCCCCTGTCGCGGAAATGTGTTGTTTTGGGTATTGAGTTTTAGTATCCATGTTTTTAGATGAAGTAACTCTTTATTCTGTTTGAGTCTAATTGAGTAGATACAGAAAGGTGTATATAGATTATTATCCATGATTTATAGGTTGAGTATTATGCCCCGCCCGTGTTCTGGATGTTTCGGGATATAGAGTTTTATCCGCGTTTTCATAAATTGGGAGTTCGATTTCTATTCACGTTTTGAGTGAGTTTTGGGTTGTCTCACTTCATGAAGGAATGTTTTACATTGGGGCATTCATCTTTAAAAATGCGTGTTATTGGAGCACGGGTCGTTTTCATGTTGACAAAAATCATTTTGAAAGATTATGATTTAAGTTATCCTCTTTCATTTTAACGATATATTTATTCATGTTGAAAACTTTTGAACTCACTAGGCATTAGCCTAACCTTTTTATTTGTCGGCATGTGCATCAGGTTTCGGTTGGGGAATGGTACTAGCGATACTGTGAAGAGATGAGTGCTAGTTATATGCACGAGAAGCTTTTAGCTTTTGTTGACATCTTCCGCTTTTAGAGATAGTAATTGTTTTTGGGTTTTAGTAACACCCGTCCGTATTATAGACCTTGTATAAGGTTTGATTTGTACTTATTGAAGTTAAAACTTGTTAACTTTGATTTTATAGTAATCATTGTATTTATAGGGCTTGGTCAAACACTGTGTCTATTGTCTAATACTGTGTTGTATTGACCAAGGGTATTTAAGTCCCTTTGGTCTGTATTTGGTGTAAGAACTTCACGCACATAATTGAGAATTACTTCTTTGCGCATCTATCTAACTCTCTATCAACTTTCTCTCTCTAAAGATTCATTGATCTTGGACTTTCAATTGGTATCAGAGCCAACTGAATCTTGAGAGGATTGAGAGATTGCATTTTCTGAATCTGAATTGTTGATTGAAATCGAAAATTTGATCGATTTTCTTGAATTCTTCAAGAAAATCTCGTTTTCTTGATTTCTCATCAAATTTGGATGTGTTTGTGATCGTTATTGTTTGAATTTGATCTCATTAGCTTTGTTTTTGATATTCGATCACATTTGCTTCATATAGTTTTGCATAAAATTCAGTTTTTAATCTCCAATTTTTTGATTTTGTGTTTTCTAGAAAACACGAGTTCAAGCACTGTTACATTCACGTTTTTTTGTATTAGTGGATTTTAATTGAAATTGTTGATCGAAATATGTTAGAAATGTGTTTTCGAAGATCAGAATGTGTTTCTCTAGGTGTATTTTCACAATTGTAATCAATCTTGCGTAATTTGTGAGTTTTTAAACTTTGCGCTTCATTCATACAAGTTTGCGCCTCATTCATAATGCTTTGCGCTTCACTCATATATTTTGCATAACAGTTTTTTGGGGTCTAATTTGGGTGTTAGTGAATTTTCAGGTTTTCGGTTCACGTTGGAAACGCAAAGTTACTTTTGCGTATCAAGTGCTATCAAGTATTCCAGATTCGCGGCTCTAGCCTTATACGCAAACATCACTCAGTATACGAGAAGTTCTTCTTTGCGCGCCTCACTTCACACGAAAAGCTCTACTTCACACTTCAAGTTCAACCCGCAAAGTCTTAGTTTTCACTTCTCTACTCAAACGCAAAGTGTTATCGTGCGTTTCTATTTGTTAACGCAAAGTTTCAATTTGCGTATCACTCTTGGAACGCAAAACTTCTTTCAAAGTGTTATCTTGCGTTTCTATTTTTTTTTCATCTATGGATTCTGCAAAATTTGGCTTTCAAGCTAAGTTCTACACGAGTGACCTCATGATGTCATTGGGTACAGAAACTCGTCCTCCGGTCCTAGTTGACGAAAACGAATTCACTCAATGGAAAGATAGGTTCTTAAATTTCATCGAGCGTCAAGCCAATGGAGAAAACATGATGAAGTCTTTATCTAAAGGACCTTTCATAAATCCTAATAAAGAGACTACTCCAACACCTGAAGAGGCTTCACGAATGAAAGTTGATCGAGAGCTGAAAGCTAATCTGATGCTTGCCTTACCAAACTCTGTCTACAACCGGGTTGATCATTGCAAGGATTATCCAAATCTATTATGGGCACAATTGGAAAAGATCATGCTTGGTTCTTCGGTTGCAACTCAGCTCCGACATACTCGGTACATGAACAACTTTGAGGAGTTTAAGGCCAAAGAAAGTGAGTTTATAAAGAGTGTTTTCGACAGATTCTATGCAGTGCTGAATGATCTGCGAAAGATAAATGTGATCAAGACAGAGCTTGAAACAAATCTGAAATTTCTTACTGCTCTTCAGCATGAATGGAACAAAACATGTCACAGACTGAGGAACGATGTTTGGATCTCCACAACAATGCATATTCAGGAACTATATGAGATTCTGATGACTGATGAGAGCTTGGTCCTTGAAAAGAAGGCCAAACTGGAGAAAAGGAACAAGAAGACAGTTGACCAATTGCACTCCTCACGAAGCAATTGGCTGAACACGCGTTGTCTGAAAATACTTACAACAGGTCAACTGATGATGGTGAAGCATTACAGAAAGTAATGATTCTTCTCTCTCAGCATTACCAGAAGAAGTTCCAACCGAGATCGAGTTCTAATTCTTCTCGCTTCACTTCCAGCTCTACAGTCAAAGTGCCCGAGCCTAAGACTGCTTCTTGTTATAACTGTGGAAAGCCTGGTCATTATTCAAAGGAGTGTCGAGCTAAGAAGGTTAGGGATTCAGCTTACTACAGGCAGAAAATGGAACTAGCAGAAAAGAGAGAGAACGGAACTGCTTTGCTGGCCGAGGAAGAAGTTTGGCTGGATTATTCTGATGATGAAGCATCAAACGTAGAGATCACTCAGATATGCTTGATCGGAGATGATCAGTCAGATGATTCTGAAACTGATGAAGATGAAGTATATTCTGAATTTGACTACAAGTTTATTACCTCTCAGTTTGATATCATGATAACTGCTTTATCTGATTTGAGCTCAAAGATTTTATCTGAAAAGAATTTAAATTCTGAAAAGTCAGATATGATTGACAAACTGAAAATTTCTTTGAAAGATGAAAAATCTATTTTAGAAAATACTAAAGACATCTTTCAAAAGAAATTGGATGATTTGGAAAATTCAAATAAGGCTTATCTTGAATCTTTGACGGCTATGACTAATTTAAAAGATGAATTTTCAGATAAAATAAATAAGTTAGAAGAAAAACTTTATCGAAGAGACCATTCTGAACAAACAACTTTTATGAACAAACCGAGGAGTGAAGAGGCTTTAAAACAAAGATGGGGACTTGGTTTTGATAATCCTCATTGTTTAAACAAAGTGATAAATGAAGTTCCTACTTTATATAAATATGATTATCTTACGCTTGCACACTATGCTCCTTAGTTCAAATTTCATTGGACTAGTGAAAAGGAAGTGTTAGATCTCGAAAATGAGAAAAGGATATATAACAAGAAAAATGAAATTCCTTTTGTTTACACAAGTGAAAATGCAAAATATTTTCCTGAAAAATTAAGAAGAGGAAGAAGAGTATTAAATGATATATCTCCTATCAAATCTTCAATGTCTGATGATTTTATTGCTCCTTATGCACCTGATACTGATAAGGATAATATTTCTCCACTCATTTATGATTCGAAGAAATATACTCCTCCGTTAGTATTAGAAGGAAAAATCATAGATCTTGAAGATCAGATAGAAGATCAAATTTTTTTGAAGAAAATTGAATCTGATATTTTTCTTTCTTTCATGACGTCAAGTCTTGAATAAAAAATATTTTCTCAAAAATCGGATTCTATTTCTAGCCTTTCTTCTGATTCTAAGGAAAACCAAAAGGAAATTTCTAATTTTAAAATCTTTTCTCAAAATTCTTCAGACTCTGAGGCAAATTCAGATTTATTAGTTGATCAGATTGGTTGCTTGGATAAATTTATTTCTTCTGATTTAAATATTAAGTCTAAAATTTTTGATGATTCTTTTACGCTCAATGATCAATATTATAAATCTAAGCGTAAAAGAAGACGGTCAAAGAAGTCGAAGAAACATGATACAGTTCTTTCTGACAATTCTAAGTCTTTCGATTCCATTCATACAGATAGGACTTTGAGCACTCGATCAAAGATGCAGATTTGGCGAGAAAAGCGGACATCTGATGATTCTATGTCTAAGGAGAATAGATATGTAGACAAACATTATAAAAGTGATTCATTTGCTTTGTGTAATAAAATTTCCAAATACTCAATAAAGCAAATGATTCAAATTTCCAAAAATGTCTCATATTCTTCTTCTGATTCTAGTTCAGATGATTATGATTTCTCTTCTGATGATTGTGCTTATCATTCTTGTAATCATATTTCTCATGCTTTAACTGTCAAATCTAATATGTATTTCCCCATACGAACTGCAACTAACTTTTACGGGCCCAAATACAAATGGGTACCCAAGTCTAAATCTGATTCTAAGTTGCAGGCATCTCATGTTAAGGGGGAGTAAGATAAAAGATGGCTTTTGAACACAACAGTTCAAAACCCGGACTTCAAAGCTGAAAGATTTTGGCTTCTGAGTACTTCAGCTCAGGACCCATTCTTCATAGACAATGACTTCTAAACAAATCAGTTTAGAACTTGTTCTTCAAAGCTTTTCAACTTCTGACTAAATGAGATACTGTGAGTACATCAATTTTATTTCCGCTGTATTTTATCTCTGATTATGATGTGTTCCAGTTTTTCTCATTATTTTTTAAGAATCTGAGCTAGTTCAACTATTTCTTAAATTTTGTATAACCCAATTTTTTTTAATTTGAGACACAAATTATTTTTATAATGTGAAAGATGAAATAACTGAATTTTATTTTGTTCCAACTAAATATCAATTTGCTGAATTCTTTACATTTTGTCTTTAATGAATATTTTTAACATCGGCATATTGAGTTTAAAAGTTTAAATCTTTACAAATTCTATTCTATAAAGTAAAGTTTTACATTTTTTCTTTCTTTTGAATAAAATATGTGTTTAGGATAAATTTTCAAGTTCTTTTGTTTATATTAAAGTTTTTATATGATCAAATTTCAAGTCTTACAAAAGTCGAAAAGTCAGCAACATGTTTGAAACTTTTATTACTGCTTTAAAGTTGTGTGATTCGAAATATTTATAGTTTACAATGATTGGAAAATTCTAAAAAATCAAAATTTTGATTGTAATGAAAATATGGGCTAAGTACTTTTATGTAAAACTGAGTGATTGAGATGATTATTAAATTCTTAAAAATCAGAAATCTCTAAGTTTAAAAGTTTGTACCTGTGACCTTTCTGGTTTGGGAAAGTAAGTTCTTAGGGATGCTTGTCATCTGGTCCCCTAAGGTCAATTGATCTGGGAGTGATCGAACCCAAGTCCTTCAATAGAATCAGATCGAAAGTCATGTTCTACTGGTATGAATGGGTTTAAGATATGTCGATGTAGCCTTTCTGATCTGGGAGAGTAAGTTCCAAGGGGTGCTTGACACCTAGTCACCTAAGGCCAACTGGTCTGGGAACGGCTGACCCAAATCCTGCAATAGGGTCAGATAGAAAGTTACGTTTACGGTATGTTTTTTACTTAATAAACTTTTTGATCAAAAGATGCCAAAGTGCACAAGCTTAAAAGATGCCAAAGAGCACACTCATGTTAAGATGCCAATGTGCACACTGCTAAAAAGATGCCAATGAGCACACATCTCATGATACTTGGTGATATGTTTCAGTTGCGATAAACCTATAATTTGTGAAAATCTTAATTTTTGATGGATTAGTGTGAGTACATGCAAAGTTATCTATTATATTTTTAGAATTACATTTTTTTGAAACTAATCGAAGATTCACATGTGAGCAGACTGAATAGATTGCTGGAAGTTTGTGAAACTGAACATATTTTAACTTGATATGCAATAAAACTTGTTCTTGTATCCAACAACACACGCTTGATTTCAACTGATTGATAAATCTGTGATATTTTACTAAGTAGACTTTAATTTGTTTAGTGTTTAAAATTTTATATGTTTAGTCGTTTCAAAATTTACATTCAATATATATTTGTTTAGTGTTTAAAATTTTATATGTTTAAAATTTGTTTAGTGTTTAAAATTGTTCTCATAAATATATTTTAATGGGTTTATGCATTATTCAAGGGGGAGTGAACAAAGAGAATATTTTCAAAGTTTATATCTGTTTTTGAGGGGGAGTATCTGATTTTCTTTACATGAATGTTATCTCAACTTGTTACATCTAGTGCATTTGTGTAGGGGGAGTCAAAGAGCTTAAAAAGGTAACATTTTTCTGAGTTTAAGTCAGCTTTGCGCATTTCGTTGGTCACGCAAACCTTGTTTTGCGTATCCTTTGTGAAATGCAAACCTTGTTTTGCGCATCCTTCGTGAAACGCAAACCTCGTTTTGCGTATCCTTCATGAAACGCAAACCTTGGTTTGCGCAACCAACGTGATACATAAACCTCCTCTGTTTTCTCGATTTCGTTGATTTTGCAGATTTTTCGCTGTCTCATCTTCAACATTCACATGACCAAGTTGATCAAGATTCGCTCAAAGATTCTATTCTCTCAGCCATATCAATTCTTTTGTTGTTCCTGCTCCGAACACCACAGTTCATTCAAGATCATTAAAAAGAGGTGTATCGTCTAAGAGCTCAAGCAGCAAAGACAATTTCAATCTGAAAGATGGGGAGAAGAAATTTTTTCTTTAAAAAGTCAGAAAGCTTCATAAAGTCGCTTTGTTGGTCCGTGCTGTTATAGAAGATGTTTTTTTTTAAGACCAAAGCGCCAATGATTAGTAAGGGGGAGATTGTTAAGTCTGATTTTATAGTAATCATTGTATTTATAGGGCTTGGTCAAACACTGTGTCTATTGTCTAATATTGTGTTGTATTGACCAAGGGTATTTAAGTCCCTTTGGTCTGTGTTGCTTAGTATATATACATCATTGCTTCCCCAATTATTTATCACAAAATTAGAGACAAATTAGCATGAGGATAATGTTTAATAGTTGTTGGTCTTGGACCACAATGACTCACACAGAAAGTGTTTGTATAAGAAGGGGGGTTGAATATAAACACAGTGAATTTGCTCTTTTTAATTTTAGTTTATTTCAATCATATAATTATAGATATGTTGTGGTAGCTAGTAGGAAAGACCTTTATCCTAAACTATCTGAGAGGACAAATATACAGACTAAAAGAGAGGAGAAAAAGTTCTCTTTCAGATCTGAGAGACTAAGATACCTCTCAGATATTGACGCCAAATTTACTTTGAAACTATCACAGACATATGTTCTTTGAAAATGTTTTTTTAAGTTAACAAAATGAAGTCGTTTTATAGTTTTCATTGCCTTAAATGCTCTCATTTAACTTTAACATGTGTCTTCATCGGATTTGTTGATCCATGCATGCTTGTACTTTTCAATTCAGCCTTTTGAGTTGATGTAGACACTTGTTAACCCTTCTCATCCTTTTATATATGCAAAGGAACAATAAAGTATGACAAGTATTAAAATAGTACTTTAGAACATACTTAAACTGACATGCCTTTGTATGTTCCCATACTTTAGGATGTGAGTCAGGAAGAGTTGGTGAACCAAACTTGCTGGACAAGGTTGCACTTCAATCTCGGCTTGCCGGTAATGGTATTTGTCTGTAGCACCCCAATAATTGGGACAACAAAAAACTTCCTTAAAACGGAAGTTTGGTATATAATTGCCAAAACACGAGCCTCCCAAAAATGGGGAAATAAATAACATCTATTAATTACAAATCTGTAATCAAAGTAATGGAAATAACAACCTAATAATCTAATTTATCTAAGAAACAAGATTACAATTCGGGTGTCATCCAATCAACCAAAAGTATTGTCCTTTTATAGTAAGGGTGTCTCAAAAGTAGTTTTTCCCAAGCTCACATAACTCCGACTAGACCTTCTTAGAGACCGTGCTAGAACCTGAGATACATCTCGACACCAAACGTGTTAGGCCAAAAATCCTAGTGAGATGGAGCAATTAATAATAAACGGTAAATTATTTATGATAAACATTTATACCATCATGCAACCCAACATTTGGGGTCAATAGGGGAGACCCATAACACCAATCAAGTTTCACCCAAAGAGTCGATATACCTTAGTGACAACTACCATGAATGATACCACAAGGCCCGACACATCCGGGGACTACAACCATGGTATTACCCCGAATTATGGAGATCAAGGTACATACCCACTTGGTGGCACCTAAGACTTAATACTCCTAGTGCCTACTTGATGGTTCATCCAAATCCCGAATTTGCCATAAAGCACATTTATATCAAAGGATACATATACAATGCCAACATAGCAAATTTGTGGTTTAACCACCCCATAAAACACCAATGGGACTCCATTATGTAATCCAAGACCCTGGATTGGTCAATCTCTCATAAAACCCTACGATAGAGATTATACGAGTTCAAATGCTATATATTGTGCATATAAAGACACCATATGATAAACCATCATCATTTAAGTACCAACATACTCTTCATGTAAGCAAGACTCCAATTTAGGTCAAAACCCTAAAATAGGAGTGGTTCCATAAAAAGGTCAAATATCAAAATATATGTGCAAAATGGGATACCCATGTTCTTCTATGTACCAAGTAAGGCATTCCTTTACAAAAACTCTATAAACACCCAAAGCAAGTAGATGTGAGCATTTAGCCAAACCCAAGAGATTTCACCCAAATGTAGGTTATAGATGGAAAACATACAATGATATGTATCTAGTTTTAGAAATACTTTTAGAGAAAACCTAGAATTCTTGCAAACCCTAGAAAATATGTAGTGATGATGACTTCAGCTTTGGAGACTTAGATTCTTGCTTCAACTTCACAATAAATGCTCCAAAGGAAGCCTTGAAACCCACTTAATGCTCCCAACTAACCCTAGCTTTGAAATAAATGAGAAGATAGTTTTGGAAGGTCAAAATCGCTCCCCAAGGGTTTTCTAAACGTGAACAAGTCTGATTTTTGTAACAAAATGAAAGGCGTATCAGCTAAAAAAGGATTTAAGCTAGACAAACCACGCGGGCGATCGGGCCAGGGCCACTCTCTTCGACACTCTCGCCGAAATTGTACCAAGAGTGGGAGGGGGAGGGCGATTGTGACACGTGAGAATGCCTCATGGCATAATGAAAGAGCAACCAGTGTTGGGCTTACACATTGCACGATGAGGATACAACTTTTATTGAAATATTGATTCGAGTTAAAATAAAACGTAATTTTTTTGTTAATAATTAATGAAATACGAAGTGAAAAATCACCGTATTTTTATAAGTAGTTAACTTGCATATAATCTTAATCGTTTATTGTTACGATAAGCTTGTGATATATGAGTAATAACTTTATATTATGTTATTTAAAACTCAAAACGACATGTCCCGCAAACATATTACTATTATTGAAAAAAATTATAAATATGCAAATTAGTTGATCAAGATGCAAGACAGATCGCATTAAAAATCCCAATAGCAAACTATTATAGTAACTTTTTCCCATAAAATTATGATTGATATCAACTCTATAATTTGTCACAAATGCATCCCTCATCTTAAGCTATTATAGTAACTTTTCCCGCTTAAAAAATAGGATTACTATCAACTCTATAAATTGTCAAAAATGCATCATATCCTCCTATCGATATATACTCACATATTTCTTTCAATTTAACATCTTATTACCAACGTGGGATAACCAAAACCAACACCAACTTTCAATATTTAAGAATACTCAATTGTTATGATGCCACATCATCCAATTAAACTATTTTATATACACCTTTATATTACAATATTTCAACTTTTCACCAATTTGTTTTTATTTTAATATACATATACATACATACATATATATATATATATATATATATATATATATATATATATATATATATATATGGTTGGGTTCCATTGAGAGTGAAAGTTATGGTGAGAAGGGTAAAAGAGATCTCCTCCCTTGGATCAATTCTAATTGAAGAACAACACTATGTAGATGCACTAAGATACACCCGATTAATTCCCGTGAGAAGCACAATTCATAGGGTAGGGGTGAGATTAAAAGCAATCAAGGGTTCAGATACCTTCTTACGCTTCTCACCTTGATTCCTATTCTTACATGACCTTTCGTGTGTGTGTATATATATATATACACGAAGGGTCATATAAGAATAGGAATCAAGGTGATATATATATATATATATATATATATATATATATAGGGTCAGGTTCAGGGGAAAACCCTAAATAAATAGAAAACCGAAAAACCACGAAAAAATGGATGAAAATGTATATCAATATAGATGTCAAATTAACGATAAAAATATGATTGTTTTTTTGGTGTAATTTATTTCGCTCGAATTTTGTTTATTTTTTCTCTTTTTTCGAATAAAAAAATAGGGGGCTAAAGTTTTTAAATTCAAAAGATATTGTTGTAACCGCCCATTTAATCACATCCATCAGATCATCTAATCTAACAGTTGATAAGATGTTTTTTAGTTTTTTATTTATTTGAGTTTTCTCTTGAACCTCTGTCTATATATATATATATATATATATATATATATATATATATATATATATATATATATATATATATATATATATATATATATGTACATGCATTGATATAAAGATTATAGCAACTCTTTCCCCATAAAATATAAGATTAATATCAACTCTATAAATTTTTAACAAATGGATCCCCTCCTTTTAACAATATATACTCACATCTTTCTTCAATTTAACATCTTCTTACCAATGTTTGATAACCAAATGTTTGATAACCAAACATCACACTACATTTCAATATTTTTGAATACTCAATTCTTATAATAAATATTTTTTTGTGGTTTTTACTTTGCATATATATAGAAATATAAGTTGATAGATTTCTTTGCAAAATAGGGACAACTAAAACGAGCTAACTCCTATAAAAATCGATTTTTTTTTTCAAAAAGAGGAATAACTAAAATGATCAAATCCTATGATCATCATATTATTTTAACTCATTTGATATACCCACTTTATTCCTCTAATATTTCATATTTTAACTAATGTGGCCATATGGGATAATCAAAATCAATCAGGTTTCATGATTTAGGTATATACTCAAATCTCATAGTGCCAACTCATTGTTCTTGTAAAAAGAGGGATGGTTAAAATAAGTCAACCCGATGAGTTTAGACAAATGAATCATCACCTCCTTCGATATACCCACTTCCTTCTTTTATGTATTTATTTTCTCCTTCTAATCTTTCATATTTCCACCAATGTGGGATAATCAAAATCAACCATATTTCAAGATTTGGATAATTTTAACTTTAATGGATACTAGAAACGTACTCGCGCAATATAGCGAGATACATTACGATTTTAATGTTTCCTTTTATTTTTTGTTTTTTATTGACTTATAGTACGATTTTGGGTGGTTTTGAGATAGTGATTATGTTTTTTTTATAAATTTGTTTAATTTAGGCTTAATAATATAATGTTTTTTATATAAAAAAAATCAAGTATTTTGTTAGAACACAATGATTATCTTATATATTTTAAATACTTTATATTTAAATTGAGATGTTTATCCTGTTTTGATTATGTTTATCAGTTAGTTAAGAATTCAAACATATAGCTTTCGAAATTTGTAGTCACAAATCATGACTTGTAATCTTGAATTCTAAGTAATACGTATCAATAAACATTAATTAATGAATAAAAGTTTGTTTTTAAGAGTTTATTCGATAGTTTAATAATAATGTAATTTATTTTAGGTTTAATAATATAATGTTTTTTTAATAAAATAAACATTGAATATTCTGTTAGATTTTATTATTTTAGATTTTAGATTTTTTATATTTAAAATTTGATTTTTATTCTTTATATATATATATATATATATATATATATATATATATATATATTTATAAAGAGTTTAATGGTTTGGCGGTTTTAACTCTTCAATTATATCTTTGATTGACATTTGATTACGGTTAAATTTGGGTAAAAATAATTACACGTTTTTTTAAATGGAATCTTACAATTTTAGTTATGCGAGAAGTGATTTTAGGGGAGTTAAAAGTGGTTAGAGATAAAGATTAAAAATTAATTAATAACATTAAATATAGTACATCAGACTTTAATGGTTGTTTTTAAGAGATTTTAAGTAATTAACATTAAGTTTTACCAATTGTTTTTTAGAGTTTTTTATAAATGTTTTATAGATAACTAGGTTTCTCATGCTATAACTTTGTCGGCGCAGGTTGTAGAGGAAGAACCAAACAAGAACTACTTCTCTCTATTATCAACGATACCTAAGATGATAAATGCGGCATGGGAGATCATAAGAAGCTTTGTGATCCCATATACAAAAGGAGCCGACTACAGTGAAGGGGGTCTTCTTTAAATGTATAGAATAATCGGGTTGATGATTGCAGGGATTCCGGCTCATGGTCCTCAAGATTATGTCAACGCTGTTCGATTAGCTTTTTCAGAGTTATACAAAGATCTTAGGTTGACGAATAACAGAGAAACACATATTATAATTGAAGATGGAACCTTAAAGTAAAATGGATTTCATTATTTTTTGAAACATTTGGAAATGAATTTATTTCTATAGCCTATTTATATGATTTGTAAGGAAGTAAGATGTAATTATAATTCATTTACTTGATACGATGATAAACGAATATGATCTAAAAGGTACCAAGCCAAAGCTTCTCGATTTGGAAATATCTAGAAAAAGAAAATCAAATTTTGTTGAAACATTTGTATCTTTCGTATATGTTTTTTGTTTCTTACCTTTTGTTTTCCACTTATGTCGTGTTAATAATTTATTTGATCTTCGTATATATCATTAAGTTCTTAGAGCATCTTCAACCTTAGCACAAAAAAAACACACCAAAAACACCAAATATGATGGGTCCATCAACACAAAAAAAAAAAACTCAACTCCTAACATCCTTAAAAAAACACCAATTTTGTGGACCCCACATTAAAATAACACTAAAACTGTACTCTCGCAATGCAGCGTGTTTCTGAAATCTAGAACTCGAACCCTCGATCCTTATTCATACTTTTTGTTAGTCTTTTTTGAATTTATTTTACGATTTTGAGAAACCTACATTTAAAACAAAAATATATTTTAGTTTAGTTTAATTATGGTTTTTTATAATAAATAATAATAAAGTATTTTGTTACGGGTCAAAAAATGTTTAATTTAAATGATAACTATATTTACGATATTTTATATTTAAAATTAAAAAAATAACATACTTCAATAAAAAAATAAAAATAAGGTGTTTTATCTCGAATTTTCTTATATTTATCGGTTAGTTATATAAATAGTTAAAAAATTTAGATATTTTAAAAAATAAAAATAAGTGTTTATCTGCAATTACTTACACGAATTCAAACATTGAGTTTTTATAAGTTGTATTTATGTTTAATCAATTTGTACTTTTGGATTTTAAGTAATATGCATTAATAAGTGGTACCTAATGCATAAAAATTAGTTTTTAAGAGTTTACCTTAAATGTTTTATAATATAGAATAGATATATTAGTTTAAATTCAAAATTACAAGTTAATTAAACATAATTATAACTTATTAAAGTCCAATGTTTTTATTTGTATAACTAAATTCAAATAAACATATTAAATACAGGATAAACACTATGAAATAAACTACCTGTTTTATTTTTTATTAAAATATATTATCAATAATTTTAAATATAATAACATTTATATTTATCGGTTAGTTATATCAATAGTTAAAAATTTTACATATTTTAGAAAATAAAAACAAGTGCTTATCTACAGTTAGTTACACGAATTCAAACATTGAGCTTTTATAAGCTGTACCAAAACATTATGAAATTGTAAATTAAGTAATTGACTTTAATTAGTTGTATTTTGTGCTTAAAATGTTGTAATTAAGAGTTTTTATATCTTTTTTATAATATACTATAAATATAGTTAACTGCAAATAAACATATTAAATACAAGATAAACAATATGAGATAAACTACCTGTTTTATTTTTTTTATTAAAATATATTATCAATAATTTTAAATATAATAACAGTTATATTTATCGGTTAGTTATATCAATAGTTAAAAAATTTAGATATTTTAGAAAATAAAAATAAGTGCTTATATGCAGTTAGTTACACAAATTCAAACATTAAACTTTTATAGATATAGATAACTGCAAATAAACATATTAAATACAGAATAAACACTATGAGATAAACTACCTGTTTTATTTTTTATTAAAATATATTATCAATAATTTTAAATATAATAACATTTATATTTATCGGTTAGTTATATCAATTATCTGCAGTTAGTTACACGAATTCAAACATTGAGCTTTTATAAGTTGTACCAAAGCATTATGAAATTGTAAATTAAGTAATTGACTTTAATTAGTTGTATTTTGTGCTTAAAATGTTGTAATTAAGAGTTTTTTATGTCTCTTTTATAATATAGTATAGATAGATAACAAATAGATTACAATTTAAAAATGTTTTATTATATAATGAATTATTTTATCAAGTAAATTAAATAATATAGCCATGAAATATTTATGGAACACTTTAGCCTTCCAATCTATCATCTTATAAAATATCACCTCATTATATACAATCGTTCCTTAATAATATATCTATAATAAATAAAGAGATATATTTTTTACATACAATAATTAGAGGTAAAAGAGACTAGGGTATTTGCACGAAGTGCATTTTTTAGATAAACACCACAAATTAAATACATATGCGATTTGAACATATTTTTTTTCAAATCACAAAAAATCGCACTGTAAAATAGGATGCAAATTTTGCGATTTGTGTCTAAAAATGATTCGTGCAAAATGAGAAAGCAAGATTTCATAATTCATACTTTATAATACATACAGTAGTGAAAATACACAACATAATTAAACTTGTTTTTGAGAAGATATATCTATAGATTTACATGGAATGGTTTTTATGTTCAAATTTAGTAACATATCTATTTTTTGTTACTTGCCTCCTCTGAGACTGATCGTCACCCGTTGAGGTCTACAAGAATATCATCAATATAAACAATAATAAAATTGCTATAAGGATAAAAAATGTCATTCATAATTTGTTGAAATTCTGAAGGAGCATTCTTTAAACCAAATGACATAACTTTCCATTCATAATGTGCCATAGGAACATTAAAAGCAGTCTTATAAATATCAGATTCATCAATCTGTATTTGCCAATAACCTGATTTTAAATCAAATTTGGAAAAGATTAAAGCTTGAAAAAGCCTATCAAGAAGATCTTTCTTGTTTGGAATAGGATGCCTAATCCATTTTAAAACTTTATTAAGAGGCTTATAATTAATTACAAGCCTAGGAACACCTCTTTCTTGTTCCGAATGTTTATTAACATAAAAAGCAGTACAAGACCAAGGTGACTGAGAAGGATGAATAAGACCTTTAGTAATGAGATTAGAAATCTCATTCTTACATAAAACCAGATACTCAGAATTCATTTGACAAGGTCTGGCCTTAGTCGGAATACTGGATTCATTGAATCCTTCTTCATAAGGAAGAGAAATAATATGTTTTTTCTTTCCCATAAAGCATTAGGATGATCATTACAAATTTTTAGAGAAAAATCATTATGAATGAAATCTATCTTAGATTTTAACCTAGGATTGGAAATCTTTTCTTCAATAGTTAAAGAATTTATTTCATCTTTAAGAGAATATAAATGAAAAGTCTTTCTATCAATCCTCTCTTGGAGATTATCTAAAAATCTTTTAATGGGTTTGTTTATGAAGTCAAATCTAATAGGCTTGTTATTATAAGTACCTGTACGACCAACTTCATCAATCCTAGTTATAGGATATATATTATATAAAAAAGGTAAACCAAGAATTATTTCATGACAAATATCTTTGGCTAGGAGGAAACTAGTAGAAATACAACTAGCTTGATTGCAAATTTTTGCATTTGAAAGCTTATAATCTCCACAGATTTTGTGGAAAGCAAAAGACCTTCAAAATATTGTCTTTGCTTTAAAGCACCATGTACAAATGATGTCTTATTAAGATACCTTTCTAGGATATAATCCGGGTTGCTTTTCCATTGAAGATCTTTTTCTTCAATAAGAAGTATAACTTCTTTAAATGCAGTCTCATGGAACTGTGAATTAGAAGAATCTTCCTTGCTAATATTGGCGTAGGAATTAGCTGATGCAGCTGCTGAAGAAGACTCTGCTTCTTTCTCCTTAATATAATTAAGATATTCCTTGGCTAGAGGATGATCTTTAGGGATATTATCCATGAAGCCTTTTAACTGATCTTTGTCATGAGACAAGTCTGAAGCTATAAGCTTCTGTTTACCCATCTGGGAAATAACAATGTTACCCCTTCCTCTATTAGAGAAATTGCTACCTCTTCCTCTTCCTGAGGAACTTCCACTTCCCCTATAAGAGGAGTAGGAGCTGTAATTATAGCTCATACCTGAAATCATGATAAATATTCACGAGTTAAAAAATCAGGAAGATGGTTATCAACACCTTATGATTTCAATTTGAGAATTGAGAGTCACTTTTGGTTGCTTCTCTAGTTTTCTATCTTTAGGTTCCAAAGTCAAAACATAGTCATTAAGGTAAGAAAATTTTTAAAAAAAATACCTATAAAAATCTGTACATATGTCCAAAAGGTACAATACAGGCGGAAAAGTACATGGACTATTAATTAATAATGTAGTAAACAAACCTATAATAATAACTTTTTATTTAATAAAAAATTTAATATATATATTGTTAAAACACATATTTATTGGAGTCAAGATTATAATTATCTGAAAATGGAAATCTGAAGTCAAAGCTGTTAAAGTCGTCTCAACAAATAGTCTATGGTCCTTTTGTAATAAATAGTCAAAAGTATGTTTCCGTATTTTATTTATTAGTTTCTAGTTAAATTAGTTTGTTTTAGGTTGTTGGGCCAAGTTTTGCAAAGCCCATTACAAAGCCTTCAAAGCCCATTAGGCTAATCTAGCCTAAGTATAAATTTATCTTGTTTTGTGGTAATTAGGTTAGAGGCTTAATTGAGAAATTAATTATTGAGAGGTTACTGTGGTTGGGGTGCGCCGTATACAGAGAGATAGAAGCACAGAGATTTCAATTTCAGTTTATCAAGAACACTTGTAATCGTTTGCTTAATCAATATCAGGTTTGAATTATTGTGTTAATTATTTGTTTACTTGATTGAATGATTACGTATTGGGACACACAATTGGTATCAGAGCTAAACAGATTGAATTGAATAAGTTTTTGTTCGGTTCTATTTTTCTGTAAAAATATTCATAATTTTTATTGTGTGATTGTTCATTCAAGTTATTATTGATTGGATTGTGTTTGTTTTATCTATTATAGTGATTGGGTATTGTTTGATTTGATTATTGCATCGATTTTGGTTATCAATTTGTTGAATTTGTTGTTCTGGTTCGTTCACGAAGTCGACACTGTGTCATCAATCAATTTGTTCTTTAAGTGGTTTTTATTGAAATTAATTTATTGTAATCTGTTCTAGTTGGTAAATTGATCGTTTTAGCAAAGTTTGGTTGTTCAATTTTGAGTTTTGATTTGTTTTCTGGGCTGATTTTGGTTTCTGGGTCGATACTGCATCAAGAACATATCGGTCTTTGCTCTTCCGTTCGAACTCTTTTCTATCGGTCTATGGCATTCGACCGATACACTCACAGTTCACCCGGTCTTGCATTCTATCGGTCAAAGGTATATCGGTCATTAGCATTCGACCGGTACTCACACAGCACACTATCGGTCTAAGGGTATATCGGTCGAGTAACACCGGTCTAAGAGTATATCGGTCGAGTCATATCGGTCAAAGCATCTATATCGGTCAAATCACTCGACCGGACTTTACAAGTTCCCGGTCGAACTTTATATCGGTCAAATCACTCGACCGGACTTAACAAGTTACCGGTCGAATCAATTTTACCGGTCAAGCAAAGTTCCGGTCTTACATCTTACCGGTCGAAGCTCATCCCCGGTCGATTTTTGCAAACTGTAATAGGGCATCCCCGTGCTAAGTCTGCGAAGGGGGACAAAGTTTTGTTCGTGATCAGATTTTTCTGAATTTCATTCTAAGATTTTCAGTATTGTTTGATTTTATCTGGACTAACGGTCATTTTTCAAGTTCTTATGTTATATCTACGAGAATGAATTATAGTGAAACTCGTTCAATCAGTACAGATGAAAATCCACCAGTACTCTTCAAAGGAGAGTATGATGCATGGAAAAATCAGTTCATAGACTTCATCGATCGAAATGATTTGGGAGATTATATCAGAAAATCTCTGAAAGAAGGAATCATGACACCTCCAACTAAACTTCTCACCGTAGCTGGAGAAAATGGTCAAGATGAACAAAGAGAGTATAAATTACCTCTTGATATGTACTCAGACGAGCCAAGAAAAAGGCATTAAGCTGACAGATTAGCTCGATCTTTCCTAATGAAAGGGATGTCAAAAGAGATTTCAAAAGAGATTTTCTTTACATTAGACAGTAAAAATGCTACAGGAAAGTTGCTATGGGAACATATTGAGAATATTGAGACAGGACCAAAGTTGTCTTCAAGAGTAAAGTTTCTGGAATTTGAGAACTCTGAACTAAAAGAAAAGATTTCTGCCTTGGAAACTCAAATCCAGAAACTAGATTCTATTGAGAATGATGAGAAAGTTAATGTTTTGGAGAGTGCAAATGCTGATCTTCAAAAGAAGATATCTAATCTGGAGAAAAAGATAGGCAAAGAAAGATCTGAGTTTGAGATTGAAAAGAAAGCATTTGTAAAGAAATTCTCAGATTTTTCGAGAAAATGTGCAGACGAAAAGAAGGCAGTTAAGCTGAAATGTTTCAAGCTTTCTCAACAGACTTCGGAGTTTGAGAAAGTAATTATTCTAGAAAGGGAAAAGTTTTCCAAAGACAAGAAGGCCATTGAACAAAAGAATGTTGGCGTCTTCAAAGAAATATTCGGCCAAAGAAACAATGCTGAGAAGGGATTTGAAGAAGAGAGAAGTATGTTTGAGGCTGAGATCAAAAAGCTTACTAAGAAGTTATCTGAACTATCTGAAAGTGTGCTGAAAGAGCAAAAAGCGAAGTCTGAGTTCACGAAGAAGATTGACCTGCTTGTTCAAGAAAGAGACAACTTTGCTTCGACGATTAAAGTGCTTGAAAAGACTGTATCAAGTTCAAATCAGAAATCTGTCTCTTCACAAAGGTCAGTTAAATCTTTTGATCAGATTCGTAAAACTAACCTTTCTATGATTGCAATATAGATGGTTCAGGTACACATCAAAGAAGAAGAAGATACAAAGAAGAGGACCTGGCCTGGAAGAAGAAACCAATTAAACACGAGAAAGGAAAGAAGTCATGTGTACATAACCATAATGCCAAGAAGAACAATGCGCATAATGGTAAACCTGAACATACCTACACAAGAGATCAATTAATCAGGTTGTCAAGTAAGCAATTCTATTGTTCTTACTGTCATACACATGACCTTGTTCATAAAACAAGTGATCATTTCTGGTATGGTTCTTACTCTGTTATTCCCATAAGAACTGCAACTAACAAACATGGACCCAAATACCAGTGGGTACCAAAGAAAATTGATTCTATGTTGCAGGCACCTACTGTCAAGAGGGAGTAGAAGAACTAAGGCTTCTAAGTATATCAGCTTAGAACCCGTCCTTCAACGAAGTTTGACTTCTAAACACAACAGTTTAGGACTCGTACTTCAGTAATCAAAAGACCTTACTCCTGTGCTGATAAGATATTGTACTCCAATACTCTAATGAGGAAATCAACCAATAAGGGGGAGTGCATACTTTTCTGAAATTTTATGCATCTGTCAGATATGATAATCAACATTTGAGGGGGAGTCAATGTTTATATTTTTCATTGATAATTTTTCTGATGCATAATTTCAGGGGGAGTAAAGGTGATGACTTCTGATTATTTCTGATCAGAACTCGTACACTAAGTGTTTTATTGCTTTCTGTCATTTCAATTTCTGTGAATAAAGTTACTTTGACTAGACCTTAAGACTTTTGTAGGTTGGGAGATGCTTCAAAGATCATATATTTATGACTTTAAGCTTGACTTCGTGAGATGTAAGACTGCACTCAAAAGGTATAATTCCTTATTTTCATCTCATTTATGGTTGAAAGAAGGACACCTTTCAATCATAAGAAAAAATGTTCTTAAATGTACAAACCACTTCCCGATTCTCACACAGATTTCTTGAATTGGAAGTGTGATTTTAAATGTTTTCTGATTCATCTTTGAGTCGTAACTGATAAAGTTAAACTATCTGAGCATCATATGCTTCATAGGAAAACATGGGATCAGTGTGCTAGGACTTCATTGAACTTCTATGGATTCACGTTAACCAGTGTTTCCTACCCAAGAAGTTAATCCTGTAGTGAATGAATGTGAGGAGTCCAACAAGAAATGAGTGTGGGATGTGTGATGAGGGAAAATATTAAAAGAGAGTTTTGGTTAGCTGTGAGCTTAAAGATTAAAAGAAAGAGGGTGAGAGATCAGAGTAAAAGAATATCAAACTCTGCACCAACTACTTTCTGAGCCGGGCAGCCACATTTCTAATGCTTCACAATTCTTGGTGAACATTATTGAAACAAGCAACTAGCCCATGCCAACTCTTGACATTAACCCACCAGCTACTCATTTTCTTCTCAACAAGAAAATGTTTCATTTTTAAAAGGGGACGCAACACATATGCTATCTGATTTTCATTTGGAAAATCTGGATATTGAAAAGAAGGAAGTCTGCCCCACCTTCACACTTCGTTTATGCACATTGAGTCTGTGTTTCACTACTTGTCTCAGTGGTTTACACTTTTTGAGCCTTATAAGCAAACAGCATATGATTTATTTCTTTCTATCACTTGCACGAACACACAAAGAATTTGTTTCTTTGTTATAACGTTCATAGAAATTGCCTTTGTGGTGTTTCGATGATTGAATGGAAGCCCTGGGGGAGTGATCATCACAAAAGCTGTCAGGATCTTAATTCTAAACAAGAATAAACTCTCAGAAAACAATATCAAAGAAGTTTGCGGAATAACACTTTGATATTCAATAACACAGTAACCAACACAGTAAATCTGATGAACAACTTGTAAACTTTATTGAATGATTGAAAGTCACATCTTTTACAAACAACCTCAATATTGATGAACAGGCTCACCAATACGAATTCCACTTCTCTAGAATTAGGGTAGTAACCTTGAGGTTAATTCTCTCTATTTAAACTAAAACTTAGAATGAATTATTGTTCTAACTATTCTAAACAATTCTATACATATAATGAAGATAAAAGATAATTACAAAATAATAAAAGATCTTCAATATAAACTTCTATCTTTATCTCCAAACTTCCATGTATATCTTCAGTCCATCCAGCTGTTATCCTTCCATGCGAAGTCTTTATCATATAAGCAGTATTAATCTTTAGCAGCATTAATACTCTGAGCAGTATTAACTCCAGCAGTACTAACTATGCTCAACAGTATTAATCTCTTCAAGCAGTACTAACTTTGAACTAGCAGTACTAATCTTGTTGAGCAACATTAATCTACAACTAGTAGTATTAATATCAGAAGTCCTAACCATAAGTAGTAACCATGTTCTTCTAGCAGCATTAACTATACTTAGCAAATCATCAGTTCCCAACAAAAGCTCCTTTATATTGTGTATTCGTTATACACAGTGACTTTGTGTTACTGACAGGCAATTTTAACTGATTCATTTGTTGATTCAGGTGTTACACTTCATTTTCTATATTGTCTAGATTTGCAAAGATCTGGATGAACATCTTAATGAATTGACGGATAATCAGTGGTTCTGTTTGCAAGATCAATGGTGGAAGATATTTCTTGAAGACACGTTTTGATGAACTTTTTTCTCTTTTCATCACAAAGGGGGAGAAGCGTCAATCAAGAAATGCGGAGATCAAAAGTTTTTGAAAGAATTTCTGAAGATATTATGAAGTTTTGCTGCTTTGAAGAAATTTTCTTGAAGATGCTTTACTGGAGATAATTTCTTTCCAAGAGATATTCTCATTGTTTGGAGAAATTGCTTCATTCTAAAGTGAAAGAGGAAGATTACATTTTCTGAGCTTAAAGAATGATCTTGATCCAAAGGGGGAGATTGTTAAAGCACATATTTATTGGAGTCAAGATCAGTTCCCAACAATCTCCCCCTAACTTTACTTTTAGGAAGAGAAGTCAAGTTCTTCAGATCTGATCTTCAAGATGCTCCCAAAACTTCATCATTACTTATATTCCTGTGTTTGCATCCAACCCCAAACTCTGATTGATTGTTCTTTGGATCAAATACTTAGCCATTTCTGAACTTTCAACACATCCAAGCTTCTTCTTCAGCTCTTATAGGCTTCTTGATTATCTTTCTCCTTGCCATCATCTTTGTCCTTTTTAAAGTCCTTAGACTTTCACCAATAGTGGTTTCCTTCTTTGGAGTTTCTTGTTCATCAGGGAATGGTTTTTGTAAGAAGTCATTGCTCTCTTTCATTCTTTTCTCCATTTCAACCCTTGCAATATCATTCCCTTGAAGCTTGATCATTTCTGCATTATATAACCCTTTGAGTTGCTCAAAAGGCATTTTTGAGAACATTTCCACTTTGACACCTACAACACCCTTGAGGAAAGTAATCATTTTCTTTGTCTCTTGAGCACCAAGGTATGTCTTTGAAGGTTGTCTTTTCTTTGCAACCATTTTGATCTTTCCATACTTCCTCAAAGATGTGGCTTTCTTCTTGGCTTGTTCTGTTGCTAGGCTTTGTTGATAGGCTTTATTCAGTTCTGCAGCCATTGCTTTTGCTATCTCTCTATCTTTTGCCACTTGCACAGTTTCTGCTTCTTCAAGTTCAGCCTGTATCTTCCTAGCCAGAGTTTCATCTGAGTCAATCAACTTCTGCTTTTACATTGGTTGATCTGATTCAACTAGCTTTGCTTTACCTTTCTCTTTACTCGTCACCTTGTCAGTGCTAGATTTCTTTGCTGCATCACCTCTTTCTTTTATGACAACTCCTTTGGCCTTTGAGGTGACCTTGGGAGTATCATGTTTGGCTTTGATGAGTGTTTCTGCAATCTCAAGCTCTGTAAGGACCTCTTTTACTGTTTTTGCTGCTTCTCTTATTTCAGCAGTATTAACCATTTCTGCTGCTTTGCTTGTACCAGCAGTATTAATGGTTTCTGCTGCTTGCTCTTTTACTGCTGCTGCTTGTGTTTCTGCTTCTTGTGCAACATTTTCTGCAGTTACTTGCTCCCCCTCAAACTCAACTTTCTCTTGCTCCCCCTTAGCTTTGGCATCAGCTTCTGACTCCCCCTTTTTGGGAGCATCAGTCACTGGTTTCCTCCTTCTTAGTACAAATTGTCTCTTTTTCTTTTGCAGAATCAATTTCCTCACCATCTGCTTCAAGTTGACAATCTGTTCTTGTTGTGACAGAACTATCATTTTATGCTCTTCTATATATTTACCCTGTTTGATTACATCCATGTTGATGTTTCCCATGATTTCCATCAATTCATAATAGTTATATCCGTCCTCACCTTCTCCAGAAGTGTTACCCTCTTTTGAAGGATCATTGCATCTTTTTGTAGTGGAAGTCTTCTGCCTAGCAGAAGCACTATCCACCACCGTGGTTTCTTGGCACCTGGGACCTTTGGATGATTGCTCACCCAAAGTTGCCATGGGGAAGGTCTTATTGATTTTACCAATGACCTCCTCTGTGCTAGCAGGAGTAGTGGCAGCCTTAGCACCCATATGCTCAACCTCCACCTCAGTGAGCACCTCCTTGGGGTTGGGAGACACCCCTTTGGTTTCCCTGTTGATATTAGGGCTTAGAGGCTCAGTGGTTGAAGGTACAGGAAGGGAAGTAGCCTTCTTTACCTGTTTCCTTGTATAAGTTTGGGTGATTGGAGAAGTGGGCTTATGAAGTAGGGACTGTGGGATAGATATAGAGTGGGAAGGTTGGGTGTCGGTCCAACAATACTATCAAGTTTATAGATTAACGACACAATAAGATTACCAACCTGTTTGATATATAAAATAATGATTACAAGGTTGATCGATTAAGCTTTGCTTTGTGTTCTCTATGTTTTCTCTCTTTTACACCTTCTTGTGTGTGTTTGTTTGTGTGAATGTTAATCTGATCTTGAGAGAGTGAGATACACTTAATCTAACAAAGTGTGTTGAACACACTATCTAACATAATATCTAGATATTAAATCTAGATATTATTTCTAATATAAAGATACTAGAAACTAACTAAACTAAATAATAACTAACAAAGTTAACTAAACTATTACAATACAATAACAACTAACTTTGACTATTTTATTACAAACGACTTAGACTAATATTAATGAGACGACTTTTTCTGCTTTAGCTTCAGATTGCGATCTTCAGTTTGGATGATCTTGAATCCAATGAGACTGTGTCTTAACAATCTCCCCCTTTGGATCAAGATCATTATGAAAATGATTTTAGCAATACGATCTTCTCTTTCAGCACAGAAGATGCAATCTCTCTCTTAGTCTTCAAGATATAGTAAACTCCCCAATAGATGTAGTTTTTCTTTCTTGGATGTTGGGAAGAAATTATCTTCAGTTTCAGCTCGAAATTCTTCATCAAAGTATCTTCAAAAGAAAATTTCTCTTGAATCAGCATATCTTCAGAATACTTGCTCTTTGAAGAATTCAATCTTGGACGTGATTCTTGAAACATGTGATTTCTTGGTTAGCTTTTCTCCATTTCTTGGGTAGATCTTCTCCCCCTTTTTGATGAGAAGTGTAACAAATTCATCAAAACTTGATGACAAGAAATGTTGTTCATTAGGAGCCTCTGATTCGTCAATACAATAGATATTTATCCAGATCTTTGCAAATCTAGACAAAATAGTCATTAACACCTGTAGCAATAAACAAATCAGTTAGAAACGCCTGTCAGTAACACTAAGTCACTGTGTGTAACGAATACACAATGGAAAGGAGCTGTTTGATGTTGACTCCCCCAGCGCTTCCATTTAATCATCGAAACACCACAAAGGTTATTTCTATAAACGTTATGACAAAGAAACAAATTCCTTGTGTGTTCGTGCTTGTGATAGAAAGAATTAAGCACTTGATGATTGCTTATAGGCTCGAAATTGTGTAAACCACTGAGACAACAGTAAGTTAAACACATACTCAATGTGCATGAGTGAAGTGCGAAGGTGGGGCAGACTTTCTTCTTTTCAATATCTAGATTTTCCAAATGAAAATCAGATAGCATATGTGCTGCTTCCCCTTTGAAAATGAAACATTTTCTTGTTAAGAAGTAAATGAGTAGCTGGTGGGGTAATTTCAAGAGTTGGCATGGGCTAGTTGCCTGTTTCAATAATGATCACAAAAGAGTTGTGAAACACTAGAAATGTGGTTGCCCGACTCAGAAAAAGTTGGTGCAGAGTTTTGATATTCTTTTAACTCTGTTCTCACACCCTCTTTCTTTTAAACATTTAGCTCACTGCTAACCGAACTCCCTTTTTCATGATAGCTCATTATCCAATCCACACTCATTTCTTTTGATTTCTCACACTCAATCACTATGGATTAACTTCATGGGATGAAATCACTGGTTAACGTGATTCCATAGAAGTTGTGTTAATTCCTAGCACAAAGAAATTCATGTTTTCCTAGAAAGCACGTGATGCTCAGAATGATTTGTAATCATGTAAGCTCAGTAGAACATTTAAAGTACACTCCCGAAATATAAAATCTTATGAAAAAATCAGGAAGTGGTTTGAACGTTTAAGAATATGTTTTTAATGATTGAAAGTTGTCCTTCTTTCAATCAAATATGCGATTAAGATAAAGGAATATACCTTTAAGTTCGATCTTACATCTCATGAAGTTTAGCTTAAAGTCATAAACATATGATCGTGTAAGCTCTTCTCAAAAAATCTGCAAAAGTATTAAGTCAAGTCAAAGAAACTTTATTCACTAATATTGAAAAGACAAAAAGCAGTAAAACAAACAACTTCTCTTACTCCCCCTGAAATTATGCATTTGAAAAAAAATTATCATTAAAAATATATGCATTTAAAATTTCAGAATTAAATATATACTCCCTTTGAAGGTTGAATTTCTCGTTGGAGTATCGGAGTACAATCTCTCATACCAGCATTAGAGTAAGGTCTTTTGGTCATTGAAGTGCGGGTCTTGAACTGTGTAATTCAAGAACCTTTCTTCTTTGAAGTGCGGGTCTTGAACTGTGTTATTCAAAAACCTTTGTTCTGACATTGAAGTTCGGGTTCTGAACTGAAGTATTCAGAAGCCTTTGTTCTGACATTGAAGTCCGAGTTCTGAACTGAAGTATTCAGAAGCCTTAGTTCTCCTACTCCCCCTTGACAGTAGGTGCCTGCAACACAGAATTAGTTTTCTTTGGTACCCACTGGTATTTGGGTCCATATGTGTTAGTTGCAGTTCGTATGGGTGTAATGGAATAAGAACCATACCAGTAATGATCTTTGGTTCTGTGAACAGGATCATGTGTACAACAGTAAGAACAAGAAGTTTCCTTACCTGATAACCTGATCATTTGATCTCTCGTGTAAATATGAGCAGGTTTACTTTTCAACGCATTGTTCTTCGTTTCATTATGCGTATCTACACATGAGCTTTCATCTTTAACTGGTTTCTTCTTCCAGAAAAGATTTTCTTCCTTGTAGCTCCCTTTCCTCTGAGGTGAACCTGAACCATCTAACTTTCTGTGAACAGGAAAGTTAGTAGTATGAATCTGATTTGAAGATTTAGATTTATCAGGTAATTCAGATTTCTGAGATTGGCTTTTCTTGCTTTTACCAGAGGTGTTCTGTTTCTTTGAACGCTGATGTTTAGAAACACTTGGTAAAGCCTTTCCTTTTTCAAGAAAAATAGAATGATCTGGAAGTGAAGCATTGAAATCAACCATCTCTACTCCATCTATACACCCTTTTTCAGTATTTAAAAAGTCATTTGTAGGCTCAAATAAGTGATCAAAGAAATCAGTAGAAGTGTGAGGGGTTTTTGAAACTGTAGAACACCTTTTAGATTTAGAATGAAAAACAGTGTTCTTCAAAACAGTAGAAAACACATCTTGTTTTATTTTCACCAAAATTCTTTCGTCAGATAAGACATTTTCTAACTCAATTATTTTGATTTCTAATACAAGTGGAGGTAGATAAGTTTTAGCTCGAACATGTTTTGCCTCCATCTCAGTAGAAGAATATGTAGCAAAAAATTCTTTTGAAAGAAATTTTGGTTTTTCCGAAAGATAACTATCATTCAGTCTTGCATAACAGAATGGTAGTTGCATTTTCTTCAAATTCTTTCTATTTGTATCTTCTTTTGCCTCGACTTCTTCTGATGCTTTGGTAACAAATTTGGGTTTCAAATGAGGAAGTTTACGAGCAGCATACATATAATCTGCATTATATAAACCAGGCTGTTTTCTGATAACATGTTTCAGGTAATGAGGATTATTACAACCTAATCCCCATTTTGCTTTACAAATCAGCCTCTTCATTTGGTGTATTCATGAAAATAGTTTGATCTGTTTGGCCTATTGAGTAAAGTTTGGTTTCCAGACCAGTTATTTTCTTATTTAGATTCTTGTTCTCAGACGGCAGCTTATAAACAATTACGGCAGTTTGTTTCTTTTCTAAATCAGACTTAGAAATTTGAGAAACAAAATCAGAAAACTTCTTTTCTAAACAATCGTTTTTAAGATTAAAATCAGAAGCAGATTTGCGTAGGGAATCCATGAGATTTTTGTTCCCAATAACTGACGTATTTAGCTCAAAGATCTTTTGATTCCGCTTAACAACTCTGACTTTTTCCTTTTTCAGTTTCGACTGAAGGTCTTGAAGTTCGACCATCATCGCATCCAATTTAATCATAAATTTATTTTCGGTTAAGTTCATTACCTCTTCAGTTGCTTCAGTATCTGAATCATCATACTTTGCATGATTGGCCATCAAGCACATGTTAGCAGCTTCTTCATTCTCTTCTTCTTCATCTTCCTCTTCAGAATGATCTAACCAGAATTCGTCTTCAGCCATTAATGCTTTTCCGGCTTCTTGTTGCTTGGCTAACATTAGTTTGTTCTGGTAATACGCAGAATTGCGAACCTTTGGCTTTTGACAGTTTGAGGCGAAATGTCCAGTCCTGCCACAGTTGTAGCATGTGATTGGGACATCGGTTTTCTTGTCTGTACTGGTGTAGTCATTTCCAGATTGCTTCCTTTCTCCTGGTTTCTTCTCTTGAGATCTACTTCCTTCTACTCTTTCTCTATGCTCACGGTTCTTGGAGCTTGATGAAGAATATCTTTGTGAATTTGATCCCGGTTTCTTGTAGAATTTCTTTTGGAATGCACGGGTCAGTAAGTGCAGTGCTTGCTTGAGACTTTCTCCATCATCTCCATCAGATTCAATTTCTGATTTAGAACTTGTAATTACTTTCTTCTTCTTCTTCTTATCTTTCACAACAAGTGCAACGAAATCAGGAAGTTTCTCAACTTCCTTTTTCTTCTTTCCATTCCTTTTCTCTTCTACTTCCTCTTCGTTCTTCCTTAGTGTCTCATACACCTCGTGGAGTGGAATATCAGACAGATCTTTCATCTGTTTCATTCTTCGTGTATGCTTCTTCCATTCTGGTTGAAGGACACTAAGAAACTTGACGTTGTTCTCAATCTGTTTCTTTTTAACTTTATTCTTTGACAACTCGTTCAGAAGCAGAACATATCGTTCATAAGTGTCAGCTAGGCTTTCATCTTCAAAGGCTTTGAATTCTTCGTAACTATTTATACAATTTGCGACTTTCATCTGGTTTCCAACCTTAGATCCCATCATCATCTTTTGAAGTTGATCCCACATCTTCTTAGCAGTAGCTTTGTAGCTGTCTATTTTGATATAGATATCATTAGGGATACTTTGAAGAAGTAAAGATCTTGCTTGCTTATCAGCTTTGAAACGGTTCTTTTGTTCATCAGAAAATTGGGCATACTCTAGCGTAACAGTTTTCATCTTCTGTTCTCTTTCCACGTTCCCATCCTCACTGTTAGAAGAATCATCTTCAGCATCATCATCATCATCATTATCAGGTACTTGGACAGAAAGTGGTGCCATGGGACCTTCTTTTATTGATAAAAGAATGTTATCTCCGTTTGAGTGTCGATCCACAAAGTCAAGAAATTTGTCTTTCCATTGTTCGTAATCCCCTTTGAACAAAACTGGGGGTTTGACATCCGTGCCAATGGAAAGAGCATCTTTTGAAGTCATCCTGTACTGTATAAGAGAAAACTTGACAGATATGATCGTTAATGCAAATAAAATTTGATCACACAAGAAATTTTGTCCCCCTAGGCAGACTTAGCACGGGGGTCCCGCTAAGTGAGGTTTGCGTTTCTAATGGGACCCGAGAAGTATGCTTTGTGGGTCACTTGGGAACCGAGAAGTTGAGCTTTGCGGGTCACTTGGGAACCGAGAAGTTGAGCTTTGCGGGTCACTTGGGAACCGAGAAGTTGAGCTTTGCGGGTCACTTAGGAACCGAGAAGTTGAGCTTTGCGGGTGCTTGAGGACTCATGAAGTAAGGTATGCGTTTGATGTTGGAACCGCAAAGTGAGGTATGCGTTTCCTTTGAGACGCGCAAAGTGGGACTTTGCGGGCTATTCTTCCTCTGCTTTGTGGGTGTTCGTCCTGAACTTCTAAAAATCTTCTGAAACCTGTTCCTGAAACGATTTAGCAATACCAAACCCTACCAATGTGTCTAGAAACACTTTTAGAATAGAATATTAGCACTCGATCTCTCTAAAACACACTTTTTCGAAAATAAATTGATGACACAGTGAACTTACCCACTTCGACTGTTTTCACTCAAAATCCACAAATTGGAACTCGATTTAAGCTTAAAAGTGAAATCAAATAGCAACAACTCGATCTAGCATGTAGTACGAACACAACCTGATCGATTCTAACACCTAAAACACTCAAAATCACAAAGTCGATTTTTCTTGAAGAACACAGAGTCGTTTTTCTGAAAACTTGTTTTGATCTTTATCTGGCTCTGATACCAATTGTCGGTCCAACAATACTATCAAGTTTATAGATTAACGACACAGTAAGATTACCAACCTGTTTGATATATAAAATAACGATTACAAGGTTGATCGATTAAGCTTTGCTTTGTGTTCTCTATGTTTTCTCTCTTTTACACCTTCTTGTGTGTGTTTGTTTGTGTGAATGTTAATCTGATCTTGAGAGAGTGAGATACACTTAATCTAACAAAGTGTGTTGAACACACTATCTAACATAATATCTAGATATTAAATCTAGATATTATTTCTAATATAAAGATACTAGAAACTAACTAAACTAAATAATAACTAACAAAGTTAACTAAACTATTACAATACAATAACAACTAACTTTGACTATTTTATTACAAACGACTTAGACTAATATTAATGAGACGACTTTTTCTGCTTTAGCTTTATATTGAGATCTTCAGTTTGGATGATCTTGAATCCAATGAGACCGTGTCTTAACAATGGGATAGGCTAGCAGTGGGATGGTCTAATGAGGGCCTTGACCCTGCTGCCATACCTTCTTTAGTGTGGGACACCACCATCATTGTAGAGAACAATGGGGTGTCAACTCCTTCCGAGTCCAGAGGGGATCTTTTCATGTTTGAAAAGACCTTAACTTTGGGGATTTTTGGTACATATACCTCATCAAAATGAGGCATATCCATCAATTCATGGGTGATAACTTTTGGACAAACCTGGGGTACATATAAAAGCTCTTTTTACTTCCCAGGTTTGAGACAAGATCATTAAAAATCATTTGAGAAAAATTATACTTTCTTGAAGTGGCCAAGCACACCAAAGCATAAGCAATGGTGCTACTGAACTCACTCCATCCAGTAGTCTTTTTAGAAATACAATGCATTAAGGTATGAACAAGAAAACGCCATTGGGTATAAAATTTAGCCTATGAGAATTTAAAACCACCCAACTGGCCTCCATACCCCATTCTTGACAAAGTTGAGAATAATTCCTCATTAGGAATATAGGTTATACCTGCAGCATCGTCTAGACGTAGACAGATGCGTATCAACTTTTCAGTAACTGTTAGGGGTTTTCACACACCCTTGTCTTGATCATTTGGACACCATCTTCAGTAACAATGGTGGCATTAGCCTAAAATTGCCTTTGATGCTCTATGTAGATAGTTGGTGATACAGTGAGAGCATGGGCAATGTGGCTTGTCTTGAGAAAATCCACAATCTGGTGGAATCCAGCGGCCTGTTTGGGCTTTTGTAGCATTGCAATCTCGTTATGCTCATCTACGAATGACATGGATGCCATTGATTCTTGAATGTTCTTGCTTGAAAAAACTTGGTACTTGAGAGAAAAGGGTTAGAGCGCAAGTGAACAGTATGCAAAGAGTCATTATGAACTTTTAGGCGGGCAAAGGGTATTTATAGTATACGGGACATAAGCAGTATTAACTGACTAGCAATATTAACTGAGAGCAGTATTAACCACTAGCAGTATTAACTAACTAGCAGTATTAACTGAGAGCAGTATTAACCACTAGAAGTATTAACTAACTAGCAGTATTAACTGAGAGCAGTATTAACTACTAGCAGTATTTATCTAACTAGCAGTATTAACTGTGCACTGGCAGTATTAAAAATGCACTGGTAGTATTAACCATACTTACTCTTTTTGAAGCTTATGAAGGTCTGATCAAGGCAATAACTTCCTGTTAAAGATGATTAGCAGCACACAAATAACCAAAGTAGCAGGTATAGAAACACCTTTTAACAACATGAGCTCAATCAGAGTTGATCATGCCCACACTTGAGACCAAGAAAGTGAATCTACCCACATCAAAAGCTTTAGTGAATAGATCTGCAAGCTGGTTGTCAGTATGGACTTTAGCAACTTGAATGAGTTTCTTTTCATTACAATCTCTGATAAAGTGATACCTGATCTCAATGTTCTTTGTTTTGGAGTGCTTGACTGGATTGTTAACAATGCTTATAGCACTGCTGTTGTCAATAAAGATTGGAGTGTGAAGAAATGTTACCCCATAGTCCAGCATCTGATTTTGAATCCAGAGAACCTGAGAGCAGCAGCTTGCAGCAGCAATATACTCAACTTCTGTTGTTGATAAGGACACTGTGGTTTGTTTCTTACACTGCCAAGACACTAGTCTTGAACCCAAAAGTTGACATCCCCCTGAAGTAGACTTTCTGTCCATGTTGGCACCACCCAAGTCACTATCTGAATAAGCAATCAAGTCAAATGAAGATCCATATGGATACCAAAGACCAAATCTAGGTTGCCTTCTTAAGTATCTGAAAATCCTCTTCACAACTTGAAGATGTGATTGTTTAGGCTTGACTTGGAATCTGGCACATACACACACTGGAAACATGATGTCTGGTCTTGAGGCTGTGAGATACATGAGAGATCCAATCATTGATCTGTATAGATGGACATCAACATCCTCCCCCTCAAGATCAGCAGTGATATGTTTGTGAGTTTCCATTAGTGTGCTTGTTGGCTTTGAGTCTTTTAAACCATATTTCTCCAGGATGTCTTGCACATATTTTGACTGACTGATAAAGATCCCATCTGGCTGCTGTTTCACCTGAAGACCAAGAAAGAAGTTAAGTTCACCCATTGAACTCATTTTAAAGCTCTTGTGCATCAACTCTTCAAAGTCTCTACACATCTGATCTTTTGTGGATCCAAAAATGATATCATCCACATTGATCTGAACTAGTAGGATGTCCTTCTTACTCCTTTTAATGAACAGGGTATTGTCAATTATGCCCCTTTCAAACCCATTCTCCAAGAGATAGGTAGACAGAGTGTCATACCATGCTCTTGGGGCTTGATGTAGACCATAGAGTGCTTTCTTCAGCTCTGATACCACTTGTCAGGATCTTAATTCTAAACAAGAATAAACTCTCAGAAAACAATATCAAAGAAGTTTGCGGAATAACACTTTGATATTCAATAACACAGTAACCAACGCAGTAAATCTGATGAACAACTTGTAAACTTTATTGAATGATTGAAAGTCACAAGCTTTTACAAACAACCTCAATATTGATGAACAGACTCACCAATACGAATTATACTTCTCTAGAATTAGGGTAGTAACCTTGAGGTTAATTCTCTCTATTAAAACTAAAACTTAGAATGAATTATTGTTCTAACTATTCTAAACAATTCTATACATATAATGAAGATAAAAGATAATTACAAAATAATAAAAGATCTTCAATATAAACTTCTATCTTTATCTCCAAACTTCCATGTATATCTTTAGTCCATCCAGCTGTCATCCTTCCATGCGAAGTCTTTATCATATAAGCAGTATTAATCTTTAGCAGCATTAATACTCTGAGCAGTATTAACTCCAACAGTACTAACTATGCTCAGCAGTATTAATCTCTTCAAGCAGTACTAACGTTGAACTAGCAGTACTAATCTTGTTGAGCAACATTAATCTACAACTAGCAGTATTAATATCAGAAGTACTAACCATAAGTAGTAACCATGTTCTTCTAGCAGCATTAACTATACTTAGCAAATCATCAGTTCCCAACAAAATCTCCTTTATATTGTGTATTCGTTACACACAGTGACTTTGTGTTACTGACAGGCAATTTTAACTGATTCATTTGTTGATTCAGGTGTTACACTTCATTTTCTATATTGTCTAGATTTGCAAAGATCTGGATGAACATCTTAATGAATTGACGGATAATCAGTGGTTCTGTTTGCAAGATCAATGGTGGAAGATATTTCTTGAAGACACGTTTTGATGAACTTTTTGCTCTTTTCATCAAAAAGGGGGAGAAGCGTCAATCAAGAAATGCGGAGATCAAAGGTTTTTGAAAGAATTTATGAAGATATTATGAAGTTTTGCTGCTTTGAAGAAATTTTCTTGAAGATGCTTTACTGGAGATAATTTCTTTCCAAGAGATATTCTCATTGTTTGGAGAAATTGCTTCATTCTAAAGTCAAAGAGGAAGATTACATTTTCTGAGCTTAAAGAATGATCTTGATCCAAAGGGGGAGATTGTTAAAGCACATATTTATTGGAGTCAAGATCATAATTATCTAAAGATGGAAATGTGAAGTCAAAGCTGTTAAAGTCGTCTCAACAAATAGTCTAGGGTCCTTTTGTAATAAATAGTCAAAAGTATGTTTCCGTATTTTATTTATTAGTTTCTAGTTAAATTAGTTTGTTTTAGGTTGTTGGGCAAAGTTTTGCAAAGCCCATTACAAAGCCTTCAAAGTCCATTAGGCTAATCTAGCCTAAGTATAAATTTATCTTGTTTTGTGGTAATTAGGTTACAGGCTTAATTGAGAAATTAATTATTGAGAGGTTGCTGGGGTTGGGGTGCGCCGTATAAAGAGAGATAGAAGTAGAGAGATTTCAATTTCAGTTTATCAAGAACACTTGTAATCGCTTGCTTAATCAATATCAGGTTTGAATTATTGTGTTAATTATTTGTTTACTTGATTGAATGATTACGTATTGGGACACACATATATAGATAGGATGGTAAACAAATGAGAATCAAAAAAAGATTGTTCATCATGAAAATCGATCTAGGCCATTGATGTGATCTCGCCCAACAAATAGGGGTTTGAACACATGTTGACGATTGTTCTAATGGTTGCTAACATAGTTGTGCTGTAAACCGTGACCCATTGCCTATAAACAAGGCAAGAACCTTGGTATACGATGATGCATAATTCTTTGCGGAACTAGATATTCTAGAACCAATGTGCAAAGGATTGAGTTGAATGATGCTTCAATGAATTAAGTCAAAGTGAAGTGAACCTTAATTAAAGTTTGACCCTTTATATACTACGGATCTAGAACTTTGATTATAAAGAATTAAAACCCAAGAACGACACTTAGCAATAAAGAACATATTATATGGACACCACATTCAAGAGAAGCAAACCTTGAATGATAAGTCAAGAGGAATTACTTGACCTAATCAAGCAACACCCGAATTAGTTCAACAAAGAACCAAGAGTGAATGCAATCCTCACAAAATATAAAATTTCTTTCATTTAATCTTCTAATTACATCAAAATTCGTCCATATATATAGGACTACAAAACTAAGGTTTTTTCAAACAAAAGGAAACTATTCACTAAGGAACAGAGTTCCAAAATGCCAAGATTAACTCCTTTCTTGCAGAAGAAGGCATCACTCCAAACTTCTCTATAGCAAGGACAACCAAAAAAAATGGTGTTGTTAAGAGGAATAACATAACACTTGTTGAAGCTACAAGAACAATGTTTGTAGGATCTGATCTTCCAATTAACTTTTGGGCTGAAGCAGTATCAACTGCATGTTTTACCCAAAACAGAGCCATAATTGTCAAAAGATTCAAGAAAACAACATATGAACTCATTAACAACAGAAACGAAATGTCATATATTTTCGTGTTTTTGGGTGCAGGTGTTACATCTTGAATAACATAGATCATCTTGGTAAGTTTGACAAAAAGGCAGATGAAGGCAAATTCGTTGGTTATTCTTTAACCTCAAAATCCTTCAGAGTATTTAACCTCAAAACCAGAACTATCCAAGAGAGTTTTAATGTCTCTTTTGTCATAACCAAAAGCTCTGAAACTCAGAATAATCAATCCACAACAAAGCAAGTCTTTGAATCATCAAAGCTCAGAGAATCAGAACTCAACAAGATATTTGAAGATTTCTTTGACGATGATGATAACTCTGAATTCATTTTCAGAGACATTCATAGAGCATCATTAGAGGAACCACAGACTTCAGATATAATCCTTACTTGTCCCTCTGATAACATACATTGTACTTCACTCAATACAGGTCCAAGTGAAACATCAAGACCAATTGATGAAGAACAATAGTCTTCAGAAAAAGAAGGTGAACTAGAGACATCTGAAGAAACTCCAGAGCCACAATCACCATCTCTGAAAACATCTTCAGAGCCTCTGAACAACTGCATAGAGATGTCACCACCTGTCATCTCTGAAGCTCAAACTCCACACCACATTCATGCTCCCATAACAAGATGGATAAAAGATCACCCCCATGATCAGATCATTGGATCTCCCTCAGATGGTATCAAAACAAGATCTGCCACAATCAATGAATGCTATTTTGTAAACTTTTTAAGCATCATTAAGCCAAAGAAGGTAAATGAAGCTCTTAAAGATCCAAATTGGATCAATGCCATGCAGGACGAGCTTCAAGAATTTGATAGAAATAAAGTCTGGACCCTGGTTCCACTTCCCAAAGGAAAATTTACAATTGGAACCAAATGGGTTTTCAGAAACAAAAAGGATGAAGATGGCATAATTATCAGAAACAAAGCTAGACTGGTTGCTAAGGGATATTTCCAAGAAGAAGGCATTTATTATGATGAAACCTTTCCACCTGTGGCTAGGCTAAAAGGAATTAGAATCTTCTTAGCCTATGCTGCACACAAAGGATTCTAAGTGTATCAAATAGATGTCAAATCTGGCTTTCTTAATGGCAAACTTAATAAAGAAATATATGTCAAGTAACCACCTGGACTTGATAGTACAGAGTTTCCAGACCATGTTTGTTAGCTCCAATTCATTGTATAGAAAGTATTGAAAAATAGGCTAAGTATAGGAACTTCAAAAAACTGTTGCATACACCAAGATACACCACAGAAGTGTCGAGTTCAGAAGCTCTGTCAACCATCTATCCGAGAAGCTCTTAACCTGAAGATCACTTTCAGACCACAGAGCCTCTGTGATCAATCACAGAGCCTCTGTGTGGTTAAGCTCTGAAGATTGGAAGACTTGAAGATTACAGGATACAATGAACAAGACAACATCACATGTAGATCACGTGACCCTATTGTATGAAGATCTTCAAGATCAATAGTACATCCCCACGATGGTTTTACTTTTCAGGTGGCATTCCTTATATTATGAGCTCCCCTTTTTATATGAAAGGAGCACCTCCTGTAAAATTACTATGCGAGCATACACAAATCTTCACACCCTGATTTAGCAGTACTATCTTTGAGAGCATATTTGCACACAGTTGTGCGTGTTCTTTGTGTAATTCTCAAGTTGATGAAGAAAATCTTTCTCTGACTAACTCATACTTGTCTATTGATTTCTTTATTACTTGTTTGTGTGACTAATACAAAACCAAACCATCTTACTACATTTAAATCGCTTTCGCACTCATAATATTTTGTTTTGTGTAGTTTGGATTGGTTAATCATTTGTTAGAACACTATATTGGGATCAACATTTGGTATCAGAGCAGACTTTGATCACTAATAGCAAAGGATCTTGTTCTACCAATGATTCCTTTATGTTTGATAGTATTTTGAACTTGTGCCTTAGTTTCGTGTTTCATTCAAAGAGAAAAGTCCATGTTTTATGAGTTTTCATCAACAAGTTTGATGTAGATTCAGAAATAGGTCAGTTTCTCACCTTAGAACAGTTCAAAGCTTGTAAGTTGGGTTAATACACTTCCTTTCATCATATACACACCATATCAATCTCTATTTCATCCTAGTTGATCCATTATTCTCATACTCTGTTTTAGTAACCATTTTCATTACATTAAAAATGGCGAATGCAGTAACATTTTTCAGTATTGGATCCCAATCTAAGCCTCTTACTCTACTCTGGGATGAATATCCTAGTGGAAAATTAGAATGGTCCACTTTCTTGAAGGTGTGGATCCAGGTTTGGTCGAATTTCTTCACAATCCTCCATACATCCCCATGACCACTGATCCTAGAGTACCTGCTACTGCTACCACTCTAGAGGTCGTTGAATATCAAAAACCCAAACCTATCTTAGAGTGGAGTGAGTAAGAGAAGGAGTTGCATGATCTTGCTAAAAAGGCCAAATTGGTTACTCATCAGGGATATTCCTATTGATATTTTCCAATCATTAGACTCTTGTGAGATATCAAAGGATCTGTGGCTGGATCTTGAAGAACAACTTGAAGGTGAGGCTAAGACTCAAAAGAACAACAGAACCTTGTGCATTAATGAGTATTATGCCTTCAAAGCTCTGCCAAATGAAACCATTTAGAGCACCTATGATAGATTCAACTCCCTGAATAACAAATGCAAGAGATATGGCATTCACAGAACTCCTGAAGAAAACAATGTTATGTTTCTTCAGAGCCTAAATGATGAATTGTTGCACTTGACCATGTCACTTCAGGCAACTTTGGATCTGGATGTCTGGTCCTTATCTGACCTCTTTGGGACATTGGTTAGCCAAGAAAATCGTGTCTCTAACAGGTTAGTGGACCTCTTGCATTGGTAGACAAAGCCACAGAGGTTATGGAGAAAGGGAAATAAGGAAAAAGCTAGGGAGGAAAGTCTGAAGAAGAAGAAGAAGAAGGTACTTGTAGCTGAGAGTGAGGTTGAGGAAATCTCTGAGGAAGAAATGTACATGGCCTCTATGGCTAAGACCTTGGCCCTTATGACCAAAAAGTACAACAGAGATCTGAAGAAGAAGTCCATATACAACAGAGGAAAGGGTGAGTGGGATGAAAGAGGAGATAGAAGAGGACACGGTAGGTATGATCAGAGGAAGTTTGGAAGAGAAGAGTTTGATGAGCAAAGACAACCATAGAAGAGAGGAGATGATAGAAGGGTGCCAGAGGACGGACACCAGAAGATAGTTGAGTACCTACAGAGGGGTGCTCAGAGGACGGACGACAGAGGAGGTAAGAAGACTACAACCAATGCCCAACAGAATGTGTGATATTCGTCGGATTTACATCTCAGGTTAGAACTGAACTGGATGTGTTAATAAAATGTGTTTCATGTTAGAAATAACAATTGAGGTTATATCCCTAGAAAAAGTCTAGGAATAATAGTTAGTGTTCACTTAAATGAGTGAATTATCCGTAATCTCATAAAATGCCAATTTTTAACATTTTGTATAAATAAATACATATTATATAATGCAAATATATATTTGAATATATACATATACATGTATTATTAACCTTAAATAATAAATGTAGGTTGTATAATACAAGAATTATACAATACTTTTTAAAATTCAAATTTTATACAATAATACACCTATACCCAATACAACACTCAACCTCACTCTCTCTCTCTCACCCCATGACCCCCCCCCACCTCATGACTCTTTTTCCAAGTATAAAATAAACACCCCTCCTCTCATTTCCATCCATTTCTCAAACCACTCCCTCTCTAACTTCTCTCTACACTCTTTCTATCCACTTTCTCTCTACTTCACTTAAATTTCCTCTCAAGGATCATCTTAAATCCTCCATCAACAAAAATCAAGACTCAAGTCTTGACAATCAATCTTGATGTAAACCTTCTAAACGGTTTTTAAAAAAATTCGAGAAAAACGTTTAAAAAGGTGGCTGCGTTTTTTTAAGACTTTTTTTAAACTGTTCTGCAGTTGTGGTACCGCTTAAAAAAATCATATGATTTTTTAAACGGTTGGTATAGAAAACCGTTTAAAAAGGGATACGTATTTCACACGGATAATTAAACAAAACCGTTTAATAAGCCGCTTAACTTTTTTACACGGTTTTTTCATACAACAATTTAAAATACATGCATCTTTTTAAACGGTTCTCTAGAAACAACCGTTTAAAAAGAACAAACACTTTTTCAAACGCTTTCACTATCACAAAACCGTTTAAAAAATCCTTTAAAAATTAGGGTAAAACCGAACTACATTAATGCGTTTTTATATTTTGATAGGTTCAGAACAATTTGGAGCGAAAAAGAACAAAACGATAATTTTTGACAGATTTACGCAACTGTGGCGTTTTGATCATATCTCACTCGTTCGATTGAGTGATTCAAGATGATCTGGAAACCCAACATACATATCTACAATGTTCGTGTTTTGAGTTTTTGGTAATTTGGAATAAATTTGGGCCGAATCTGAAGTTGAAGTTGGGAGTTCAAAGCTGGACAGAAAGTGAATAAAAGAATTAAAGATGCTTCTATAAACACAGAAGAAGATGTGGCAGAATGGTAAGTATTGTGGGTTTGCATGGCTGTGGTTCCGAGATCGAGTCCTATGTGCAGCATATAGCATTCTTTTATTTTTTAAAACAATTTAAAAACCGTTTAAAAATGTGACTTTTTTAAACGATTCAAAAACCGTTTAAAATGCCCCTGACTTTTTCAAACGGTGCCCTTTCAAACAGTTGTAAAACCGTTTAAAAATGTCCAAAACAACCGTTTAAAATGCCTATTTTTGTAGTAGTAAACTAAATACTATATCTTTTCTTCTTGTTATTTCATTATTAAGATGTTATTCTTCTTTCTTCTTTATAACATTGTTTTCATCACTTTGAATCTTAATGTTTGTAGATGTATTCCCAACAACATGATACATGTTTAAAAAGGGAATAACATCCATGATCAAACCAAAGTTAAGATCAAAGAAAGGACTTTTAAAAAGTTCTAGCATACTTACAATGTGTTATACAAACATTTTCTTACATGGATTTTACAAAGATGCATGAAACCATTTTTATACATATGAAACTACCTACTTTAAACTTCATGCATGTGGTTTAAACACTTCATTTTATGTAGAAAAAATAAAGCTAAAAGCTTGGGTTTAAACAAATCTCACAAAAGATCAATTTTTGAAAAAGTTTTGACAAGATAACTTGTTTAGCTTGCTTGCATATAGCTTGTGTAAGTTTAAAGAAAAGATTTCATCTGAAAATAATGATTTGATGTTGACAAAAATGTGGCTTAGAAAAAATAATAAAGTAATATAAAGGACCAATGAAATAAATGCATTTATTTAAAGTTTATTTCTAACAGCAAGCTGTCAGAATTTTCCACTGACTTTGCAAAGCCATATCTCACTCAAACATTTTCCAAATAGGGTTAAATTTCTTCTGGAATTTAATTTTCTAGGTTAGGATTCTTACTCAACTGGAATCACCGAAAAATATTAAGATTTCGAGTTTTCGACCACCAAACAGTGATTACAAAACAAGTGCGCAAACAGCCAAACTTTCTGTTATATACCTGATTATGGACTGTTTTGATGGACTTATATACCTCCAAAAATTATGAAACCTATGCCAAATGTTTCCTAACTCAATGTTTTATATTGGGTAAAATTTTCATGACCAAAGGAACTTTGGAGGACACCAAAATTTGGACACATATTGACAACAAGTTCTGGACAGCAAAGGACAACTTTCTTACTATTGTTAGAAACTAATCTTTGAACCCTTTTCTTACTATATATATATATATATATATATATACACAATTTATATTGACCTTTAAATTTTAGACCCTTTTCGTCACTTGTTGTGACAAAATTGCGGTAATGTCAACCTAACATGTATATCTATACTACATTAATAACCATTTAGACAATAAGTCTTAATTGCAACCCTTTAAGCATAAAATACAACCAATTTATGCAAGAAATTCAAAAATCTCTTAAAGACAAATTTATATGCGTAAGGTACATAGTCTTAATGCAGCCACCATTTTCGGTTCCCGCTAAACCAATTATCTAGAAAAAGTTAAGGTTTCAAATTTCAAATTGTTGGGTATGAAAATAGGCTAAGTATGGATAGTGCTGCTAAGAGTTAATACTTCTGATGTTGTTAGTACTATTTGATTAGTACTGCTTGAAGATTACTACTGCTAGTAGTATTAGTGCTGCTTGAAGGGTTAGTACTTGATAATCCAAGATCAATGAATCATAGAGAGAGAAAATAGAGAGAGAGAGAGCTTTGGAAGCGCAAAGTCAGATATATTGATGTGTGCGTGAGAATCCTTACAAGACACAAAGACCAAAGGGACTTAAATACCCTTGGTCAATACAATACATAATTTGACTTTAGACACAGTATTTGACCAAGACCTATAAATACAATGATTACTATAAAATCAGACTTAACAATCTCCCCCTTAGTAATCATTGGCGCTTTGGTCTTCAAAATTTATCTTTTAAATCAGCACGGACCATAAAAGCGACTTTATGAAGCTTTCTGACTTTTAAAGAAAAAAATTTCTTCTCAGCATCTTTCAGTTTGAATTGTCTTTGCTGCCTTTGACAAGTCTGGACCATATTGAAATAAACTTGAACGAACAGTTGATTCAACAGCTTGTGCTCTAGACGACACACCTCTTTTGAAAGATCTTGAATGAACTGTGGTGATCGGAGCAGAAACAACAAAAGAACTAGTTGAAGTTGATAGAATAGAATCTTTGAGCGAATCTTGATCAACAGATAAACATTTGAGCTCTTTGTCTCTTAATCATCTCCTTTAACTTCTCTTAATTCTCCCCCTCATGACCTAGATGATCTAGATCAACTTGGTCATGCAAATGTTGGAGACGAGATAGCTTAAGATCTGCAAAATCAAAGAAACGGAGAAATAGGGAAGGTTTGCACGACACGCTGGTGTCGCAAAGTGAGATTTACGTTACAAGAAGGTGGCGCAAAGCGAGGTTTGCGAGACCAACTGATGGCGCAAATCTGACTTAAACTCAGAAAATTTTACCTTTTTAAGCTCTTTGACTCCCCCTACACAAATGCACTAGATATGACAATTCAAGTTAGCATTCATATAAAGAAAATCAGATACTCCCCCTCAAAAACATATATGATCATTTAGAAAATACTCCTTTTTCACTCCCCCTTGAATAATTCTCAAACCCATTTGAAATATATTTATGAAAACACAATGAATGTAAACATCAATGAAGAAAGAAAAATATACTGAATATGTATTTTGAAACGACTAAATATATAAAAATTTAAACAAAAACAAATAAAAATTCTACTTAGTAAAATATCACAATAGAATCCATCAAATGAAATCAAATGTATGTGTTTGGATACAGAAACAAGTTTTATTGCATATCAAGTTAAGACATGGTCAGTTTAAAAAACTTTCATCAATCTATTCAGTGTGCTCGCATGTGAACTTCGACTAGCTTCAAGAAAATGCAATTCTAAAAATATAATAGAAAACTTTGCATGTAATCACCCTAAGCCATCAAAAATTCAGATTTTCACAAATTTACAGGTTTATTGCAGCTCAGAAATATATAACCAAGTATCATGAGATGTGTGCTCATTGGCATCTTTTAGCATTGTGCACTATGGCATCTTTACATGAGTGTTCTCTTTGGCATCTTTTTAATCAAAAAGTTTATTAAGTAAAGAACATGCCGTAAACGTAACTTTCTATCTAACCCTATTGCAGGATTTGGGTCAGCCACTCCCAGACCAGTTGGCCTTAGGGGACTAGGTGTCAAGCACCCCTTGGAACTTACTCTCCCGGATCAGAAAGGCTACATCGACACATCCTAAACCCATTCATACGAGTAGAACATGACTTTCGATCTGATTCTATAGAAGGATTTGGGTTCAATCACCCCCAAATCAAATGACCTTAGGGGACCAGATGACAAGCATCCCACATAACTTACTTTACCATACCAGAAAGGTCACAGGTACAAACTTTCAAACTTAGAGATTTCTGATTTATAAGAATTTAATAATCATCTCAAACACAAGGTTTTAAGTCTAAGTGCTTAGCCCATATTTTCATTACGATTTAAAATTCCGGCTTTTTAGGTTTTCTAAGCATTGTAAACTATAAATCTTCCGAATCACACAACTTTAAAGCAAAATCTAAAGTTACAAACATGTTGCTGACTTTTCGACTTTTGTTAGACTTGAAAGATGAACATATAAAACTTTAATATAAACAAGGAATTTGAAAATTTATCCTAGACACACATTTTATTCAAGAGAAAGAAAGTTGTAAAACTTTTACTTTATAGAATAAAATTTGTAAAGGTTTAAGCTTTTAAAGCAACATGCCGAAATTTTAAAAAAAATTGAAATATTTGATCGGCAAATTTATATTCAGTTGAAACAAAATATAATTCAATAGTATCATCTTTCACACAATAAAAAAATTTTGTGTCTCATTTGTAAAAATTGGGTTGAATCAAAATTCAGGAAAAATAAAAAATGCTCAGATTCTTTAAAAACATTTGAGAAAACTGGAACAACATCATAAGATATAAATGCAGCGGAATAGAATAGATGCACTCACAATTTCTCATTAGTTAGAAGCTTAATGATATGAAGAGCGAGTCCTAGACTGACATGTCTAGAAGTCATAGTCTTTGAAGCACGGGTTCTGAGCTGAATTACTCAGAAGCCAAAATGTTGAGTTTTAAGACCTGGTTTTGAACTGCTATGTTTAAAAGCCATTCTTTATCTTACTCCCCCTTAACATGAGATGCCTGCAACTTAGAATCAGATTTAGACTTGGGTACCCACTTGTATTTGGTCCCGTGAAAGTTAGTTGCAGTTCGTATGGGGAAATATTTAGAAGATTTGATACGAGAAGCATGAGAAAAATGATAAGAATGATAGGCACAATCATCAGAAGAGAAAGCATAATCATCAGAACTAGAATCTGAGGAAGAACATGAGACATGTTTTGAAATTCGAATCATTTGTTTTATAGAGTACTTTGAAATTTTATTACAAGAAACAAATAAATCGCTTTTATAGAGTTTGTCTACACATTTATCCCCATCAAAATTATGTTCATCAGATGTCCGCTTCGCTCTCCAGATCTGCTTCTTTGACTGATCGCTCAAAGTCCTATCTGTAAGATTAGAATCAAAAGAATTAGAACTGTCAGAAAGAACTGTATATCGTTTCTTTGACTTCTTTGACCGTCTTTTTTTACGCTTAGGTTTATAATATTGATCATTGAGCATAAAAGAATTATCAAGAATTATAGATGAAATATTTAAATCAGAAGAAATAATTTTATCCAAGCAATCAATCTGATCAACTAAAAAATCTGAATTTGCCTCGGAGTCTGAATAATTTTGAGAAAAGATTTTAAAATTTGAAACATCGTTTTTATTTTCCCTAGAATCAGAAGAAAGGTTAGATATAGAATCTGATTTTTGAGAAAATAATTTTTCTTCAAGACTAGACGTCATGAAAGAAAGAATAATATCAGATTCAATTTTCTTTAAAATATTTTGATCTTCTATCTTATCTTCAAGATCGATGATTGTACTCTCTAATACCAATGGAGGAGTATATTTTCTTCGAATCATAAATAATTGGAGAAATAATTTCCTTATCAGAATTAGAAGCATAAGGATCAATAAAATCATCAGATATTGAAGATTTGATAGGAGATATATCTTTTAAAACTCTTCTTCCTCTCCTTGATTTTTCAGGAAAATATTTTACATTTTCACTAGTGTAAACAAAAGAAATTTCATTTTTCTTGTTATTTGTCCTTTTCTCATTTTTGATTTCTAACACTTGCTTCTCATTCATCCAATCAATTTTAAACTGAGGAGCATAATGAGAAAGAGTCAGATAATTGTATTTATATAAAGTTGGGGAATTTTCAATCGCATTGTTTAAACAATGAGGATTTTCAAAACCAAGTCCCCACCTTTGTTTTAAAGCTTCTTCACTCCTCAGTTTGTTCATAAAAATTGTTTGATCAGGTTGATTTCTTCGTTAAAGCTTTTCTTCTAATTTATTTATTTTATCAGAAAATTCATCTTTTAAATTAGTCATAGCCGTCAAAGATTCAAGATAACTCTTATTTGAATTTTCCAAAACATCCAATTTCTTTTGAAAGATGTCTTTAGTATTTTCTAAAATAGATTTTTCATCTTTCAAAGAAATTTTCAGTTTGGCAATCAAATCTGACTTTTCAGAATTTATATTCTTTTCAGATATTAACTTAGAACGCAAATCAGACAAAGCAGTAATTATGATTTTCATCTGAGAGGTAATAAAATTGTAATCAAAATCAGTATATACCTCATCTTCATCCGTATCAGAATCGTCTGACTGATCATCTCCGACCAAGCACATCTGAGCGATCTCTACATTTGCAGCTTCATCGTCAGAGTGATCTAGCCAGAATTCTTCTTCTGCTAGCAAAGCTAATCCACTCTCTCTTTTCTCGGCCAGTTCCATTTTTTGTCTATAATATGCCGAATTTCTGACCTTCTTCACTCGACACTCCTTTGAAAGCAGCAGTCTTTGGCTCGGGTACTTTGACTTTAGACTCAGAAGTGAAGTGAGAAGAGTTGGAACCAGATCTTGGTTGGAACTTTTTCTGATAATGCTGAGAGATAAGGATCATTGCTTTCTAGAGTGCCTCACCATCATCTTCAGTTGACCCGTTGTAAGCATTATCAGACAGTGCTTGTTCTGTCAGTTGTTTCGTGAGAAGAGCAACCGGGTCTACTGATTTCTTGTTCTTTTTATCCAATTTGGCCTTCTTCTCTAGCACCAAGCTCTCATCTGTCATCAAAATTTCATATAATTCTTGGATCTGCATAGTTGAAATTCTGACACCGTTCCTCAGTCTATGACATGTTTTATTCCATTCTGGTTTCAATGTGTTGAGGAACTTCAGATTTGTTTCAAGCTCAGTCTTTTCAACTTTAATCTTCCTCAGATCATTGATTATGGCACAAAATCGGTCATAAACAGTTTTCAATGGCTCCCCATCCTTGGCTTTGAATTCTTCAAAGTTATTCATGTAACACGTATGCCTGAGTTGAGTTGCGACTGAAGAACCAAGCATAATCTTCTCAAGTTGTTGCCACATCAGATTAGGATGAGTTTTGAAACAGTCAATCCTGTTGTATATTGAGTTTGGCAAGGCTAGCATCAAATTTGCCTTTATATCACGATCAACTTGATATGCAGACAACTCATCATGAGAATACTCTTTAGTAGGCTTATATAATCCAGAAGCCAATTTGGGTTTTTCAAATGGTCCTTCAGATAAAATGAACATCATGTCATTTCCATTCTTTTGTCGTTCAATGAAGTTTAGGAACCGATCTTGCCACTGTGTAAACTCGTTTTCATCAATAAGCACCGGTGGACGATTTTCTGTACCCAATGACATCATGATGTCATTTTTGTAGAACTGAGCTTGATAAGCAAACTTTGTAGAATCCATAGATGACAAACTTAAAAAAAAATTCTAAACTCTTTTTTTTTATTTTTTTTATTTTTAAGTTTGGACAGATATGGCACAAACTATAGGTTTGCGTGAGAGGAAGGAGACGCAAACTGAGCTTTGCGTGATGCGAAGAAGACCCAAACCAACTTTGCGTGAGTAGTGGGAGACGCAAACTGAGCTTTGCGTTAGTCCTTGAAGACGCAAAGTATACTTCTCGTGAGCTACTGAAAACGCAAAGAAACTTTGCGTGAGCGGAATGAAACGCAAAAGTTACTTCTCTTGATACACTGGAGATGCAAAGTTATCTTTGCGTGATTGGAGTGAGATGCAAAGTTTGAGCTTTGTATGAGTAACCTAATGCGAAAACCTGAAACACTAGCACAAAATTAGTAATATCACGCAAATCCAATGATGAACTCGCGCAAACATTAAATCTGGCGCAAACCGATAGAAAATAAAAAAAAAACTTCCAAAAACTCGATTTCAAAACTAAAATTGATGAAACTTTCTTATACAAATACGATCGAAAACAACATTTTAACACAATCCAATCAAAAAATTCGATTAAAAAACACAAACACAAGATTTTGAGAGTTGTACAGTACGTCAAAACCAAATTTTCAGAAACTTCAAAAAACTCAAAATCGACAATCAAAACAAGTTTTTCTTGCAAATCGATGTGAATCAAATATGTTTAGAATGTAAAAACGGATCCAACAAACCAATTTTCAAAGAAATTAGATCCAAAACACATCCGAATTTGATGAAAAATCAAGAAAACGAGATTTTCTTGAAAAATTCAAGAAAATTGATCAAATTTTCGATTTAATCCACAAATGTAGTAACGAAAAATCAATCTCTCAATTCTCTCAAGATTCAGATTAGCTCTGATACCAATTGATAATCCAAGATCAATGAATCATAGAGAGAGAAAGTAGAGAGAGAGCTTTGGAAGCGCAAAGTCAGATATATTTATGTGTGCGTGAGAATCCTTACAAGACACAAAGACCAAATGGACTTAAATACCCTTGATCAATACAATACATAAATTGACTTTAGACACAGTATTTGACTAAGACCTATAAATACAATGATTACTATAAAATCAGACTTAACAGTACTACTAAAAGAGTAGTTAGTACTGCTTGGAGAGTTAGTACTGCCAGTCAGAAATTACTACTGCTAGCATGTGAGTACTGCTGATGAACAGAAGCTACTGTTGTTGACAAAGATGACTTAAAGCGAAAGACATGGAGATGAAGATAATTATGGAATGGATGTTGAAGATCAACGTTTTCTTTAATAATTATCTTGTAATCTGTTTTATATATATAGTCTAGAAGTCTTTTGTTTAAAAGATAGAAATACAGAGAAGATACGTATTTTTTGTTCTAGAGAGAATTAGCCTCAAGATTATTAGTGATCCTTTCTTTAGAGAAGTATTGAACGTCTGTTGAGCTTGTTCAACAGATTGAGGCTTTGGTTGTAATCATTAAGTTAATTCAATATAACTTGTGATTTGAATTCATACACTGTTTCATTGATTTATTGTTAAAGTGTTATTCCACAACTTCTTTAACAAAGTTTCTGAGTGTTAAATTAAATTCTTGTTTTGAATTTCGATTCTGATAAGTGGTATCAGAGCGTTAGGAACTCAGAAATCAACAATCATATTGGACGGATCAAACGACAGTGTTCTGGTTTCAAAGGTTCCCCTGCTCAAACCTAATGAGTTTGACATGCGGAAAATCAGGCAGTATATACTTCTCACAGATTACTCAATGTGGGACATCATTGAGAATGGTCCCTCAAGTGAAGGAGAGATAGGAGCAGATGGCAAGAGACCTCCACCAAAAACTGATGGAGAGAGAAAAATCAGGCAGACTGAGATGAAAGCCTTGAGCACTCTGCTCTTGGCAATTCCTAATCAATACCAACATCAGTTTTGCAACTGTGCTGATGCCAAAATCCTGTGGAATGCTTTAGAGAAGAGATTTTCAGGTACTAAAAGCACTAAGAGAAATCAGAAAGCAATTCTCAAGCAACAATATGAAAATTTTATGTCTACAAAGAATGAGTCTATGACTCAAATCTTTGATAGATTCAACAAGTTCATTGGAGAATTGGCCACTGTTGGTGTCAAGATGGACCAGGATGATGTCAACAGAAAGTTTCTAAGATCTCTTGGTGAAGAATGGGTAATGTATATAGTATCCTTCAGGAAGAATGATAATCTAGAGGATAAGGAACTTGATGACCTCTACAATGATCTCAGGGTGTTTGAAGCAGAGGTTGAATCAAAGAAGAAGTCATCTGGATATTCTCACAATGCTGCTCTCCTATCATCTACTACTGATTCTTCTACTAGTACAGAATCAGTTAGTGCTACTTATGGATCAAAACAGGATGGATCCAATGATTCTGTTTTGGAAGCTTTCTTTGCTAGCCATGCTAAATCTTGTCTTATTAATGATGACCTAGAGCAGATCAATGTTGATGATCTTGAAGAGATGGATATCAAGTGGCAAATGGCTATGCTCACCATGAGGATCAAAATATTCATTAAAAGAACAGGAAGAAACAACTTTGCCATGAAAAGAAAAGATGGTGACAAATCCAAGGTGGAATGCTACAAGTGTCACAAGCTGGGGCACTTTGCAAGAGAATGCAGAGGAGGAATGTCTCAACAGCATGGAAACAACAACAAGAATTCATCTCAATCACTTGTATCACAAGATGGAATGGGTTTTGAGTGGAGTGATCAAGCAGATGAGGCAATCCAAAATCAAGAATTGATGGCTGAGGTTTCAGAGTCTTCAAGCACAACAATCCCCACAGAGGTAAAATCTATACTTTGCTCTCAAGTCTGTCTTGAAATTGTTAAAAAGTACAGGGATCACAATCAGACCATGTGTGATGATCTTAAAAGGTTAGAGAAACATGGGAGAGAGTCTAGTTTGATCATTGTGAATTTTGAAGAACAGATCAAGGCATACCAAGCCAATGAACTTCAACATTCATATGACCACAACTATTGGAAGTGGGAGAAAAAGAAGTTAGAGATTAAGCTAGAAAAAGCTAGAGAGGAATGTGAGAAAATAAGGAGTGAATTTGAGAAGGCCAAATTAGACATTGAGAAATTTTCAAATGCTTCTAAAGCAATGGACTCTTTACTCAAATCTCAAGTTCATGACAAACTGAAGAGAGGTATAGGATACAACAACACCCTTCCACCTTACAATAACAATTATATTCCACCCACCCCAGACCTCTTAGAAAGACAAGATAAGAAGGACTTACCTGCAGGAGCCACTTAAGTAGATCCACTAGATAGAGTAGTGGTAGAGTCTGAAGAAGAGAATAATGAGGATAAGAATAAGGAAGACCAGAAGGAAATTCCCTTAGAAAATCATATTCTTACAAATGAGAGGGGGGGGGGGGGTAAACCATTTGTCAAGAGTGAGAAAGTGGAGATGCCCAAATAGGGAAGGAGAATGTTGAAAGTAAGAATGAAGAAACTTCCAGGAAAGGAAAGGAAAAGGTACAGGGAGATCACTATATGTAAACTACTATTGTAAATCCTGTACTTGTCAACAGATCAAGCCCCAACATGATAAAATAAGGGGAAATCAGAGAAACAGAAATAACCAGTGGACTCAAAAACAAGGAATTGATCTTAGCAAAATCAATAGACCAAAGCCTTGTTTTATTTGTGGCAAGTTGAATCATTTAGCCAAACACTGTTATTTCAATCCTGTTAACCAAAGAATTACTTTTCAAAGACAAATACAAAATTTTGTTGGTTATAGGAAGTAATCAAGACAATTAAGGAACCACATGGCTGATAATGTGAGAACAACTCCAATGAAATCTCATATTCAGAATAAGTTTGCTAAAGCAAAAGAAAATACTCCAAGCAAATCAAGGAGTAACTCAAAGAATAGAAAAGCAAACAACTTTGTCCAAATTTGGGTTCCAAAATGCACTAAACCTGTTAGTACTGCTACCTCAAATAGTACTGCTGACAGAAATAGTGCTGCTAATATCAATACTACTGCTGACCAAGTTAGTACTGCTAATAAAGTTAGTACTGCTAACAAAGTTAGTACTGCTGACCAAGTTAGTACTGCTAACAAAGTTAGTACTACTGACCAAGTTAGTACTGCTAACAAAGATAGTACTTCTTTCAGTGTTAATACTATCAAACCTATAATTCTGACAAAGTATTCCAGCCATGAGATTCCTAACTCTGATCATCTCATCCAGACTAAGCTTACTGACTATGAATATGTTGATGAGAAAGGGCAACCCAAGATCACTTTGGCTTGGGTTCCCTCAAAACACTAACTATTTTATCTTATGTGCAGGGCAACCAACAACTCAAGAGGAAGAGCATTTGGCATGTAGATAGTGGTTGCTCTAGGCACATGACAGGTAACATGGACTGCCTTCAAAATTTCAAAAGGTTTGATGGAGGACGTGTTGCTTTTGGTGATAATCCAACAGGAGGTAAGATAAGTGGTAAAGGTATGGTTTCAAAAGGTAAGATGACTTTTGAAGATGTTTACTATGTTGAGCAATTGAGGTACAACCTGTTAAGTGTATCACAGGTTTGTGACAAGAAACATAGTATACTATTTAGTGATACTGAATGTATTATCCTTGCTCCAGGATTCAAGGTAGTTGATGAAAATATGATACTACTTAGAACTCCAAGAAAGGATAATGTTTATTGTTTGGACTTAGAGAGTGTTTCAGCTGATTCATCACTAAACTGTTTATTTTCAAAAGCTTCTTTAAATGAATCATCTCTTTGGCACAGAAGGATGTGTCACATGAATTTTAAAACTATGAACAAACTTGTGAGAAACAACCTTGTGAGAGGTTTGCCTCAAAAAGTGTTTTCATGTGATGATCATTGTGTTGCATGTCTTAAAGGCAAGCAACACAAAATTTCTCATAAGTCCAAAGAAATAAACACAATCTCTTCACCTCTTCAGTTATTGCATATGGATCTTTTTGGTCCTACAAATGTGATGAGTATTGGTAAGAAATCCTATTGCTTAGTTATTGTTGATGACTTCTCTAGATTCATTTGGGTATATTTTCTTAGGACTAAGGATGAGACAAGTGGACTGATCAAATCCTTTGTTCTTAGGATTGAAAACCAAACAAATCTAATAGTTAAAGTCATCAGATCTGATAATGGAACTGAGTTTAAAAACTGTGACTTAAACAACTGTTGTGGGACTAAAGGTATTGAGAGACAATACAATGCTCCTAGGACTCCTCAACAGAATGGTGTTGTTGAGAGGAGAAATAGGACATTGATTGAGGCTGCCAAATCTCTGTTGGTAGATTCAAAGCTACCCATTACTTTTTGGGCAGAAGCAGTTAATACTGCTTGTTATGTCCAAAACAGAGTTCTAGTAGTCAAATCCGAAGGAAAGACACCTTATGAACTTTTCAACAAGAAGAAACCTTTATTGGATTTTTTAAACCTTTTGGGTGTCCTTGCACAATTCTCAACACCAAATCTCATTTAGGCAAGTTTGAAAGCAAAGTTGAGGATGGATTTTTATTGGATACTCCTCTCAGAGCAAAGCATATAGAGTATTCAACAGTTCTTCCAGGATTATAGAGGAAAGTGACAATGTCAAATGCAATGACAACACACCCAATCAAATTGGTACGGGTCCTGATTGGCTGTTTGACATTGATTCACTAACTAATTCTTTGGGTTTCAGTAATGAGCAAATTGCAGGAACAAGTTCAGAAAAGATACAAGAACAGAGAAAAGAGTTTGTGTTTTTCCCAATACCTACAGTTGATCCTGTTTAATTTTGTCATCCAGACAAGAAAGATGCTTCAGAATTAGTGGCATCTGAACTAGATCAGGATGAGGAGGATAAAGGTGGCAAGGAGAATGCTCATCCTTCAGATTCAGGAAAAAGCAGGTCCTGAAATGCCCAATGTGTCAGAAGATGATACTGATGAAGAAAATTCTTCAGTTTTGGGGGGAAACACTCGTGAAGAGAATGACTCCAATATTGATGAAAATATTAATGAGGAGGCTATCTACCATACACGAACTCAGAAGAATCATCCTCCTCAATTGGTGATTGGTGATATCAATTATCCTATTATCACAAGGCATCAAAGTAAGTTAGGAGGATTGAAAGACTTACAATCAGGGTTATTTTCCTGTTTTCTATCCCAGATTGAACCCAAGAAGGCATATGATGCAATGAAAGACCCAAGCTGGATTGAAGCAATGCAAGAGAAGCTACTGCAGTTTGTGCTGTAAAATATGTGGGATCTGGTTGTCCTTCCACAAGGACACAGGGCAATAGGAACTAAATGGATCTTCAGGAATAAGAAAGATGAGAGAGGGATAGTGATAAAGAATAAGGCCAGACTTGTGGCACAAGGGTACACACAAGAAGAGGGGATAGACTATGAAGAAGTGTTTGCACCAGTAGCCAGAATTGAGGCAATTTGGCTGTTTCTAGCCTATGATTATTTCATGAAGTTCAGAGTATATCAGATGGATGTTAAGAGTGAATTCCTATATGGGAAAATTGAAGAAGAAGTGTATGTTTGTCAGCCTCCAGGGTTTGAGAATCCTAACATTCCTGACAAAGTATACAAATTAAAGAAGGCACTCTATGGGCTACATCAAGCACCAAGAGCATGGTATGACACTCTGTCTACCTATCTCTTGGAAAATGGCTTTGAAAGGGGAATCATTGACAAAACCCTTTTTATTCAAAGGAAGAAGAAGGACATCCTGCTTGTACAAATCTATGTGGATGACATCATCTTTGGATCCACCAAATATCAAATGTGCAAGGCGTTTGAGGAGTTGATGCACAAAAGATTCAAGATGAGCTATATGGGTGAACTCACATTTTTCCTTGGGCTACAGGTTAAACAGAAGAAAGATGTCATTTTCATAAGTCAATCCAAGTATGTGCTGGATATACTTACAAAGTTTGGATTTTCAGAAGCAAAGCGTGCAAGCACACCTATGGAAACACACAAACAGATCACTGCAGATCTTGAGGGGGAGGATGTGGATGTCCATCATTATAGATCTATGATAGGCTCCCTCATGTATCTAACAGCTTCAAGACCAGACATTATGTCTGTTGTATGTGTATGTGCAAGATTTCAAGTTAAGCCTAAGCAATTTCACTTTCAAGCAGTCAAAAGGATCTTCAGATATCTCAAAGGACAACCTAGGTTGCGTCTTTGGTATCCTCATGACGCACCGTTTGATCTACTTGCATATTCAGATAGTGATTTGGGTGGTGCAAACTTGGATAGAAAGTCTACATCAGAAGGATGTCAGTTTTTGGGTGCAAGGCTAGTTTCATGGAAGTGTAAAAAGCAAACCACTGTGTCCACCACTACAACAAAAGCTGAGTATATAGCTGCTGCAAGCTGTTGCTCACAAGTGCTATGGATTCAGAATCAGATGTTGGACTATGGTATTTATTTTCTTCACACTCCCATCTACATTGATAACAATAGTGCTATAAGCATTGTTAATAACCCAGTAAAGCACTCTAAAACCAAGCATATAGAAATCAGGTACCATTTTATCAGAGATTGCAATGAAAAGAAGTTAATTCAGGTTTTGAAAGTGCACACTAGTAATCAATTTGCTTATCTATTTACCAAAGGTTTTGATGTGTGTAGATTCACATTCTTAGTCACAAGTGTGGGCATGATAAACACTGAATAAACCTATATCATTTCTCTTCCTGTATCATTTCTGTATAGACTTTTTGATGTTTCATTTCTCATATTTCATTGTGCATGGTACTGCTAACCCTTTGTGTTTAAGTGTTTCAGAATGACAGTTCAGACTATAGTTAAGTATGGTTACTACTGCTAGGTGGTTTATACTGCCAGTGCAATGTTACTATTGCTTTCTTTATTTCTACTGCTCGTAAGTGTTAATACTGCTCGTATGTATTAATACTACTAGTAAGTGTTAATACCGCTGGTATGTGTTTCTACTGCTATGTGTAACTACTGCCAGAAGGTGGTAATAATGCTAGTCTATGTTAATACTGCTAGTAAGTGTTAATATCGCAGGTATGTGTTTCTACTGCTATTCGTTACTACTGCTTATATGGGTTAATACTGCGGGTTTGTGTAAATGTTGCTAGGGTACTTAGTAATGCTTTTAACTAAATCCCTTAGCCTATAAATATCCTCTCTGACCGCCAAAACCCAAACGGCTCTTTGAATTTCCAGCAAGTTTTCATCCTCTCTCTCTCTCTATTGAATTCTTGCTTCCCAGTGCGTAAACCCTAGTATTGATTTGAACCCAAGAACGATGGCAGGACTGGATTTTGTTGACGATCACAATGAGCTTGCAATGCTGCAAAAACCCAAACAAGCTGAGGGCTTTCATGAAATTGTGGATTTCCTGAAATCATACCACGTTGCATATGAACTCACAGTCAATCCTTCCATCTATGTGGAACACATGCGATAGTTCTGGGCAAACGCATCCATTCAGACCATTGCTGGAACTCAACTTATTCAATCACGGGTCTGTGATAAACCTATCCAAATCACAAAATGATGCATATGCACTCATCTTCATCTAGATGATGACTCAGGTATGTCTACTCTCCCAAAGAAAGACCTATTTCTCGAAATTTGTCGAATGGGGTATGAAGGTCCTACTGAGGTTTATATGTTTTTCAAAAGAAAATTTTCACCTCAGTGGAGATTCTTTATTCATACTCTTTAACGTTGTCTATCTCGCAAAACAACTGGATGGAGTGAGTTTAGTAGTACAATAGCTTATGCTCTTGTATGCCTAGCTACCTGCAGAAAGTTCAATTGTTCTCCAATGATTTTCAATGATTTGATGTCAAACTTGGATACCAAAACCAAAAGCAAAAGATTCTATATGTATCCAAGGTTTGTGCAAGAGGTACTAAATAAGGAATTGACGGATTTACCCTCTTTTGAAGAGGTGTATGTACCTAAACCTCCCAAAGGGAAGGTGTTTTCTAATATGAGAAGGCTTAGTAAGGACTTTTCTGGAAACGACACACCATTGTTCTCTACAATGATGGTTGTGTCCCATTCCCATGGTGAGGCATCAGGGTCACAACCCATATCTGACCAACCCACTGATGACCTACCCATACCATTCATTTCAAATGATCCACCTCAACTACCTGTTGTTAAGCCAATTCCCCCCATCACACAACAATATGCAAGGGAAAAGGTACAGAAGGTTCCTTCCTTTCATGTATCTACACCCTAAAAGCTTACAAGCCCTCTGATGGAGCATTCTCCATGAGAGAATATCCAAAGGGAATCCACAGGGGTGTCTCCCAACCCCAAGAAGGTGCTCTCTAAGGAGAAGGATGAGCATGTGGGCAGTAAGGCTCACATTACTGATTTTGCACAAGGTGTGGATCAGGACAGTGTGAACATCACTAAGACCTTCCCCACGACAACTTTGGATGAACAATCATCTAAGGGCCCAGGTGCCAAGAAACCAAGGGGGTAGTAGGTGCTTCTGCTAGGCAGAAGGCCTCTACTAAAAGATCCTATGATCCTTCACGGGTGGTAAACACACCCAAAGGAGGTGAGGACAGATATAACTATGATGAATTGATGGAAACCATTGGTAATGTCAACCTCGATGTAATCAATCAAAGTTCAGAAATAAAGGAGCTGAAAAAGGTGATCATTTCTCAACAAAGCCAGATAGACAAACTCAAGAAGCTGGTGTTGAATTTGGTGCACAAAAATAAGAGAAAACAGTTTATCTTAAAGAAAAGAAGAAGTGCTCATGATGCTTCCAAAAAGGGGGAGAATCAAGAAGCTGAATGTGAGAAGGAAAGCTCAGTTGGCATGGAATTTCAGTTTGAGGGGGAGATTAGTGGTGAAGATGAAAATAAGGTTGAAGCAAAAACAGTGAAAGCAACAGAAACATTTGTGAAAGCAGCAGAAACAACAGAGAAAGAAGCAGTAGTAACTACTGAACCAGAAGTAGAAACTGCCAAAGAAGTAGAAACAGAGACAACAGCAGCAGAAACTGGTATGTCTATAGAAGAAATAGAGATTGTAGAGACTCTGATGAAGGCAAAGAATGACACTCCTAAGGCCACTCAAAAGGCTAAGGGAGTGGTGATCAAAGAAGGAGGCTCAGAGAAGAAGAGGAAAGAGGTCAGTGTGTCAAAGGCCAAGAATAAAGGCAAAGAGAAGATGGTTGAGCCTGTGAAACCTTTAAAGAAGCAGAAACAAATAGATTTGGACGCAGAATTGGCAAAAGAGTTAAATGTACAGTTTGGGAAGGAACTTGAAAAGGAGAATGAAATCCAAAAAGCTAAAGACAGAAAGCTTGCCTTAGATCTGGCAAAAAGGCTCAATGAAGAATAACAGAAGAGTTTGAAAACTGCTGCAAAAAGGGTTACAATGAAAGCTTCAATGAAAAGACAACCTTCAAAGACCTTCCTAGCTACACAGAAAAGAAGAAAAATGATAAACTTCCTGAAAGGATCGGTTGGAGTTCCTGAAGGGATGTTTACCAAAATGTCTTTTGGCAGAATAGAAGACTTATACAAGAAGGAGATGGCCAAGCTTCAAGGAGACTTCAGTCAGAGGGTTGAATTTGAAAGAAAAATGAAAGAAATATATGATCTGAATATTCAACAGTCTTTTCCTGACAGTGAAGAAGGCACTCCTACAAAAGAAAAGATAGAAGTCAAGAAGAAAGAGACTTTAGCTCAAAAGATTGGAGCTATTAAAAGAATGAAGTCAATTGCTTTAAAGAAACATGCAAAAAGGCCAAGGACTGAGGAAGGTGAGAAAGAGCAGGAAAGTGAAAGAATGGAAGTTGAATCATCAAATCCTACTGTTGAACCTCCTGTAGAGCAGCTGAAACAAGCAGAGCATGTTGAAACTAAAAAACAGAGTCAAGAGCAATCAAGTCAACAATCTTCAGAACAACCAAGACAATCTGATGAGCAGTTTGATTTGTATATGACAGTGACTGATGAAGAACCAGTAAAAGCTGATCCTATCTCAGTGAAAGCTCCAGAAATTATTCATTGGGATACTTTGGTGGATAAAAGAACAGAATACTTCAGAATCAAAAGAATGGGTGACAAGTATGAGGTCTATTCAACTTGGGAAAAGATCATCAGAAGTTGTACCAGAGTTGATTTAGAAGAAATGTACAAAGTTGGTTTGAACTTATAATGTGACTTGTTGAAAGGAGCAGAGAAGAGCTTAATAAAGATGGCTTTGGAGTTTCTGTGCATGACGTTTGACCCTGATAGAGTTAAATATCTTATCAAAGACTTGCATCACAAAGATGGATTCAAAAGTATTGATCATTAGATGCTTTTTGAAAGATCTGGAGTCTATGTCATAACCATTGATAAAAGCTTTCATGAGTACTATTTGGTTGATAAGGTGTATGACCATAGCAAAGTAAAGTTGCAAGGGATGCTGAAAGCTAAGTTGGTCTGTCCTACAGGTTCGGAAATGGCCAGAATTGTGATTAGAAGAACAATTAATCAAAGTGTAGGTTTGGATCCTAATCTGGGAAATTAAGAAGTAATTTTGAAAGCATCATGAAGAACTTAGTCTGAAGAACTTAACTTCTTGATTTCAAAAATTAAGTTAGGGGAAATTGTTGGGTATGAAAATAGGCTAAGTATGGATAGTGTTGCTAAGAGTTAATACTTCTGATGTTGTTAGTACTGCTTGAAGATTACTACTGCTAGTAGTATTAGTGTTGCTTGAAGGGTTAGTAATGCTAAAAGAGTAGTTAGTACTGCTTGGAGAGTTAGTACTGCCAGTCAGAAATTACTACTGCTAGCACGTTAGTACTGCTGATGAATAGAAGATATTGATGGAAGATTAATGCTGCTGTTGTTGATAAAGATGACTTAAAGCGAAAGACAAGGAGATGAAGATAATTATGGAATGGATGCTGAATATCAACGTTTTCTTTAATAATTATCTTGTAATCTGTTTTATATATATAGTCTAGAAGTCTCTTGTTTAAAAGAGAGAAATATAGAGAAGATACGTATTTTTTGTTCTAGAGAGAATTAGCCTCAAGATTATTAGTGATCCTTTATTTAGAGAAGTATTGAACGTCTGCTGAGCCTGTTCAACAGATTGAGGCTTTGGTTGTGATCATTAAGTTAATTCAATATAACTTGTGATTTGAATTCATACACTGTTTCATTTATTTATTGTTAAAGTGTTATTCCGCAACTTCTTTAACAAAGTTTCTAAGTGTTAAATTAAATTCTTGTTTTGAATTCCGATCCTGACACAAATGCATATCTTTATCTCCTCAATAATGCTCTCCTCCCTTTCATCGGCTCCCAAGAAGCTTCTTTCCTTCCTCCAAGCTCCACCATCAATGCTCCTCCAAGCTTTCACTCTATTTAGTCATTGTTTCATACGTCGGTTTGATCTTGATTGACCATTATTTCTTTTGTGTTTGATTTATGCATTATGTTTTCATCTACACATTTTAGTTTCTCTAGGTTTGACCTTTCTCCTTTGCCTCTTATATTTGTGATTTCATATCAATGGTTTTTTTACCCTGTAGGTTTTTCGATCTCTTTCTTGTTTACTTACAGATCTGGCTTTCTCCATTGCATTTCAGGTTTTTTGGTTTTAATGGTATCCACTACAAGGATGGATTTCTTATTATTTTTATTTACTTTTGTCTGCTTTCTATTGATGTCTACTGAAATCGATTTTGGTTTGTTATCTTAAAATCAATTTCAGTTTTTATCATGCTATTGAAATCGATTTTGATTTTTCTATCCATGGCTACCGAAATCGATTTTGATTTTGGTTTACTTTGTTGGGATGGATTTTGGTTTCTTATCAATTTTCTTTGCTTTCTAGCTACTGAAATCGATTGCTTGCCTGTAATCGATTTTTTGTTTGTCTGTTTTCCAAAGTAAAACACATAAATGCAACTGACCAAAGACAACGGTCAACATTCCCTTATTTGCCCCTTCCCTCATCATGCGTCCCCATGGCAATCACGCTTCACCATGGCAATCACGCTTCAATTAGACATATTTCTTGAATCTTACATGTGATAGATGATGAAGAATTGGTAGAAATTACTTTTATTTTCTATCATAGAAACAAATACTGAAGCTGAGTCTTGGATATCCAATATGCTGGAACCTAAAAGAGAGGTGAAAACATTATTGTTTCCATGAGAATTCACAAGGGGAACCAAAAGAAGAATTTGAATCGATGAAAGAAAAAAGAAAAACTTATATGGAGTAGGTTTAAAGACGGAGGCAAAAGCATTGGGGGTTAGAAACTTGTAACCTTATCTTTTAATCTCCTTACATCTTTACCATATTTTCTCCTGCAGCTTAAAAAGATTAGAATGTAAACCTTTCCTTTTAGTAGCAAAGTTTTTCAATATTGGAGTGGAAGATATGACCATGGAGTTGTAGAGAGGAATCAAGAAGATGGAAGGGATTTTTGGTGAAAGTGGACCAAACAATTGCTTTTTCAATGTTTAATGATGGTTGTCAGCTTTTTTTTTCTTCTTTTTGATGTGAAATAAATCACTTTTTGAATACATTTTACTTTAAAATGAAAGAAATCACTCATCATATTAAAGAAACCACTCAAGGAGCGGACGTGAAAGTGGTTTTTTAAAGGGGGGGGGTGTTATTTGCACCAAAAAGTGCAAATAGTGAATGCTTGATTTTCGATCCAATCATTTTTAATAAATGTCATTTCACTTATATATATATATATATGTGTGTGTGTGTGTGTGTGTTTTGATTTTATAAATTTATAAAATTTGTAACTTTTGATTTTGTTTTATTTTATAAATTTGTAACTTTTGATTTTATTATAACTTTGTATAATGTATTTTTCTTTTTGTAACAATTACATTTTATTATAACTTTGTAAAATGTATTTTTCTTCTAGGGACCAATTCTGTAACAAACGCTAAACAATCCATGGGTAACATTGGTTGACTCGGTAACGGATGAAACATAAATGTTTCATTTATCACAACTTGAAGCAGTATTACGAAGCTATCCAGGTACGCCTTAATATATTATTATAAGTAAAATGTTACATGTAAGTTTAACAATTACTAAAAAAGTTAAATTGTTCTAATTTTCAGGTGTTCTTGCTTATCTGAATGACACATAGTTGAAACCATATAAAGAAATGTTTGTATCTGCTTGGACTGACAAATTTCTCCACTTTAGAAATCAGACAAGTAACAAAGTGGAGAGTCAACATTCCAAGTTAAAAACTTACTTGGATTCAGCGCAATCAAGTCTATCGACATTTATGAGCAAAATCAATCAACTCATTCAGTCACAAGATACATAAATTAAAACAAGTATCCAAGAGAGCAAAAGTGTCACGAAACATCGTCATCGCATACCACACTTCCAACAATTATGTGGTTTTGTTTTACATTATGCATTAAACATAATATTCCAAGAGTATGAGCGAGCTCAATCTGTTGGCCTATTTTCTGAAAATTGTAGTTGTCTACTACGTACAAGTTATGGATTGCCATGTGCGCACGAACAAATGCAATACTTGAACAAAGGTCATCCTATCCCAATTGATTCAGTTGATGAATTTTGGACGACGATTGATTTATCACCGTGCAAATCTTTACAAGATAATGACGTAGGTTGTGTAGCTGAAGTCCAAATGTTTACTGAGGAATTTAACAACCAATTGAGATTTGGTCAGTTCAGTTTACTAAGGAAGATAAAAGAGATAGTCAGTGCATCAAAAACATGGGTTCGTGAATCTGTTGTTAACAAGACTACTCGTGGACGACCCTCGTTGAAGGATAAACTTTTCAGAAAAACTCATGTTGATCCCTCATTTCCGACTCATGTTGACCCGTCTTTTACAAGTGAAAGACCCCTTAGACGTAGTTGTTCGAACGCGTCTAGATTTGTTGACAAGGAAAAAATGAGCTACCAAGAACCAGCGAGACACAATTCTTTCATGTTCAAAAATTATAATGCACATCCATACATCAATCAATTTCCAGCAATTTTCACCCTTACATCAGGCAGGTACATGATGTGATAGGTGATGGAAATTGCGGATTCCGAGCAATAGCTGTCTCTCTAGGTCTTCATGAAGATGCATGGCCCACAATTCGGTATAACTTGATGGAAGAGTTAGATACATACAAGACAGAGTATATCAACGCTTTTGGATGTGAACATTGGGATATTACTTACAATACTTCAAACTTCTTTCGATCAGATCAAGGTGCACCATTTGAACACTAATGACAATGCCTGAAATAGGTGTCTTGATTGCTTCAAAATATAATGTGATATTACATGTTATAAGTATGACCGACAGTGGGACGTACTTACCGCTTAGGTCCACTCCGCCAGTGTGGTATGAACATATTGTTTTTACAATCGGGTACGTTAATGGTAACCAATATGTGAAATTGGATATGGCAGAAGGATATCCATTTCCGCAAATTGTAGAACATTTTTTCCATTACAGTTATTCGTGTGTTGCTGGATGGGCTACCCCGTATTCAGAGCGAATAAAGAAGTACATGAAGCTTTTACGTGTTAATTGTACTACGGATAATGTTATATTAGAATAATCGAATGTAATATAGATTATTTTATGTTCTATTTATATGTTAAATCGTAATATTTATGTTTTATTTTTATAATTATATAATTAAAAAAATTATTAATATTTATATTTATAAATATTTATTTCTTTTCAAATCAAAACAAAAAGTAATTTTTTTTAAAACTATATAATACAAATAAACAAAAATATATAATAAAAATAAAAAAAGAAAAAAGACAACAAAAAGACGAAAAAACAAAAAAAATAAAAAAATCATTTGTCAATCACTTTTTGTTTATTTACCAAAAATTTTGGTGCATTTAGCCTCCCTTTTTTTAAATGGATTTGAATTAATAGTTACAGTTTTGGTCCTTCAATTCTTTTTATTGATTACTTTATACCTTTTACTTTTTTAATTTTGAATTTACATCATCATCATATTAACACATATAATTGTATATTAACTAAAATATGTATAAAAAATACTTTTAATTTTAAAAAATTACACCATTATAATCGTCTTTTCGATACCTTGAAAATGAGTCTAATATTGTATATTTTTTAATTTAATTATTTTATTATATATTAAAATATGTCAAAAAATATGTTTAAAATGGTTTGTAATTTCCTTGGTTGCTATCGATTTTGGTTTGTTATCTTAAAATCGATTTCAATTTTTATAATGCTATTGAAATCGATCTTGATTTTTCTATCCATGGCTACCGAAATCGATTTTGATTTTGGTTTACTTTGTTGGGGTGGATTTTGATTTTGGATTATGACGTGAAAGCGGTTTTTTAAAATGGATTTGAATTAATAGTTACAGTTTTGGTCCGCTCCTTATTTTTATTGATTTACTTTATATCTTTTACTTTTTTAATTTTCATTTCACACCATCATCATATTAACACATATAATCGTATATTAACTAAAATATGTTTAAAAAAACTTTTAATGTTAACAAATTACACCATTATAATCGTCTTTTCGATACCTTCAAAATGAGTCTAATGTTGTATATTTTTAATCGTGTTGGAGTCTACACATCTAACATTGTGTATAAAGAAGTTTTACATGATGAATAAGGCACAATCAACTAATTATTATTACACATCTGTACAATATGTTTCTATTTAAAATAATTACGCTTTTTTTTCGCATAACATGCTTACGGATTGATGCTTCACATGTCATATCATATTATGAATCTATGGATGTGCATTTTTACATATGATTGTAATGTCACTTTTGGTTAGTTATTTTTTTCAAATTTTTAACGAGTTGTGAGTATATGGATTTGGAAACTCGGCACTTTTGCGATTATTTTCCTATATATATTGTAAATAAACATATTTTATGGTAGTAACTGTTTTGCAATTAATTCATATCAACCTATAAAAAAATTGTGAGAAAACGAGAATAATACGAACAAAAAACGTCGGTGTAAGAAAAGTTATTTGTGACAACTAGTATATATATATATATATATATACTGTGGTTACTACCTACAATTAATTACGTGTAATTTACTATTTATAATCACATCGAAGGCATTTTATGATGATTTGGATAACTAAGTGTTATCAAGGCCTAAGGTTTAAGCATAAAATCTTACTAGTGTCCTTATGATTCGTAGGAGCAAGATAGGATCTATCATCGGTTGCATTCCCGTGGACATTTTTGGATATACCTTCGCATTTCACAAGTGAGTATTCACATCCTCTTTTTACTGTTTTTATACGTTTTGGGGTGAAAAGCATGTTTACTACTGCAATTGTTCCTACTATCGGTTGATTTGTTTCTTGAAGATGCTGAAGTTTTCTACTGATTACTTATGCTCTATGGTATGTATGCTTGTGTGCATGAGTTCTTATATCGCAAAAATGTTGGATATCTCCGTTGTTAATTGTGGATAGTACTATTTGGTTGACCACCCACTCTGTATTGTTGGCTAAGCTGGAGTGCACGATTATTGTTGACACTTATTCGCATGTTCGCGATAGACATGCAAGATGGGGTTGTTCCAGATCATTAGGTTTGGGTAGTGGCTCATAGCTGACACGTAAATGCATTTACATCAACATTGAGCAAAATAAATTCTACAACCGATACTTTATTGTTCCACTTTGTGGACGTTTTAATGAAGCTAAAAGGCTAGATGCCATTACTTTCAAATAAATTCTGTGATCTTACCAACTACTGTAGTAGTTGACCTCGTTTTGACATGCTTTTCAGGTGCACGAATATAAGCTTGCATTAGGATGATGATTATGTGTGGCGGTATCATGGCATTCATCTTTCCTTGTTGTTGTTTCCCGTTGTAAAACATTCAAGAAAATTTGTATAACTTTTAAATTTTATGTAATTTCTATGGTGGGTGTTGTTTATTTACCTTATGATATGAAACCCTTAGTTGTACATCTCCTGTTTCCGCTTTAGCGGGGTGTGACAGAACGAGGACTGCTTCAATTGTGGAAAACCTGGACACTTTGCATCCGAGTGCATATCTAATGCCAACAGAGGCAAACCAGTCAGAGACGCTGCTTTTTTCAAGAAGAAGGCAAAGTACTACACGCAGAGGTAACTGATGGCCGAACAAGACAATCTCGTGACTGATGAATCCTCTGACGAAGGGGATACAAATGCACTCTTTTGTGGGATGGCAGAAGTCAACTCCTCTGAGGCCAATAGTGTAGTATCCACATCTGACTTGATCTCTCAAGACTCTAAAAATAAACTTTTTGAACTTCAAGAGGAATTCCTTGACTTTAAAAATACATTCTCAGAGCTCGAGAAGAAGCTTGTGTTTTATGAGTGAGAGGCTAGACTTCTCACTCATCACTCAAGAGAAGGATAAGCTTTATCTTTAAAAGAGTTCACTTGTTTTTGAGCATATTTCTGAAAATAAATCATTAAAAGAAAAAGTTTTTTCACTTGATAAAGCTTTAAAAGAAAAGATAAAGGAGCTAAGGGACAATGACAGTGACCATTTAAATGCTACTTCATTAAAAAAAACTTTTTTCAAAAGGAAAGAGAAGTCCTTCACCAAGACTTGCTCGACAGAGACATATTGATAAGGAAATATCAGGATGCACAGAAAGGTGCATGAGAAAGTTAATACCCAAGTTGGCAGAAGAGGTATAGGATTCACTGATATTGACCCCTATACTGGAAATAAAAGAAACAAATATTTGGCAAATATCTTCTGACCTGGAAATTTTTTAAAACCAAGTCATCCAAATCTAACTTCTACATTAAAGAGGCACAAAACCTCTGAAGGACCAAACCTGAGGAATCCTCTGGTGATGACTAATGTTTGGTATGAAAACAGTGACTTGTCATCATCATCCTCCGCAAAGAGGAAATCCATTCCAAGAAAATATCTGTCTAAATAACAGATAAGACTCTTCAAATTTGATCATCCAGAGACACAAACTCAAATGACCTTTGTGTGCATTATGATTCCTGAAAAGGAGTTGTCCCCTGAGGCACCAAAGTTTGTGCCAACCTCTGTGGAAGAAAAATTATTTAGAATATTCTTGGAAAATGATTTGAAGAAAACTTATGAAAACCACTTTTTCAATCATCCTGATATGACCTCTGTCTTGTATGAAATCTTTGAGCAAGACTTGCTGGAGAGATTAAGTATTCTTGAAGTGGTCCCTTGTATTCTCAAAAATCTTAATATTTCAGTGGACACTCATGATAGAAAAACCAATGCAGGTAAAGAAGTAGATGTCTCCATCTACAGAGACTTCCTGGATTCGGACTCTGAATCAAAGTCTGCGTCATCCTCTGTCGATGCTGAGACAAACTCTGTGGAGAAAGAAATAGTTCCCTGCACTCTAAAGGAAAATAATTTATCATCTGACATTCTTAACCGAATGATTGCTCCCAAAAGGAGATCTGCAGGGATACTTAATTGCCCTGATTTCCTTGATATGTGCTTGCAAGCCAAGACTTCTCTTGAGCTAGAAAAATTAAACAAGGAAAAGGTTTTGTCTTCTTAGAAGCATAAAGCTCTAAAACCTATAAAACCTTTTCATGAGAAACTCACATGGAAATAGAAGGGAAAATGGCTTAAAAATGACCAATCTTATGCTTCTGTGGCAGTGATTTTGAGGAAGGAAAACCACAGAAGGAGAGTACAATCCAAGAGCAATCCACATAGGAATTTTGTCAAAAATCAATCCAGGCTAGATAGGACTTTCTGTAAAAAGAAATCTAATGCTAGGAAAGATTGTAATGAAAAATGCTTGTACCCTCCTTTAATGCTTTCAATGAATAGTTCAAGAAGCTTACTTCTGGAGTCCAATATTGCAAATGTTTTGATCTTTTACATGATATTAATCAACATTTCTCAAACCACAATGCTTTATTTCTCAACGCAAGCCCAAGAATGAGAAATTCAAGGGTGAGAAAGTGCAAAATGGTACCTCTGTGAAAGAGGGTAATGCTAAACCAAAGAGTGCTAAGGATACTCTTAAGACTCCTAACAAAAATGGTCCCATTTGGAAATGGGTACCTAAATCTCTTTAATCTGTCCGCAGAAGAAGTAGCGTGTGCCAATCTGGTACCTAGACTCCGGGTGCTCGAGGCATATGACTGGCGACAGAGGGTTGCTCACCTCTTACAAAGAAAAGTTCGAAGGTGGCTTTGTGACCTTTGGAGATAATAGGAAAGGGCAAATAAAAGGCTATGGAGTCATTGCTAAAGGGGTCATCGATGTGTGCAAAGTGTCTTATGTGGAAGGCCTTAAGCACAATTTATTTAGTATCAGCCAACTTTGCGACAATGGATTTGATGTAATGTTCAAACGCCAATACTACTCTCTGGTGAAAGAGGATACTAGAACAGAGCTTCTGCGAGCCAACAGAAAGGGTGATTTATACCTCATGAACTTCAAGGCAACCAACAAAGAAGAAAAGCTTTGTTTGGTATCTAGTAAGAATGAGGAGGCTTGTCTCTGGCACAACAGGTTTTATCATTTAAATTTTCACACTCTTGACAAGCATGCAAAATTAAATTTGGTAAGTGGTCTTCCAAGTATCAAGTTTGACAGAGACCATCTATGCTCTGGTTGTGAGATGGGCAAACTCAAAAGGGTTGCCCATATGAGCAAGACAGACATATCTTTCACTAGGCCTCTGCAAATGCTGCATGTTGACCTTTGTGGTCCCATCTCTGTGCAGAGCCTTGGTTGCAAGAAATACATTCTTGTGCTAGTTGATGAGTTCTCTCGATACACTTGGGTAGAATTTGTCCGTAAGAAGTCTGATGTCCCTGTAGTACTAATCAATCTTTTGAAGAGGATACAGGTTCTTTATGATTGCAGAGTGCAGATGATTCGAATTGACAATGGTACTGAGTTCAAAAACTCAACCATTGAAGCCTATATAAATGAATAAGGAATCACACAGAATTTCTCGGCTGCGAGGACTCCACAATAAAATGGTGTTGTTGAACGAAAGAACATAACACTAGTGGAGGCCGCGAGAACCATGCTCACTGCTTCAGGCCTGTCGATTTCTTTTTAGGCAGAAGCTATATCCACGACGTGCTTCACCCAAAATAGATCATTAATTGTGAAGAGGCACTCCAAGACCCCCTGCCATCTTCTTAACCCGAGGAAGCCAAACACAAAGTATTTTCATGTATTTGGATGCAGATGTTTTGTCCTAAACAACAGAGAGAGCATTGGAAAGTTTAACCCAAAAGCGGATGAAGCCAAATTCATTGCTATTCGTCCACCTCCAAAGCATATAGAGTCTACATGGTCAATTCAAAGCATATACTGGGAAGTATTAATGTTTCTTTTGATGACTCATTCCAGGTGAATTCTGAGCAAATCAACTCAGGACTCAAGCTTGAAAAGAAATACTCTGGTGAATCATCAAGAGCAAATGAACTTCATCACTTATTTGAAGATGGACCCTGTGAAGATGATCGCAGAGCCTATGAAGTCGATGCCTCTGAGGACCAAAAAGGTACATCCCTAACTGGTCCTAGTGATACTTCACCCTCTTTCACTACTGTTGTAGGTCCAAATATCGAGGGGGGCACACAGAGACCAATAATAATCAAGGCTCCATGCTCAATCATAGTGAAGATCATCTTCCTACAATCTCAGAGGGATCAACACCAACGCAATCACAGAACTCTAACCATGAAACTACAGGGCTCACCACATCAACTTAAGGGGCTCAATCAGGTCCTGTGGTAAGTACAAATGATCAACCTTCTGAGACAGAAGTTAATCAAGAACAAGAAACTGTTCCACATGTTCAGCTAGAAGGTTCAAATGACCACCTACCCCGATTGACCAAATGGACAAAGAGTCACCCACAGAGCCAAATCATTGGTGACCCTTCTAACAGAGTAAAGACTCGCTCTGCTACTGCCAATTTTTGTTTCTTTACAAACATTGTTAGTATCATTGAGCCAAAGAAAATCTCTAAAGCCCTTGAAGACCCAAACTGGGTAGAAGTTATGCAAGAGGAGCTTTTGCAGTTTGGAAGAAATTAAGTATGGACCCTAGTGCCTCTTCCGAAAGGCAAAACTGCAATAGGGACCAAATAGGTCTTTAGGAATAAGAAGGATGAACATGGGGTGATGATTAGGAACAAGGCAAGACTGGTGGCCAAGTGTGTGTCCCACAATCAGTGTAAATGAAGATAACAACAAATGATTTCAAACAATTTCTATTAAACTTTCAATTTTGATTACAACTGAGAACTCTCACGAATATTTCTCTCACTAAAAACAATACGCGCTCAACTCGTAGTCATATCAGTCTACAAACGAAAACACTATTTATATCTACATTCTCACAACACAAAAATACACATAACACTAAACATTGACTTTGACTTTTACTTCATTACACAAGACTTTGACTTTTAGCATGAGGGTTTGACTTGAGCTCTTCGACTTGACTTTAATCTTCTGCTTGAATTCCAGTCTTCATGATCTTGTATCCAACATATTTTGTGCACTAACAATCTCCCCCTTTGGATTCAAGATCTCATCTTTGAAAAAGAGTTACAATACAATCTCCCGCTTTAGCACAAATTTATACAATCTTCTTCTTTGTAAACTTCTTTCAATAAGAATCATCTTCGGAAAAATAAGCATTGAACCACAATCTCCCTCTTTGAATAAGCATTCTTAAAAAATTCTGCAATCTTCCCAAAGTCTTTGAACAACATCCTTTTCAACAAGATTTTACAATCTCTCCAAAAAGTTGTAGAAGCTTCTTTCAGACCTCAGAAAGAAACTATCTTCTGATTTAGCTCGGTTTGCTTTAGCAAATCATCTTCAAAGAAAAATTTCAGAAATCTTCAGCAAACTTTTTGAATTCTTTGAACTTTCTCTTTCAATCTTGTAAACTCTTCACATAATTTGCATTCTTTGACAAAACTTGCAACGAACTTTCTTCAAATCATCTTTCTTGAAATATTTTCTCCAAAAACCGTTACAAGCTTTTCTTCATCCAACATTTCTTGAAAATAACTTCTCCCCCTTTTTGATGATGTAACATAGAAATCATCAAAATTGTACCAAGAGATGTCATGAATCTATTCTGACCATTGATCTTTACCACTGAGCCTCCGATCATCCATCGATCCATAAAGTATTGATCCAAAATTTTCAAATTCAGACAAATATGAATGTAACACCTGAATCAACAAATGAATCAGTTAAAGTGCTTGTCAGTAGCACAAAGCCACTATGTGTAACAAATATACATTGGAAAGGAGCTTTTTGATGTTCACTCTCCCAGGTCTTCCATTCAATCATCGAATAACACAAGTTTATTCTATGAATGTTTAAACATAAAAACGAATTTTCTGTGTGTACGTGCTTGTGTATGAAAGAATTAAGCATTATAATTGCTGTTAATAACAGGCTCAAAATGTGTAAACTATTGAGACAACAACAGTAATACAAAGACTCAATTGTGCATGGTCGAAGTGCGAAGGTGGGGCATACTTTCTTCTTTTTCAATATCCAGATTTTCCAAATGAAAACTAGATAGATTATGTCTTGCATCCCCATGAAAAAATGAAACATCTTTTTTTAAGAAAAAGATGAGTAGCTGGTGGGGTTAAGTCAAGAGTTGGCATGGGCTAGTTGCCTTTTTCAATGATGTTCACGAAGAATTGTGAAACACCAGTAATGTGGTTGCCCGACTCAGAAAAAGTGCGTGTAGAGTTTGATATTCTTTTACTCTGATCTCTCACCCTCTTTCTGTTGAACAATGAGCTAACATCTAACCAAACTCTCTTTTCATTTTACCTCATCACACATACCCACAGTCAGATATTTTGACTCCTCGCCTCTCGATCACTCAAGATTAATTTCTTGGGTAAGAATCACTGATTAACGTGAAACCATAGAAGTTCTGTTAAGCTCACACAATTCCATGTATTTTATCCTAAAAGTAAATGTTGCTCAAATGGTTTAACTTATCAGTCAAAGCACATAATGAAATAATGTTAGATAAATGTATGCTCATGAATATAATCATGAAGATTTGAGCATTTTAATCATGAAGGATTTTTCAAACAAGTATATTGAATGAATGAAATTAATACAAGAAACTTGTTTGAAAATCTGACATTGTATGAAAAGATCAAATACCAATGATTTATCATTCAAGGATTGGGTCATGAAAAATTGGATATTGTCTATAAGAACAATTATAGACATTCTTGAAAGAAATGTTTTGAACGAAATCGCGCTGAAATATCAATGAAGTTCAAATGGGGTATCTTACCATCGAATTTTGTTTCAATATGAGACATTGAGAGTCCAAGATCACTAGAACTTCTAGAGAGAGAAAGTAGAGAGAGAGACAATAGAGGCGCAAAGTAAGATGTGTATTAAATTGTGCGTGTGTTTCTTACAAGGAACAAAGACCAAAGGGACTTAAATACCCTTGGTCAATACAACACAGTATAGGACTCTAAACACAGTATTTGACCAAGACCTATAAATACAATGATTACTATAAAATTAGACCTAACAATCCCCCCCTTAGTAATCATTGGCGCTTTGGTCTTCAATAATCATCTTCTAAATCAGCACGGACCAACAAAGCGGCTTTAAGAAGCTTTCTGACTTTTAAAAAAAATTCTTCTCAGCAATTTTCAAATTGAGATTTTCTTTGCTGCTTAAGCTCAAGACGATGCACCTCTTTTGAATGATCTTGAATGAACTGTGGTGATCGGAGCAGAAACATCAAAAGAATCAATTGTAGCTGAGTGAATAGAATCTTTGAGCGAAACTTGATTAGCAGATAATCATTCGAGTTCTTTGTCTCTTTAACTTCTCCTTGACTTCTCCCCCTCATGACCTTGATGATCTTGATCAACTTGGTCATGTAAATGTTGGAGACAAGACAGCGTAAGATCTGCAAAAACAAAGAAACAGAGAAAAACAGAGGAGGTTTGCGCTTCATGTTGGATGCGTAAACCAAGATTTGCGTTTCATGTGGGACGCGCAAACCAAGGTTTGCGTTTCATGAAGGGAGCGCAAATCAAAGTTTGCATTTCATGTGGGACGCGCAAACCAAGGTTTACGGGTCATGCTGGAAGCGCAAAGCTGACTTAGAAATTTTTTTACCTTTTGAAACCCTTTGACTCCTCCTACACAAATGCATTAGATATGACAATTCAGATTAGCATTCATATAAAGAAAATCAGATACTCCCCCTCAAAACTAGATATAATCTTTGAAATATAATCTCTTTGTTTACTCCCCCTTGAATAATGCATAAAACCATTAAAATATATTTATGAGAACACAATGATCAAACATTAATGTAGAAAAAAAAATATACTGAATTTAAATTTTGAAACAACTAAACATATAAAATTTTAAACACTAAACAAATAAACTTCTACAGAGTAAAATATTACAAATTTATCAATCATTGGAAATCAAACATATGTTGTAGGATACAAGAACAAGTTTCATTGCATATCAAGTTAAGACATGTTCAGTTTCAAAAACTTCCAGCAATCTATTCAGTGTGCTCACATGCGAATCTTCAATTAGCTTCAAGAAAATGCAATTCTAAAAATCTTATAGAGAACTTTGCATGTACTGACTGTAAGTCATCAAAAATTAAGACTTTCACAAATTTACAGGTTTGTCGCAACTCAAATATATCACCAAGTATCATGAGATGTGTGCTCATTGGCATCTTTTAGCAGTGTGCTCATTGACATCTTAACATGAGTGTGCTCTTTGGCATCTTTTAAGCTCGTGCACTTTGGCATCTTTAGATCAAAAAATTTATTAAGTAAAGAACATGCCGTAAACGTAACTTTCTATCTGACCCTATTGCCGGATTTGGGTCAGCCGCTCCCAGACCAGTTGGCCTTAGGGGACTAGGTGTCAAGCACCCCTTGGAACTTACTCTCCCAGATCAGAAAGGCTACATCGATATATCCTAAACGCATTCATACCAGTAGAACATGACTTTCGATCTGATTCTATAGAAGAATTTCTGTTCGATCACTCCCAGACCAAATGACCTTAGGGGATCAGATGACAAGCATCCCACGGAACTTACTTTCCCAAACCAGAAAGGTCACAGGTACAAACTTTTAAACTTAAAGATTTTTTATTTTTAGGAAATTATAATTCATCTCAATCACTCAGGTCAACATCTAAGTGCTTAGCTGTCACACCCCGCTAAAGCGGAAACACGAGGCACGACAGCTCATAGTTTCATAGCAATAGGAAATTCATAACATCAACCATACATTCGACCATGAAAAGTTAAATTCAACGTTTTGAGTTACAATCCAAAGTTCAACCATCCAAAAGGTAATAACGTTTTAACATAATAATAAAAAAAAAATTCTTGTGTTGATGTTGACACGCATGCACGACTAAGCATTTTCTTTTACCTTATTATCCTCCTGAAAAGCACGTTAAAGAAAATAAAAGTGGTCAACTACAAAGAGTTGGTGAGTTCACAGGTTTTCAAATGCATAAAATAGTTTTCATGCAGAATTTAGCGTCAAATTTAAATATTAAAGCTCATGGACATTTTCACAGTGAATGATGTACAACACGATGTTTAACTGTTGAGCCACTACTAAGCCTTCTGACAACCTACGCCCCACGAACTACCTCAGCGGTGGTATTTAAACCACATGAGTAGAACATTAGTTATTGGTAATGTGCACCCCTACTCGTCAGTCAAAGGTGGGTTCGTCAAACCAAATAGCGCTATCCACTAATACCATCGGCTCATAATGAGTTAATAAGTAGTGTACCTATCGGGGACTTAACGTTTTCTCTTTAACTCAACACATCAATCTGTGTACATGCCTTAGTGCCCTTATCAACAATTTCACGTTCTTTTACGCTTGATGACGTAAATCAATCAATATTAATTCAACATTTCAAAATTTAACGAACGATCATTTGATAGCGAAGATATTTAGCAAATTCAACATGCTTTTCACCCCAAAACGTATAAAAACGGTAAAAGAGGGGCTGTGAATACTCACCGATTTTAGCAGCTGCTCGGGAATATCTTCTACGTTGCTTAAATCTTGGTGCTGCGCTTTTCCTATGAAAGTGGAACACATCATCAGTTCGGACCTATTTTTACGTTTTCGGACACTACTTAGGTCACTATGCCTTATAAAATGCCTTACATGATTTATTTTATGTAGGAGTAGCGAGTACTAATCCTACTTGACATAATTCCGGCTCTTCGGATCAAATTTTTAAGGCTTTTAGGTTGAAAAATTTTACTTGAAGTTCGATTACATAATAATATTTATATTAAAATTAAAATCTTCATTTTTAATTATTATTATGCCCAAAAGTCCAAAATAATCATTTTTAAGAAGGTTCATTAGTTACTGATTGCTGTCAGAATTTTAAGTCATAAACTCTTTGTATTATGAATATTTTCCCCAATTTATTATTTTACCAAATTTTTATATGACTTATTTTAATGCATTAGGGAACTTTTGGCATAGGTAACACCATTTTTGGAGTTGATTAGATAGGCCAATGATGTCCTTAAAGTTTATTGGTCACATGCACACATGCAATCTGCATCTCTGGATTGTCACAGTCATTTGGGGGGTCTAAACTCATCATTTGTGAGTGAATCAAATTGTGTTCAACTCCTAACTCATAAAGGTAACTTCCAGAAAATAATTCACCCCTTTTGAATTAAAAATGAGTGAGTTATGTTCTTTTTAAATCAAGAGTTCCAATCTGACAGAAAGTTGCATTTAGCACACTCAACTTGTTAATGAAGGTTGAGTACTCATTTCTTCATATTTTTGTGTGAATCCAATTTTATTTGATTCCCAACACATTAAAGTTACTTTCAGAAAAGAATTCATTAGTTTTTATGGATTTAGATGATAGATAAGGTTGATTGATTGAAACTTTTTGTCCAGCCGGATTCTATTTACACCACAAACTTTAAAGATGAAGTTGAGGGGTCAAAACTCAATATTTTTGAGTGATTCCAGTGGGGTTTGATTTGTATTTCATTATATTAAGTTTCAAAAGAAGATTCATAGCATTTGGTTGAATATTTTTCAAGTTATGCCCAGAATACTAACATGCAATAAATCTGACAGAAACTAAAAATGAAATAACTTAATTTTATGAACATTTTAACACTTTTTGACCCATACATTGGGGTTTCTTGGTTGAAAACGTTTTTACAAAGCTTTTTAACATAAATTTTGTAAAACAACATCCTTTAGATATACAAAGAAGGATATACACATGCATGAACTCTACCATCTTAGATGGTGAGAAAAATAGCCATGCATGTCATCTAAGCTCCATTTTCTTGAGTTTTGGTTACATGGATCATGGGTTATCACCATTTCTTGACATTTAACATGTCTTTGGTGTCTAACCTACCATTTGAAGGCCTATGAAAGTCTTCTTTTCAGAAACCTCAAGAAAGTGAAGAGAAATATGAAGAAAATGCAAGTAGAATCAAAGAAAAATGCAAGAAAAGTAAGAGATGAAGATGAATACAAGGGTAATGAACTTACCCACACTAGAGAATGATTCTTACCTTCAAAGTGGTGGGATTGAGAGGGTTCTTGGGCTGGAATTCGGCCAAGGAATGAGAGGAAGAGAGAGTGAGATGAGAATTTCAAAATGAGAGTGAATATGGCAAAATGAAAGGTTAGTCTTGAAGAAAGAGTGTATTAATGATGATTTTCTTGAGAAGGGGGAGGGGGGGGCCGGATTTTCACTCTCTCTAATTCTTTTTTTTTTTTTTTTTTTAAACTAATAAATATAATATCTAGGTATTTAATTTGTATTTTTATAAAAGATAGATTAAAGGTAGGCAATTCTTCAATTATCTACTTAAATTTTTGGTTTCAATACTTAAGGTTTAGAATTTATATTTGATTAATTAAATTTTATATTTAACTCACTTATTATTGTTATTAATATAATAAGATGTTAATTTTATCGGATTGGCATTTTATAAGACAACATATACCATTACGTCTAGTAACTTGATATTCTAAGTGCACTGCCGGGAATCTTAGGAAATTAAAACCCTTGCCTACATAATTAGGTCATATTAGGGTGTTCCTACATGTTAAGACATGTATTATACAGTTTGGGTGCTAACCTGTAAGTTCTGATTGTCGGATGTCACATTAGCCCATATTTTCATTCCAATCTATAATTCTGATCATTTAGGATGTCTAAGCAAAGTAAACTATAAAAATTCCGACTCACATATCTTTAAAGCATCAATAAAAGTTTCAAACATGTTGCTAACTTTTCGACTTTTGTAAGACTTGAAATTTGACCATATAAAAACTTTAATATAAACAAAAGAACTTGAAAATTTATCCTAGACACATATTTTATTCAAAAGAAAGAAAAAATGTAAAACTTTACTTTATAGAATAAAATTTCTAAAGATTTAAACTTTTAAACTCAATATGCCGATATTAAAAAAATTTCATTAAAGACAAAATGTAAAGAATTCAGCAAATTGATATTTAGTTGGAACAAAATAAAATTCAATTATTTCATCTTTCACATTATAAAAATAATTTGTGTCTCATATTAAATTTTTTTTTGGGTAATACAAATTCATGAGATAGATAAACAAGCTCAGATTCTTGAATCATTGAGAAAAACTGGAATACCATCATTATCAGAGGTAAATGCAGCGTAATTAAAATTGATGTACTCACAGTATCTCATTAAGTCAGAAGCTTAATCATTGAAGAACGAGTTCTAAACTGTTATGTTTAGAAGTACGGGTCCTGAGCTGAAGTACTCAGAAGCCAAAATCCTCTTACTCCCCTTTAACATGTGATGCCTGCAACTTTGAATCAGATAAAGATTTGGGTACCCACTTGTATTTGGACCCATGTTTGTTAGTTGCAGTTCGTATGGGGAAATAATGAGCAAATTTGAAATTTAAAGCATGAGGAATATGATCAGAGAAATAATCACAACTATCAGAAGATAAAGCATGATCATCTGAACTAGAATCAGAAGACGAATATGAGACATTTTTGGAAATTTGAAACATTTGCTTTATAGAGTATTTTGAAACTTTATTACAAACAGCAAATGAATCATTATTATAAAATTTGTCTACACATCGATCTCCATCAAACATAGAATCAGTTGTTGTCCGCCTAGCTCTCCAGATCTGTTTCTTTGACTGGCTCACACTCCTATCTGAAATAATAGTATCGAAAGAATTAGAACAGTCAGAAAGAACTGTATCTCGTTTCTTCGACTTCTTTGACCGTCTTCTTTTACGCTTAGGTTTATAATATTGATCATTGAGCGTAAAAGAATTATCAAGAATTTTAGACTTAATATTTAAATTAGAAGAAATAAATTTATCCAAGCAACCAATCTGATCAACTAATAAATCTGAATTTGCCTCGGAGTCAGAAGAATTTTGAGAAAAGATTTTAAAATTTGAAACTTCCTTTTTATTTTCCTTTGAATTAGAAGATAGGCTAAAAATAGAATCTGATTTTTGAGAAAATAAATTTTCTTTAAGACTAGAAGTCATGAAAGAAAGAATAATATCAGATTCAATTTTCTTCAAAATATTTTGATCTTCTATCTGATCTTCAAGATCTATGATTTTTTCTTCTAATATTAAAGGTGGAGTATATTTCTTCGAATCATAAATGATTGGAGAAATATTTCCTTTATCAGAATCAGGGGCATAAGAAGGAATAAAATCATTAGACACTGAAGATTTAACAGAAGATATATTATTTAAAACTCTTCTTCCTCTTCTTGATTTTTTCGGAAAATATTTGGCATTTTCGGACGTATAAACAAAAGGAATTTCATTTTTCTTTTTATATATCTTTTTCTCATTTTCGAGATCTAACACTTCCTTTTCACTAGTCCAATGAAATTTGAACTGAGGAGCATAATGAGCAAGTGTCAGATAATCGTATTTATATAAGGTGGGAACTTCATCTATTATTTTGTTTAAAAATTGAGGATTATCAAAACGAAGTCCCCATCTCTGTTTTAAAGCCTCTTCACTCCTCGACTTGTTCATATAGATTGTTTGTTCAGATTGGTCTCTTCGATAAAACTTTTCTTCTAACTTAATTTTTTTATCAGAAAATTCATCTTTTAAAGTAGTCATTGATGTCAAAGATTCAAGATAAGTCTTATTTGAATTTTCCAAATCATCCAATTTCTTTTGAAATATTTCTTTAGTATTTTCTAAAATTGATTTTTCATCTTTCAAAGAAATTTTCAGTTTGTCAATTAAATCTGACTTTTCAGAATTTAAATTCTTTTCAGATAAAATTTTAGAGGGTAAATCAGATAAAGCATTAATCATGATTTTAAATTGGGAGGTAATAAAGTTGTAGTCAAATTCAGAATATACCTCATCCTCATCAGTGTCAGAATCGTCTGACTGGTCATCTCCAACTAATCACAAATGAGCGATCTCGACGTTCGATGCTTCATCATCGGAATAATCCATCCAGAATTCTTCTTCTGCCAGCAAAGCTGTTCCATTCTCTCTTTTCTCAGCCAACTCCAATTTCCTTCGGTAATAAGCTGAGTCCTTAATCTTCTTTGCTCTACACTCCTTTGAGATGTGACCCGGCTTTCCACAGTTGTAGCAAGCAACAGTCTTGGGCTCGGGTACTTTGGCTTTAAACCCAGAAGTGAAGCGTGAAGAGTTGGAACCCGATCTAGGTTGGAACTTCTTCTGGTAATGTTGAGAGAGAAGAATCATAGCTTTCTGTAAGGCCTCTCCATCGTCATCAGTTGACCCGGTGTAAGCGTTATAAAACAACGCTTGTTCATTCAGTTGATTCGTGAGAAGAGCAACCGGATCTACTGATTTCTTCTTTTTATCCATCTTGGCCTTTTTCTCTATCACCAAGCTCTCATCAGTTAGCATAATCTCATACAGCTCTTGAATCTACATCGTGGAAATTCTGACATCGTTCCTCAGTCTATGACATGATTTGTTCCACTCTGGTTGTAATGCGTTCAGGAATTTCAGAATTGTCTCAAGAGCAGTCTTTTCCACTTTAATCTTTCTTAAATCATTAATTACAGCGCAAAACCGGTCAAAGATAGCCTTCAGAGATTCATTGTGTTTCGCCTTAAATTCCTCAAAGTTGTTCATGAAGCATGTCTGGCGAATTTGAGTAGCAACTGATGACCCAAGCATGATCTTTTCTAACTGAGTCCACATCATATTTGGATTATGTTTGAAACAATCAATTCGATTGTAGATCGTGTTAGGCAAAGCTAGCATCAAATTGGACTTTGCTTCTCTATCGGCTTATTCTCGTTTGATTTCATCATCATTCAAAGGAATGTCACCTTTTGGATTGACAAATGGTCCTTCAGACAAAGATTTCATCATGTACTCTCCGTTACTCTGACGCTCAATGAAAATTATGAACCTATCTTGCCACTGTGTAAACTCATCTTCGCTGATTAAGACTGGTGGACGAGTATCTGTTCCCAATTGCATCATCAGATCATTTGGGTAGAACCTAGCTTGGAAAGCAAACTTGGCAGAATCCATTGCTGATGAATCTGAAAAACAAAAATCAGTATGAATTGAAAAAAAAAAATATTTGAAAAATATTAAAAAATGAAAATTTGAAAAACACTTGTTATGACACAATGTTTAAAAAAAATAAAGATGACACACTAAAAAAATTCCAGTCAGGGAGACCCGCAAAGTGGAGCTTTGCGGGTGAAGACAGAAACGTAAAGTAGAGCTTTGCGGGTGTAGAAGGAAACGCAAAGTAGACTTTGCGGGTGTAGAAGGAAACGCAAAGTAGACTTTGCGGGTGTAGTGGAAAACGCAAAGTGAGATTTGCGGGTGAAGTAAGAACCGCAAAGTGGACTTTGCGTTTGAAGTGGGAAACGCAAACTGGATTTGCGGGTCACTGAGGACACGCAAGACAGGCTTTGCGTGTGAAGCCTGAAACGCACAATGAGCTTCGCGGGTCTAACGTGAACCGAAAACCTGAAACAAACGAACAAAGATTAATAGAAAATGCAAATCAATATGAACAAATGCAAAGCTATATGAATCATACGCAAAGTATGATGAATGAGGCGCAAAGCATATGAATGAAACGCAAAATGCTAAGAACAAACGCAAACCCGCAGAAATTTATGCATGACAAACACACACTGATGAACGAAAACAACTTTAAAACAACTTTTGATTATCAAACTCGATTAAAAACCACTAAACCTCAAACTCGTGAATGAAACAGTACCAAACTCGAGTTTTCTGAAAAATACAAATTCGCAAAATTTAAGATCTAAACTTGAATTTTATGCAAAACAATGTGAATCAACTATGATCGACTACTAAAAACGAATCTAAGCAAATCAGTTTCGCACAAATTCAACCAAAAAACAATCCAAATTTGATGAGAAATCAAGAAAACGAGATTTTCTTGAAAAAATCAAGAAAATCGATCAAATTTTCGATTTCAATCAACAATTCAGATTTTGAAAATGCAATCTCTCAATCCTCTCAAGATTCAGTTGGCTCTGATACCAATTGAGAGTCCAAGATCACTAGAACTTATAGAGAGAGAAAGTAGAGAGAGAGACAATAGAGGCGCAAAGTAAGATGTGTATTAAATTGTGCGTGTGTTTCTTACAAGGAACAAATACCAAAGGGACTTAAATACCCTTGGTCAATACAACAAAGTATAGGACTCTAAACACAATATTTGACCAAGCCCTATAAATACAATGATTACTATAAAATCAGACCTAACAGACATGGTAAGAACTTAGTCAACAAATATACTAAACTAGTGTGTATGAATACTTGACAGTATATGGAAAAGATAATACACAAGTATTTATCTTTGGAAACACACAGTTTGTTTAACAGTTAAGCTCATGAAAATTGAAAACATTTAAAATCACATTTCTAAATTCATGAAATCTGTTTAAGAATCGGAAGTGGTTTGAACTTTTAAGAACATGTTATCATATTTGAAAGTCGTCCTTCTTTCAGACATGTATGAGATTAAGTTTAGAATGAACCTTACGCTCTGCTTAAATCTCATAAAGTCAGCTCGAAAGTCATATTAGATATGATCATGTTAGCTCCCCCTCAAAATCTGCATTCAGTCAAAAGTCGTCAAAGTACAAAGTCTTATTCACAAAAATTTATTCGAAAATAAAGACCTAAAAAACTATAACACTTGTTAAGAACGAGTTCTGATCAGATGTAATCAGAAGTCATAGTCCTTACTCCCCCTGAAAATTCGCATAATATGATATGTTAGTAAAACAATATGCAGAATTCTCTAAGTTCCTCCAGAATGTAGATCATCTTATATATGTCTCACACTCCTCCTGAAATCATGAACAAACCTTTCAATACAGATATCTTTCAGATTAAAAGTAAAGAAATGAAGAAAAATAACAAAATCTAAATTGTACTAGGTAACAACAGATTAAGTCTTGAGATTTAGCATGCCAAGTTTCGAAATGAGAAAATTAAATCTCTTTTCGTCAAGTGGCTTTGTAAACAAATCCGCAAGTTGATAATCTGTGTTTACAAAGTAAAGTTTGATTGTACCTTTTTCAACATTGCCTTTGATAAAATGATATGTCATGTCGATGTGCTTGTTTTTCGTATGTTGAACAGGGTTTGCAGAAATTGCAATAGCGCTCTTTGAATCAGAGTAGATCGGGATTTTGTCATACTTAAAACCATAATCTTGGAGTTGTGTATGCATCCCCAGAACTTGAGAACAGCAGCTAACCACAGCTACATACTCTGTCTCAGCTGTTGAAATAGATACACATAGTTGTTTCTTCGAAGCCCAACACACGAGTTTATCGCCTAAGAATTATATGTGTCCCGAAGTACTCTTCCTGTCAAGCATACAACCTGCATGATCTGTGTATGAAACCGTTGTAAGCTCAAAACCAGTATCTTTAGGATACCACAGACCAAGATCTGTAGTGCCTTTCAGATACCTAAAAATACGCTTTACCGCAGACATATGGGATTCTTTAGGTGAAGCCTGATATCTTGCACATAAGCACGTAGAAAACATAATATCTAGCCTACTACTCGTCAAGTACATCAAAGAACCAATCATCCCTCAATAGGTTCTAACATCGACAACTTTTCCCGAAAGATCAACTCCGATCTTAGTTCCTGGTGCCATCGGGGTTCCAATTGGAGTACAATTTTCCATTTTAAATTTTCTCAGAATATCATAAATGTACTTTTCTTGATTAATAAAAATTCCCGTAGAAAGTTGTTTGACTTGTAATCCGAGAAAGAAATTTATCTCTCCCATCATACTCATCTGAAATCTGGACACCATGAGGTTTGAAAAATTCTTACAGTACTTTGGATTAGTTGAACCAAATATGTTGTCATCCACATATATCTGAATTAAAATGATAATAGTTTTGTTCTTTTTAATGAAAAAAGTATTATTGATTTTACCTGTTGAGAAGCCCGACTTGACTAAAATTTTTGATAGAACATCGTACCAGGCGCCAGAGGCTTGCTTCAGACCGTAAAGAGCTTTGTCCAGAATATAAACATGATCTGGTTTATCCAGATTGACAAAACCTTCAGGCTGCGAGACGTAGACTTCCTCTTTTAGAATGTCGTTCAGAAAGGCAGTCTTCACATCCATTTGATAGACCGTGAAATTCTTGTGTACGACGTAGGCTAAAAACATTCTGATTGCCTCTATGCGCGCAACAGGAGCATAAGTCTCGTCATAATCTATGCCTTCCTCTTTTCGATATCCTTTAGCAACAAGTCTTGATTTATTCCTTATGACGATACCATCTTCATCTTTCTTATTTTTGAAAACCCATTTCGTGCCAATGATTGATTTACCTTCAGGTCGTGACACGAGTCTTCAGACTTTAAGCGCTTCAAACTATTTAAGCTCTTCTTGCATTACTGTTACCCAATCTGAATCAGCTAGAGCTTCAGATACTTGTGTTGACTCTATCTTAATCAGAAAGGAATCACACATGCACTGGTTCAATGTCACAGACCTAGTTTGCACCGGTTTGGACGGATCTCCAATGATTTGATGTATTGGGTGCTCTTTGGTCCACTTATGTTCATAAGGGAGTGGATTACATGTACATTGATCATGTTCATCATCTATGAATACATTTTCTTCTTGTTCTGGTAGGGGTTCAGTTGAAGTAGTCTGTACAGAAGCTTCAGTTGGTTGGACACTCGATGTATGTTGAGTATGCATTGTAGAACATCTAACATATTGATTTACTTCTAGCTCGTCATGGACATTTACAGCTTCAACTGATTGAGCAGGCGTTTGAATTTAAGTTTCGTCCTGAATTGGGGGAACAGATTTAGGTGAGACATCTGAAGTGATTGGATGATGATTGATTGAACCTTCAGGTCTGTCAATCACAACAGGTTTAGGCAAATTAGTACCAAGAAACTCATCATAGAAAAATTCAAACAATAAATCTAAATCTGTTAAGTGAGATGTCAACGTTGACGCTTTATCATATTTAGTGACATTAACCGCAGGTTCTGGGCTGATTTTCCCAGAAGCTAAGACTCTAGTAATCACGGGTTCTGAACTGTTTTGATCAGAATCCAATTCTTCATCGAATGTAACATTTACGCTCTCGACTACGATCTTAGATTTCTTTAGATAAAACTCTATATGCTGCTGATGTCTGAGAATATCTGACGAAAATGCCTTCTTCAGCTTTCGGACTAAACTTGTTCAAGTTCTCTTTGTTGTTCAGCACAAAACACCTGCATCCGAAAATATGGAAATGTTTAATGCTAGGTATTCGATTATTAATCAAAGCGTATGGCGTTTTACCAAACCAGAGATGAATTATGGATCGATTATGCGTATAACATGCAGTTGAAACAGCTTCAGCCCACAGAAATAGAGGTAGATCTGACTGACACAACATCGTGCGAGCGGCCTCCACTAGAGTTCTGTTACGCCTCACTACAACTCCATTCTGTTATGGTGTTCTGGCAGCAGAAAATTGATATGTTATCCCGACCAATTCGACATAATCTTCAACAATCTTGTTTTTGAATTTTGTGCCATTGTCTGTTCTGAGCAACTTAACTGTCTTCTGCAGATTCACTTGAGTGGTCTTTAAAAATGTGATGATGAATCGGGCGTCTCATCTTTCGATCTCAAAAATTTAACCCAAGTGTATCTAGAGTAATCGTCCACAATCACTAATACATATTTCTTGCCGTTAATGCTTTAAGTTCACATAGGGCCGTAGAAATCCATATGCAACAATTCCAATGTAGAACTTGTACTCAGTTCATGCTTAGGCTTATGAGGTGCTTTTTTCATCTTGCCTTTCTCACACTCAACATATAGATGTTCTTTGACATATTTGAGCTCCGGAAGTCCTTTCACGAAATTACCAGTAACCAGCTTGTTGATGTACCGAAAGTTGAGATGGGATAACCGTCTATGCCATAACCAGATTTGCTGCATAGAGGCTTTTGAAAGTAGACACACCTCATTATCAGCCTTGACTTTTGACAAATTAATCGTGTAGAGGTTTGAGTTTCTCGTTCCGACCAAGAGTTCTTTTTCGTCTTAAGTTCGCACACAACACCTCTTGGCCTTAAAATTCACCTCTAAGTCTTTGTCACAGAACTGACCAATGCTGAATAGGTTATGTCATAGTCCTTCAATATAGCTCACCTTCTTGATCGTTACATTCTCTTGTATAACATCACTTTATCCCAAAATCGGTGAAAACTGGTCATTTTCGAATCGAACATTCCCGCAAAATTTATCTGTATAATAAGACAATATATCTTTCTGCCCAGTCATATGCTTGGAGCAACCAGAATCCATGTACCACATATGACGGTTCTGCACATGAGAAATTAGGAAATAATAGGTTCAGGTACCCGTTTATAGATGGGTCCTTCAGAGTTAACACATGATTTTGGCATCCATATCAATTTGAACCATTTGATCTTTTGAAAAACTTTTGAGACAAAAGAATTATATACACGATATGTTCCAAACCAAACATCAGAATTTTGTCGAGTCACAAAATCAGTTCGACGATATGTAGAAGACTTTGTAGTAGACGGAGATAATTGGAGTAATTGCTTTATTGAATACTACTTGTAAGAAGTTACAAGTTTTTGTTTATGAAAAGCAATTTTAACAACTAAATCACTACCACTAACAGAAATCCTATTACAATCAGATTCAGGGAATGATTTTGTAAGCTCTTTAATCTTCTTCTTAGGTCGCCATTCAAATCTCACTTCAGACCTTTTCTTGCTCAATTCTGAAACAAAAGCTTTAACTTTGTTAGGAACATGAGATTTCTGAGTTTGTCTTTTCTTTTGCTTACTTGTGTTAGTCCGTTTTTGTGAGCGCTTTTTCTTTTGCTTTTTACCTTTAGAATAATAGGTACTCATAGGAACTGATTCATCAACCTTAGTTGATGATTCACCTTTCTCAAACACACTAGGTAAAGCATCATATTTGATAATAAAATCACAATGATCTGGAAGTTTTGAAGTGAAATTAAACATCTCAACACTTTCATTAAAACAACCATCAAAATTTAAGAAATCATTTGCATCCGCAAATAAGTTATCAAAATCATCATCAGATACTTGAGGTGCCTTGGAAGAATTTGAACACACCTTTTAATCAGAATTAAAAACAATGTTCTTCATAACTGTAGAAAACACAATTTTCTCAATTTCAACCAAAGTTCTTTCATCATCTAAAACATTTTGAAGCTCAACAATTTTGCTTTCTAGAATGAGTGGAGGAACATAAATTTTAGCTTTAACAGGTTTTGCCTCCAACTCCTTAGTATAATAGCTTTCTAAATAATCATTTGACAAAAGCTTTGGTTGTACAGATAGATAACTATCATTCAACTTTTTATAACAGGATGGTAGTTTCATTCTTGTTGTGTTCTTTCTTTTCTCGTCTTCCTTGGCCTCAACCTCATCAGAAGATTTGGAAACAAATGTGGGTTTCAAATGAGGATGTTTATCATCCACTTGTAGAAAATCAAATTTATACAAAGCTGGCTGTTTTCTGATTGCTTTCTTCAAATAGTGTAGGTTATCATAACCGAGACCCCACTTTTCTTTAAAATCATATTCTTCCTTTGGTGTGTTTAGAAAAATAGTTTGGTCTGTTTGACCACAAGTGTAAAGTTTTGCTTCCAAACCATTTACCTTTTTCTTCAAATTTTTATTATCAACCTACAATTTGTGAACTTTTAGTACAAACTCTTGTTTCTCACATTCAAATGAATTTAAATTTGAAACAGTTTCAGAAATTTGAGATTCAAGACAAGCTTTTTGTTTTTCAAAAATAGAAATAGGTTTGTTTAGAGAATCAAGCATGTTTTTGTTCCTAACAATTTCCTTGTTGAGACCAAAAATTGTTTGACGCTTCTTAGCAAGCCTATTTTTCTCCTTTTTGAGTTTTGCTTGTAAGTCTTGAAGTTCAATCATCACGACTTCCATTTTCTTTAAGAAATCAGATTCAGAAAAGTTTTGTACCTCATCGGAAGTCTCTTCATCAGATTCATCGTATTTCACTTCCTTTCTCACGAGGCACATGTGAGTTGTCTCTTCTTTTTCTTCATCCTATGAATGATCCAACCAAAACTCATCCTCAGCCATCAATGCCTTTCTAGCTTCTTTTTACTTTTCCAGAAGCATCTTATTCTTATAGTAGTCTAAGTTTCTCATAATTGACTTCCGACCATCCTTGGCATAATGACCCACTTTACCGCAGTTATAACACTTGACCAGATCTTCAGACTTCTTCTCACTGTAATGATTTACAAACTTTCTTTTCTCTTTTGACTTCTTCCCTACATATCTCTTCTCATCAAATCTTCTTCCTTCAATCCTTTCCTTATGATCATAATTTCTTGACCCTAACGAGTACCTCTGGCTATTTGACCCCGGTTTCTTGTAAAATTTCTTTTAAAATGCTCAGGTTAGCAGTAATATGGCTTGCTTTAGGTTTTCCTCATCATCAGAGTCAGAATTAACATTGTCAGAATCAGTTGAAATTGAAATTACAACTTTCTTCTTCTTCTTCTTCTTCTTCTTCTTCTTCTTCTTCTTCTTCTTCTTCTTCTTCTTCTTCTTCTCTCTCTTTCTTTGTAGCTACCAAAGCAATAGGATCAACAACTTTCTCATAATTTTTCTTCTCTTCTATTTTCTCTTCAACTTCTTCTTCATTTTGTCTCAATGCCTCATACACTTCATGTAAAGGAATATCACTAAGACCCTTCATTTGTTTCATCCTTCGAGTATGTTTCTTCCACTCAGGTTGAAGGATGCTCAAGAACATGTCATTGTTTTCAATTTGCTTCTTCTTTACTTTGTTCTTTGCAAGTTCATTTAGTAACAGAACACATCTCTCATAAGTGTCCTCTAGGATTTGTTTCTCTTTAGCCTTAAACTCTTCATAGTTGTTAATGCAGTTAGCAACCTTCATCTGATTACCAACTTTGGATCCTATCATCATCTTTTGTAACTGATCCCACATCTTCTTTGTTATTGCCTAATAGTTGTCTATCTTGATGTAGATCTTATGATGGATAACATAATGTTCTCCATTGGAATGCCTATCCACAAAATCCAAGAACCGGTCTTTCCACTGTTAATATTCGCCTTTGAAGAGAACCGGTGGTTTGACATCCGTACCAATGGCAAGTGCATCTTTGGAAGTCATCTTGAGCTTTACACTGTTTGAAATGATCTTCAAAAATTCAGAAACAAGCTGGACTTCCAAAAAGTCAAACTTGATCAACGCTGTAAACACTCAGAAAATTGACTAAGTATAAAACGTGCAGATCGTAACCTTGTGGGTAAAGGTTGCTTTGGCAAATTTAGTGTTCGCTTGGCTATGGGTGTAACTTGCCCATGAGGGACAATTGGCGAGTATCGGTATAAGGGTCATGTTAGTGGTGCCGAAAGAAGGGTTCAGGGAAATCCTTCTGCGGGCAAGGTTTCATGGGAATTTAGATTTCGAGGACGAAATCATTCTAAGGTTGGGAGGATTGTAACGCCCGTAATTTTCGGTAAGTAAATATCACCCGAACATTTCTATGACTTGTAAACAGTGGGGGTTTTGTTGGGAAATGTATTGTTTAAAGTCCCTCGGAGTATCGGGAGTTTGGGCGTTGAAAAGTCGGATTTTTGGAGTTCGGGGACACCCGGGCGACCATGCCAAAGATTGTGCCAGAGGGCACAATATCCTGGCACTATCTCCGAAGCTGAGGAGCTCACGGTACATGCTTGGCAATTGTGCCAACGATTGTGCCACTGGCATAATCGCCTGGCACTATAGCCTGCGTGTACCAGTGGGTTAAATGTGCGATTTTTCACCCATTTCCCTCATTTCTCGTTTCTATCTTCTCCCCTTTTCTCACCCAAAACCTAAAACCGAACCCTAACCTATTTTGGGCGGTTTTCCTCCCCAAACCCCATGATTACTCACCATCTAGCTAGTTGGATGCTTGAGTCACAAAACCTCCATCTTCATCTTCCTCATCAAGTTCAACGGTTGGGAGCTCAGGTTGAAGAGTTGGATTAGGTGTTCTCGGAAAGTCTCGTTATCTTTAATGTTAAACTTCTTTGATTTTAGGTTATATATGTTCTTTGGGTGTTTCCCTAGTGTTTGGTTTATTAAATCTCGGATTTGTTAGTTTTGGAGAAACTAGGGTTTTGACCTCGTTGTGGGATTTTAGTATATTATATGGGGGAATGTTTCTATGTGGTTGGTTATGGATATTTATGGTTCGGTATGTATGGATCTAGGTTTTGGAAGTTCTCGGCTTGTGGATTCAAGCGACCTTTAAAAGAGCTCGTTGGGTGAAATCTAGATTTAGCCTAAATCTAGCAAGGTGAGTTCAAGTTGATTTGTGAAAACGGTGTACATGCCAAAATGTTTATTTTAAGGTGTTTCATATGAAATTGTTAACTGGTGATAAATTTTAGTTATTTTGAAATGTTTAGTTTTATAACATGTTGAGACACCCATTTTGGGATTTTGTGCATTTTGATAAATAATCATATATTTTGGGTATCTAAATGATTTATTTCATGGAGTATAATTTCAAGTATAAATGCATTTTATTGGGTGTCATGGGATGATTTGAAAGGATAAATAGTATAAACTCACTTGGAGAATGTTTCGTCCCGACCTAAATCATGTTAAATTTATTCGGGTGTGTTGAAGCATGGGTTGCATTATTTCTGGTCGTTTACGCTTGATTTCATTTTATGATTTTCAACCTTGGGTCTTTGGGTTTGTTAAAGCTTATGCCTCGTTAGGATTTTGTCGGGTTTTGAGGATGCTTGTCCGGTTTTGATAGCTCAATGTAGAGCGTTTGGTTATGATTTGCATTTATTGCATTTTATTTGGGAACTACATGTTTGGAATGCGTTAGTTCATTCGTTTTGAGTCATGTAATGTTTCAGCCCCCGTCTGCTATGGATCCATGAACACTTTTGTATTTTATCCGGTGTTGGGACGACTAGTTTTCCACATCGAGGCACGTTCGGCATTGGATGTGATGTAAGTCCTTCGTGCTCGTATCAATGGGTGTATGCTGAGAGATGCTGAGCTCGATACATTTATTGCTTTATCCGATGGTGGAACGATTAGTTTTCCCCATTGAGGCGCAGTTGGCTTCTTTGGTATGGTGTAAGTCCTCCGTGCTAGTATCTATGGGTGTATTCTGAAAGATGTTGAGCCCGATACTTATACCACTTTAACGTAATGTGTGGCTTACTCTGTGCACGTCACATTATGCGGAATCGGATTTTCCCCCGTCACCGAAAGGTGTTATTTTTGGGCTGAGTCGTTTATTATTTGTTTTCGATGACATTTTCATACATGAATTTATTCCATGTTTTATGGGTTGGGTATTAATCCCTATCCGTGTTTTGGGATGTTTTGGGATATAAAGTATTATTTACATTATCATAAATTGGGAGTCATTTTATATCCAGATTTTGAGTTTGGGTTATCTCCCTTATGCTATAATTTTGGAGACTTGAGTTTAACCATATTTTGGTCGTTTGTTTTATAAAGCTTACTCAAAATTTCATTAATTGAGCATTGCCATTATTCTCGTTTCAATTAAGTGTTGGATTGCATCATTTCATGAAAGAGTGTTTTGGCGTTTAGGCGACCATCTATAAAATGCTTATTATTGGTAAATGAGTTGCCAAGATGGGGGTTTGGTCCTAGCGTTCCCAAGAATAGATGTGCTTAGTTCTCCCGAGTGTAAGTTAGTGAAGACTTCCGCAGTTTGGAGATAGTGACTTTTTGTTTACAGGTATTCAGGATGGGATATTTTTCTGATGACGATGAAAAGAAGATTGAAAAGCTAAAATTTGAAAACAAAAATCTTGCTTCCTCAGTTGACTACTACTCAAAGAGATCAAAGAGATACAATGATGAAAGGAAGATACTGAGAGAAGAAGTTATTGCTTTAAAGACTATTAATGAAGATCTTTTGAAATAGACTTCTGGGCTTAATAAAGAAAAGGACTTGTTTTTGGATGCTGAAAACACTGAGTTAAAGAGCAAGATTTCTGAATTAGAAGATCACATTGTGTTAATTCTAATTTTGTAGTAATCATTGTATTTATTTTATTGCTTTTATTGCTTTTAGTAGTGTATTTTGTTTGAAAGGGCTGGGGTATTTAAGTCCCCTTTGCACCTTTGTTTTGTAACAATTTAGACACGCACTATTGAATACATCTGTTACTTTGCACTTCACACTTTCTCTCTCTACTTTCTCTCTCTAACGAATTAGAGATCTTTGGACTCTCAATTGGTATCAGAGCAATCTGAATCCTGAGAGATTGAGAGATTAGTGTTTTTGTTTCTGGATTTGTGAATTAAAGCAGAAAACTCGATCGATTTTCTTGATTTTTCAAGAAAATCTCGTTTTTTGCTTATTCATCAAATTTGGACTGTTTGTTGATCAATTTCTGTTGTTTTTGGGCTTAATTGTTTCGTTTCTACTAATCGATCATAATTGTTTCTTTGAGTTTAGCATAAAATCTTGTTTAGATCTTCATTTTGCAAATTTTTCATTTTCTGGAAAAACGACTTTCTCGTTCTGTTCTTGTTGAATTTTTAGATTTTGTTGTTTTTGATTGAAATTGTTTGATAAAATGTGTTAGAATATAGTTTTTGAAGTTCAGTGTATGCTTTTCTTGGAATAATTCCGAAGTTGTAGCTGATTTTGCTTGAGTGGTTTGAGTTTATGAAGTTTGCGTTTACTCTTGTTAGTTTGCGTGTCATTCAAACTTATTTGAGTTTAATTCAAAGAACTTTGCGGGTTATTCATAGTTTACATGTCATTCTTTGCGTGTCATTCATGTGAATTTTGCGTGTCTATCATAGTTTGCATGATTCAGTTTGCGTTTTATTCTTGAGAGTTTGCGTGTTATTCAAACATGTTTGCGTATGATTCTTATACTTTGCGTTTCATTCTTTCACTCTTAGATATGATGATCTAACTTTTGTGTTAGAAATTTTTTTCAGGTTTGCGGTTCTCTCTGGAAACGCAAAGATTGTTTCTTGGTTCTAGTCTAACACGCAAACCATCTGTTTGCGTTTCTCAAGTAAACCGAGAAGTCTCTGACCCGCGAAATCTCTGATCCGCAAAGTATCTCACTCGTGAGGTTTTCTCACACAAAGATTTACTTTGCGTTTCACAAAGCAAACGCAAAGCTCAGTTTGCGTTCTGTTCTACAAACGCAAAGCTCAGTTTGCGTTCTATTCAGCAAACGCAAAGATCACCGTACGTCTCACGAAGCAACCGCAAAGCTCACTTTGCGTTGCTCTTTACAAACGCAAACCATCAGTTTGCGGGCCTCTCTTACTTGGAAATTTTTTTTCTGAATTTTTCTGACTTTTTCACAAGATGTCTTTGCAACCTCAAATCTACAAGAATGACCTCATGATGTCTTTAGGGTCCGATACTCGTCCACCTGTTCTCATCAATGAGAATGAATTTGAACAATGGCAGGATCGATTCATCAACTTTATTGAAAGACAACCAAATGGGGAGAATATGATGAAATCATTGACTCAGGGTCCTATGGAAACTCCAAGAAAAGTGATCCCAGCTACTGCTACTACACCTGCTACCACTGTTGTGAAAGAAGTAAGGGAATATGATGCAGATGAGATGTTAAGACATCAAGCTAATAGTCAGGCCAAATCAAATCTGATTCTTGCTCTTCCCAACTCCATTTATAACAGAATCGATTGCTTCAAACAGAATCCTATGCTGATGTGGACTCAACTTGAAAAGATCATGCTTGGTACTGCAATGTCAACTCAGTTGCGTCAGACTAGATATATGAACAATTTTGAGAAGTTCAAGGCTAAGGATGGAGAAAGCTTGAAGAATGTATTTGATCTATTCTGGGCTGTTATCAATGATTTATACAAGATCGAAGTTACCAAGACTGAGTTGGAGGCAAACTTGAAGTTTCTGAATGCTTTACAACCTGAGTGGAACAAGTCATGCCACAGAATGAGAAATGATGTCAGAATCTCTACCATGCCTATTCAAGAGTTATTCGAAATATTGATGACAGATGAGTCTATGGTTATGGAGAAGAAGGCGAAAATGGATAAGAAGAACAAGCCTCTGTCAGTAGATCCCATTGCACTTTTAGCTAGTCAACTTGCTGAGCAAGCTTTGACCGAATCAGCTTATGATGGATCAACAGATGATGATGGCGAAGCACTTGAAAAGGCCATGATACTTTTGACTCAGCACTATCAGAAGAGATTCAAGCACAAATCTGGTTCTAACAATCTGCGGTTTTCTTCTGGTTCTAAGAAGATAGAACCTGGTGCTCCTTCAAAGCCATACACTCCAAAGTATGAACCAGCTAAAGTGGTTGAACAGAAGAAGGATGAGAAAAAGGTGATGAATTGCTTTAACTACGGAAAGCCTGGACATATTGCCAAGGAATGCAGAGTCAAAGTGGTAAAAGATGCTTCTTTTTACCGAAAGAAGTTGGCTCTCGCTGAAAAGAAGGAAAGTGGAACCGTTCTGTTGGCCGAAGAAGAGTACTGGTTAGATCATTCGGACAATGAGGCTGAGAATGAAGAAACAGCGGGCATATGCTTCATAGGTGATGACAATTCTGATGATGAGGAAGAGGATACATCATCTGATGGTTCTGAGGTAATTTCTGAGTTTATCTCAAATGAATGTTTTTATCACTGCTTTGCATGATTTGCGCTCAAAGTTCATTTCTGAAAAAGTTAAAAATCAAGAAAAGTCTGATTTAATTGATAAACTGCAAATTTCTTTAAAAGATGAAAAATCAATTTTAATTGATACAAAAGAGATATTTCAAAAGCAATTAGTTGATCTTGAAAATTCAAATCAGACTTATCATGATTCATTGACTGAACTGACTTCTTCAAATAAAATCCTTTCTGAAAAGATAATAGTTTTAGAAAAGAAATTATATAAAAGAGAACAGTCTGAGCAAACAATTTACATGAATAAACCAAGGAGTGAAGAAGCTATAAAGGAAAAGTGGGGACTTGGTTTTGAAAATCCGCATTTTTTAAATAATGCTAAAAATGAAGTTCCTACTTTATACGAATATGATTATTTTACTCTTGCAAGATATGCACCTCAGTTTAAATTCTTTTGGACAACTGAGAAACAAGTTTTGGAAGAAGAAAATGTGAAAAGGATGAAAAATAAGAGGATCGAAATACCATTTGTTTACACCTCTGAAAATGCAAAATATTTTCCTGATCAATCTAAGAAATCCAGAAAATTTCAAAATCTTTTAAATGACAAATCTTCCAATAAATCTTCATTTTCAACAGATTTTGTTGATAAATTTACTAACATTGCAAAGGAAAATGTATCTTCAGTATCTTATAATACTAAGAAATATATTCCTCCGTTAGTGTTAGAAGGTAATATAGTTGATCTTGAAGATAGATTGGAAGAAAAAAATCTTCAAACTTGTTTAGAAAATGATTTACTTCTTTTTATAATAAAAACAAGTTTCGAAGATAAATTTTCTTCTGGATTTTCAAAAGATTCAAAGGAAAATACTAAAGTTTTGAAAAACAATGGCCATTTGCGTTCCACATTAGAAACGCAAACTGAGAGTTTGCACATGAAGTTGGACGCGCAAAACTCAGTTTGCACTTCCAATGAGAAACGCAAACCTCCTCCAAACTTGCGAAATTTTGAAAATTTTCACTCCAAGGCTAGTTCTTCAATGTCAAATGATAAGACTGAATTCTTTGATAAAGTTTCTTCTTCTGATTCAATTATTGATAATTCTTTACTTCTAAATGATCAATTTTATAAAAAGAAGCGTAAAAGAAGAAGATCAAAGAAGTCAAAGAAACATGATATTGTTTTATCTGAATATTCTAATGTTTCTGATTTTTCTTCTTCAGATCGGACTGTGAGGAAGTCATCAAGGCAGATTTGGAAGATGAAACAACCAATTTGAGAATCTAATTGTTAGGAGTTGATTGTGTAGACAATCTTTGTGATACTAATACATTTGCTACATGTAATAAATTCCCAAAATACTCTTTTCAGCAAATGTTTGATATATCAAAGAATATCTCATATGCTTCTTCCAGTTCTGATTCTGATGATTGTGTTTTATCTTCTATTGATAATTGCTTTCATTCATGCATGAAAAATAAATTTGTGAAAAATAAAAGGCATAAATCTAACAAGGGACCCATAAGCATATGGGTACCTAAAAAGGTGTAGTTTCTGTGTGTGCAACTTAGTCAATTATGGTATCTGGACTCGGGATGTTCAAAACATATGACTGACAACAAATCACTTCTTTCTAATTTTAAATATAAATGTTGTGGTCGTGTGAAATTTGGTAACTGTGAGACAACTCCGATTCTTGGTTATGGCGATCTAGTTCAAGGAAACATAATTGTCAAAAGAGTAAGCTATGTTGAGGGTCTAAGTCACAACTTGTTCAGCATCGGCCAATTCTGCGATAAAGATCTTGAAGTGAGCTTCAAATCAAAAAGGGTTGCTGTAAAGAATGATAGTGGCAAAGACTTAATGATTGGAAAGAGAAGATCTAATTTGTATACAATTGATCTTTCCAAAGTTAACTCCTCATCAGATTTGTGTTTACTATCCAAAGCCTCTATCAGTGAAAGTTAGATTTGGCATCGTCGACTGGCTCATCTTAACTTCAAGTATATGGATCGTCTGGTCAAGAATAATTCAGTGAGAGGTCTTCCAGTTCTCCGTTTCCAGAAAGACCATCTATGCCAAGATTGTGAGAAAGGAAAAATGAAGAAAGCTTCTCACAAGCCTAAACTTGAACATTGTACATCGGCTATTCTTGATCTTTTGCATGTTGATCTGTGTGGTCCAATGAAGACAAAGAGTATAGGACATAAGAAATATGTTCTGGTGATTGTTGATGACTACTCTAGATATACTTGGGTAAAAATTCTGAAGTCAAAAGACGAGACTCCTGAAGTTCTCATCAATCTTATCAAGACAACTCAGACAAATAAGCAGAAGCAAGTGAAAGTGGTAAGATCTGACAATGGCACTGAATTCAGAAACAGTATTCTTCAGGCATTCTGTGAGTCTCAAGGAATACAACAACAATTTTCTGCTGCACGTACTCCGCAACAAAACGACGTTGTTGAAAGAAGAAACAGAACGCTTGTTGAGTCCGCCAGATCAATGCTCGCTTATTCAGGTCTACCTTTGTCTTACTGGGCTGAAGCAGTGTCAACTGCCTGTCATACACATAATAGATCAATTCTGCATCGTCGCTTCAACAAAACACCGTATGAACTCATGAACGGGATCAAACCGAATATCAAGTATTTCAAGTCATTCGGGTGTAAATGCTACGTTCTGAATGACAGGGAGAATCTCAACAAGTTTAGTCCAAAGGCAGACGAAGGAGTATTTGTGGGTTATTCTTCAAACTCTGCTGCTTATAGAGTTTTTCTGATCTCTGCAAGAAAGGTCATAGAGAGTGTCAATGTAAAGTTTGACGAAACTGCTGATTTGGTTTCTAGTCACTCAGACTCAGAACCCGCACTTACTGGAAATTTAGTTTCTGAACAAATCAATTCAAAACCTGCTCTTTCACCGAATAACCAGGATTCTTCTACTCCCTCTCCTAATCTTTCTGATCTTGATTTTCTATTTGAAATTTTTTATGACGATGTGTCTAAAACTAATTCTGAAAATGTTTCTAATGTTTTGAATCAGGAAACTGAGAGCTCATCTATTCCAAATTCCGCTGCATCCATCTCTGACAATGATGCTGCTCCAGTCCCTCCTATTCAACAAGAACTGGCACAACAAGAATTGGATCAATCAGACAATGTTCAATCAGAAACTGAGCCAATTCTTGAAGAACCTATTCAAGGAGAATCTATTCAAGATCAATCTGCTCAAGAGGAATCAGTTCAGGAGGAAGCACAGAATGATGTTATTCAACAAATTGTTCCCGAATCTGATTCAGAGATTTTTGAGATATCTCCTCCTCAAGTTGAAACTATTTCTATTTCATCTTCTGATGTAGAAGTTTATGAACCTCCCTCTCATCAATTACAAGTGGTTCAAGAAGTAATTGATCCTCTCCCTCATACAACAAAGTGGACAAGTTCTCATCCAATTCATCAAATTATTGGATATCCTCAAGCCGGTGTTTCTACTCGCACCAGAACAAATTCTTCCAACGAATGTTTGTACACTTTCATCCTAAGAAAGATTGAACCTACCAAAGTTTCTGAAGCGTTGTAAGATCCAGACTGGATTTTAGCAATGCAAGAGGAGCTCAATCAGTTTGACGCGCTTAAATTGTGGAGACTTGTACCACAACCAAAGGGTAAAAAATTGGTACAAAGTGGATATTCAAGAATAAAAAGGACAAAGATGGTATCGTTGTTCGGAACAAAGCAAGGTTAGTAGCCAAAGGATATCGACAAGAAGAAGGTATTGACTATGACGAAACATTTGCACCTGTCGCCAGATTGGAAGCTATTCGGATGTTTCTGGCCATCGCTGCTTATCGCAACTTCACTGTATATCAAATGGATGTCAAGACAGCATTTCTCAATGGCAAATTGAAAGAAGAAGTATATGTATCTCAGCCAGAGGGATTTGTTGACAAAGATCGTCCTGATTATGTTTAAAGCTTTGTATGGTCTGAAACAAGCTCCACGGGCATGGTATGACGAGTTGTCAGCTTTCTTGGTCAAATCCGGCTTCACCAAAGGCTCGATCGATACTACTCTTTTCATTTATAGAACTAATCTTGATATCTGCTTAGTACAAATATACGTAGATGATATTATTTTCGGTGCGACTAACAAATCTCTGTGTAATTGGTTTTCTGATTTAATGACCTCTAGATTTCAGATGAGCATGATGGGAGAAATCAACTTCTTCCTCGGCTTACAAGTGAAGCATCTTCCAGATGGAATATTCATCAATCAGTCAAAATACGTCTTTGACATTTTGAAGAAATTGAAAATGGACAAGTCTACCTCAATCGGCACGCCTATGGCTCACGGTGCCAAACTCGGACTGGATTCAGATGGAAAAGCTGTGGATCAAAAGACATACAGAGGGATGATCGGATCACTGATGTATCTTACTGCCAGTCCCCCGGACATAATGTTTTCAACGTGCATGTGTGCCCGCTTTCAAGCAAAACCAAAAGAATCTCATCTTTTAGCTGTCAAACGCATCTTTAGATATATTAAAGGAACTCCTTATTTAGGATTATGGTATCCTAAAAGTTCTGATTATAGTTTGATTGCTTATTCTGATGCAGATTATGGTGGTAATCAATTGGACAGGAAAAGTACTTCTAGTCATCTCCAGTTTTTGGGTGACAGACTGATAAGTTGGGCGTCGAAAAACCAAAACTGCGTTTCAATATCAACAGCCGAAGCTGAATACGTCGCTGCAGCTAGTTGTTTTGCTCAAGTGCTCTGGATGAAAACTCAACTTCGCGATTACGGGATGCTATACAAGACTGTGCCAATATATTGTGACAGCTAGTCCGCGATTGCGATATCGGTCAATCCTGTCCAGCACACCAAGACCAAGCACATAGACATGCGATATCATTTTATAAAGCATCACGTGGAAGAAGGTACTATTGAGTTATATTTTGTACCAACTGAATATCAACTTGCTGATATATTTACAAAAGCTTTAGATGAAAAACGATTTAAATTTCTGCTTTCAAAACTTGGCATGTTGAATTTAAAAGTTTAAATCATTCCAAATTTTATTCTATAAAGTTTAATATTTCAAATTTTCTTTCAGTTGAATAAAATGTGTGTCTAGGATCTTTGACAAGTTGCCTTGTTTATATTTAAAGTTTCATATGTTCAACGTTCAAATCTTTCAAACATCGAAAAGTCAGCAACATGTTTGATGCTTTAGATACTGCTTTAAAGATATGTGAGTCGGCATATTTATGGTTTACTTTGCTTGAACAACCTAAGTGATCAAAATTACAGATCGTAATGAAAATATGGGCTAAGCTATTCGGTATAGATCTGAGTTATTGAGATGATTTTATTTTTTTAAGCATTTAAAATACAGAACTCCTTGAGTTTAAAAGTTTGTACCTGTGACCTTTCTGGTTTGGGAAAGTAAGTTCCAAGGGATGCTCGACATCTGGTCCCCTAAGGTCAATTGATCTTGGAGTGATCGAACAGAAATCCTGCAATAGAACCAGATCGAAAGTCATGTTCTACTGGTATGAATGGATTTAGGATATGTCGATGTAGTCTTTCTGATCCGGGAAAGTAAGTTCCAAGGGGTGCTTGACACCTAGTCCCCTAAGGCCTACTGGTCTGGGAGCGGCTGACCCAAATCCTGCAATAGGGTCAGATAGAAAGTTACGTTTACAACATGTTCTTTACTTAATGAACTCTTTGATTAAAAGATGCCAAAGTGCACAAAGCTTAAAAGATGCCAAAAAGCACACTCATGTGAAGATGCCAATGTGCACACAGCTAAAAGATGCCAATGAGCACACATCTCTTGATACTTGGTGATATATTTTGAACTGCGATAAACCTGTAAATTTGTGAAAATCTTAATTCTTGATGACTTAGTGTCTGTACATGTAAAGTTCTTCATTTTATGTTTAGAATTACATTTTTCTTGAACCTAATCAAAGATCACATGCGAGCACACTGAATAAATACCTGCAAGTGTTTGACTCTGAACATGTCTTAACTTGATATACAATGAAACATGTTTCTGTATCCAACAACTCCCGTTTGATTTCAACTGATTGATAAATCTGGGATATTCTACTGAGTAGACTTTAATTTGTTTAGTGTTTAAAAGTTTATATATTCAGTTGTTACAAAATTTATATTCAATATGATCATCTTTAATATTGATGTCTTTATGATTGCTGTCTGTGTTTTTGTCATATGGTCTGTGCATTTTTCAAGGGGGAGTGTATATCTGGTTTCTATATTTGAGAATATTCTGTTTTTGAGGGGGAGTGAATATTGTTGATTAATTTCTTCCTATGCTAATTTGTTAAATTTTGTGCATTTGTGTAGGGGGAGTAATGGGGGCTTATAAGGTAATTTTCTCATAGTTATTTTTTTAAGTGTTTTGTTTTTAGAATATATATAGAAGTAATAGTGTGTTTTTCTTTTCTTTATTACCTTTGAACTTGTTTGACTATTCCTCTTCCCTCCACTCTCTCTCTGCGTGTTCTTCTTCTTCAATTCTCATCTGATTTTTTTTCAGATTGCTATTTTGGAATTTCAGGAATATTTTTGGTTTTCGTTCTATGTTTGTAGCTTGATTAGTGTTGTATTATTTTGTTTTGATTTCATTTTTGGTCCCTTACTGTGTAGTTTTTACTGACTTTTGTTCTTTTACTGTTCATCGATCTCTAAAACTCCAGATTCGTGTTGTTTTTGATCGATTTACATATTGGGTTTTGTTTAGACCTATTAATCGACACTCAGGTATGTTCTTTTTTGGTTTAATTTCTTGTATTTTGCTTTAATTTTGTGTTTTTGTGGTTTTCGGGTCTGAGAATCGCGAACCCTAGTTTTTTTGTAAGGTTGATAGACCCGCAAAGTCTACTTTGAGCGTCTAGTTAGAAACGCAAAGTATTCTTTGCGGGTCTAACTAGAAACGAAAAGTCTACTTTGCGATTCTATCTTGTGTTTCTTTATTTGTTCTTTAAGGTTTTGTGTCAAGCTTGTTTGACCCGCAAAGTGATCTATGCGAGTCTAGTTAGAAACGCAAAGTGTTCTTTGCGCGTCTAACTAGAAATGCAAAGTGAACTTTGCGAGTCTAGTTAGAAATGCAAAGTTTACTTTGTGTGTCTAACTAGAAACGCAAAGTGAACTTTGCGAGTCTAGTTAGAACCGCAAAGTGTACTTTGCGAGTCTAGTTAGAACCGCAAAGTGTACTTTGCGTGTCTAACTAGAAATGCAAAGTGTTCTTTGCCATTCTAACTTGATACGCAAACCTTCTTGTTTAGTGGTTGTTGTTCTTTTGAATTTCTAAGTATAGTGTTCAGATCATGCTAGAAACGCAAAGTCTACTTTGCGTGTCTAACTAGAAACGCAAAGTCAACTTTGCGAGTCTAGTTAGAAATTTCAGATCTTCCTATTTCAGAGTTGACAGATTTGCTCTATGCTCGTCTTCTTTCTATGTCGCCACCAGAACATCAGGATCAAGATCTTATTTCTCTACTTCGGAACTTCCAACCTACGCCGCCTCCAGTTTCTTCGTCTGAATCTGAAAGGATCTATGTTTCATCTACTGAGTTTCAAGCATTCAGATCGGAAGTTCAATCAAGTTTTGCTGATCTCAAATCGTTTATATCTCAAACTTTCTCTGATTTATCTTCCAGGCTTGATATTCATGAACAAAGCTGCAGAACTGAGGCCGGTCTGTCTCTTAAACGCAAACATGACCAAGATGATCCTGATCATCAAGGCCATGAGGGGGAGATGGCAAAGAGACCAAGAGTTGAAGGATCTTCTGAAGAAAGAGAGGATATTCAGGAAGAAGTGGCTGGTGATAGAGGAAAGAGTGGAGGATCTGTTGAAGACTGCAACATTCAGGACTTAGTGAATATTATGATTGAGAATGTTGATATGTCTTCTTTGCATAATGAACTGAATTTTTCTGAAAGCAAATTAATGATAATATGCAAATTGTTGTCTACATGGATCCAGATGTTTCTCCTACCGTTCATGAAGTTCAAGAATCTGAAGCAGCAAATGACATGAGATCATTCTTCGCTAACTTCATCGAGATTAATTCTGATGATGATGCAGATGTCAGATTAGAAAAGATATGTCAAGAAAAATGAAGAAGACTGTGATGACATCATCATCATATCAGACACAGAAGATGACTCAGTGTTCATGGATGCTAAGGATGAAGAGATATCAGATATCTTGTACAGAGATCTTCCTGAAGCTACTATTCCTGAATCTATTGTTCCTGAAGCTACTCCTGTTTCTTCATCTCCTGTTGTTGTTAATGCTCCGACTACCTCTGCTCCTTCAGAAACATTTGAAGTAGGTCAGTCATTTAGAGCACAAGCTGTTGATCATCCTGCTGAACCTGTAATTTCTCCAAGTATTTTAGAAGAAGGACCAGCTTTGTCAAGACGGGAGAGACGAAGAAATTTACAACAACGTTATATGGCTTCACGTCAAAGATATGCCTTACTTGAAGATTCCCAAAGCAATATTTTTGTTTCGAGAAGAAGACCGATCAACATCCATGCCATTCTTGGTGTAGAAAAGGAATCAGATGCTTTTAAATATGAGAATGTAATGCTTATCAGATGTCAACGTCGTGGAAGGGATTTGGTTTCTTCTCCTCATCTGATTGTTCGGATTATCAAAATTGAAATTCAGAGGTTGGCTAATATCTGGTATCCAGTTTTGGAGGTTGAAAGAAGAGACTGCAACCGTTATATCTTCTCAGAGGTTGACTTTAATGATGTATCCATTGACGACGTTGAGTTTCTGTACAATAAATTGAGCAATCAGTACTACAGGAAATATGATATCTCTCAAGCCTTGTTTGTAATCAAAAGATTAATAAGGTGTCAGATCAGGTTCTTTAGGGTTTTCGATTTTCAAATGGTAGTCGAAAGCTTTCAGCCAATGGTGAATTTGCTAAGACCTAACCATAGCCTGCCAGACATTGTTTCTTACTCATTATTCACTATTCTTCAGGATCCACATGGAGTTGTATACAGGAATGCATCAGGTCAAAAGTGCTTCATCAGATTTGAAGAGATAAGTCATTACTCCGATGGAACTTTGAAAGTGATCAGGCTACAGTTAGATCAAAGATTGAAAGATGCTGTTAGAAGATTTATGGAGACACGAACAAACAGGGCTCTGATAACAAATGATGAGAATCAACTTCTACGGAATGCATTTGTTGGGAACTAAAGAAAAGCTTAAGTATGGTTAATGCTGCTAGTTCAGAATTACTACTGCCAGAGGACTTCAAAAGTTAATACTGTTGAGTATTACTACTTCTAGTAGAATTAATACTGCTAGTCAAAGTTAGTGCTGCTTGAACAAAGTTAGTACTGCTTAGCTAGTTAGTACTGCTAGAGGTTAGTGCTGCTTAGTAGTTAATGCTGCCAGGACTAAGTTAATGCTGCTTCTGAGATAATGTGAAGAGATCGTGTTTAAAGATAAACATGGAAAGCTGAAGATATTCATGGAAGATATACTGAAGATATTTTATTTATTGTAATTATCTTTTGTTCAGTATATGTATAGAATTGATAGAATAGTTTAGTATGATTAGAAAATTAATTCTAAGTTTTTGTTTTAAAGAGAATCAACCTCAAGGCATAGTTCCTAATTTTAGAGAAGTAGAGTTCGTCTTGAAAGAGCTTGTTCTTCAAGATTGAGGTTGAGTGTGTAATCTTGTGATTTTAATCATTCAATACAAGTTTACAAGTTGTTAATCATATACACTGTTTGTTTACTGTTACATTGAATATCAAAGTGTTATTCCGCAAACTTCTTTGATATTGTTTCTGAGTATTCATAATTCTTGTTGAGAATTCGATCCTGACAAGTGGTATCAGAGCAGTTCTCTCAGAAACATCTAGTCATTCATTATGGAAAACTTTGCAGAATCAAACAACACTCTGGTCTCTAAGGTTCCAATGCTCAAACCCAGTGAGTTTGACATGTGGAAGATTAGAACTAGGCAATACATTCTTCTCACTGACTACTCAATGTGGGATATCATTGAGAATGGTTCTTCTGAAGCAGGAAAGATTGGACCAGATGGGAAAAGACCTCCACCAAAGACAGATGGTGAGAGGAAGATCAGACAGACAGAGATGAAGGCCTTGAGCACTCTGCTCTTGGCCATCCCCAATGAATATCAGCATCAATTTTGCAACTGCACTGATGCTCAGATTCTCTGGAATGCTCTAGAGAAAAGATTTGATGGAACTAAAAGCATCAAAAGAAATCAAAGAGATGTTCTAAAGCAGCAGTATGAGAACTTCACTTCTTCAAAGAATGAGTCTATGACTCAAACTTTTGATAGGTTCAACAAGCTCATTGGTGAACTGGCTACTGTAGGAGTGAAGATGGAGCAAGATGATATCAACAGAAATTTACTCAGATCTCTTGGGGATGAATGGACTATGTACACTGTCTCATATAGACAGACTGACAATCTGGAAGAGAAGGAACTTGATGATCTATATAATGATCTAAGAGTTTTTGAAACTGAGGTAGAAACCAAGAAGAAGCCCACTGGGTATATCCACAATGTTGCACTTCTATCAGCATCTACTGATACTACTGCCAACCCTGAAGCAGTTAGTGCTGCCAGTGGAGTGAATTCAGAAAAAGGCACTGAAACTGTATTTGAAGCCTTTTTGTCCAGTCACAGCAACAATTCATTGATTAATGATGATCTGGATCAACTTCACCCTGATGACCTGGAGGAGATGGACATTAAATGGCAGATGGCCATGTTATCTATGAGGGTGAAGAAGTTTATCAAAAGAACAGGGAGGAACAACTTCTCTCAAAGAAGAGAAGATGGAGTTGGTTTTGACAAGACAAAGGTGGAATGTTATAAGTGCCACATGAAGGGACACTTTGCTAGAGAGTGCAGAAGTGGTGCTCCAAACAACAACCACCAACAAGCTCAGAATGGAGGCTACAATCAAAACAAGAACCCTGCTCAAGCCCTTGTTTCTCAACAAGGAATGGGGTTTGACTGGAGTGATCAAGCTGAGGAAGCCATTCAGAATCAAGCTCTTATGGCAGAGGTGTCTGATCTCCCCTCTGAGGTAATTTCTAATCTTTGTACTCAATCTTGCATAGACACTGTCAAAAGGTATAGGGATCACAACCAAAGTATGTGTGATGACCTCAAAAGATTAGAAAAGGACAGAAGAGACTATGTGTTGATAGTAGAGAGATTTGAAGAACAAATCAAAGGCTTTCAAGATAATGAACTTCAACACACTTATGACACAAACTATTGGAAGTGGGAAAAGAATGAGTTAGAGACCAAACTGTCTAAATCCATTGAAGAGAATGATAGGTTGAAAGAGGAACTATCTAAGGTTAGGCTTGATATAGAAAAGTTTTCATATGCTTCAAAAGCAATGGATTCTATTCTAAAGGCTCAGATTCATGATAAGATGAAACCTGGTATTGGATACAACAATACACCCCCTCCTTACAACAACAACTATATCTCTCCTACTTCAAACTTGTTAGAGACCAAGGAGAAAAAGGACTTATCTGAGGAAGCATTTAAGGTAGATCCTTTGGATGAGGTAGTTGTTAAGGATATGACTAAGAAAGAAGCCAGTAAGAATAGGAAAAATGTTGTGAGTAAAAAGATATCTTTAGAAAATAATATTATCACCAATGAGGGATGTGGAAAAATCTGGGTCAAGTCTAAGGAGATAAAGAAGACCAAAGGAGAGGACAACAAGGTCCATTACAAACAAACCACTGTTATGAATCCTGGACCTTGTAAATAGTGTGCTTGCAATAAATCTAAGAGCCTAAATTCTGGTATAAAAAGAGGTAACCAAAGAAACTGGAATAATCAATGGGCTCAGAAACAAGGTGTTAATCTGAATAAAATAATCAGACCAAAACCCTGTTTCATATGTGGCAAGCTGAATCATTTGGCTAAGTACTGTTTCTTCAATCCTATTAACCAACAGATGAACTTTCAAAGATTTGTGCAAAAACCTGTTGGTTATAGGAAGGCTGGAAAGAAACATGTGGGGAAGAAATCTGTTGAAACCAAAGGTCCCATGAAGAAAAAGGTTTTAAAAGAAAGTATCAAAATTTGGGTGCCTAGAAGCACTAAAATTGTTAGTACTGCTGACAGAGATAGTGCTGCTATAAGCATTACTGCTGCTACCAGTGTTAGTACTGCTGAAAATTTTTATACTGCTAACACAGTTACTACTGCTAACACAGTTACTACTTCTAACAAGGTTAGTACTGCTAAGCATGCAAGTGCTGCTAATGCAGTTAGTACTTCAAAAACCAGTATTGCTTCTAGCAAATGTGTTTCTAAACCCATAATTGTGACAAAGTACTCCAGAAATGAGGAGTCAAAGTTTAAAAATATTGTCAAGAAAGAATGTAAGTATTTTGATGAGAAAGGGGTACCCAAGACCACTTTGGCTTGGGTTCCTAATTCATACTAACTGATTTATTATATGTGCAGGGCAACCAACAGCTCAAGGGAAAGAGCATATGGCATGTTGATAGTGGTTGCTCTAGGCACATGACAGGCAACATGTCATGCCTTCAGGATTTCAAGCATATCAATGGAGGACATGTTGCATTTGCAGATAATCTTACTGGTGGTAAAATAAGTGGAAAAGGTAATGTTACAAAAGGTAAGATGACATTTGAGGATGTATACTATGTTGATCAATTGAAGTACAACCTGTTAAGTGTATCACAGGTTTGTGACAAACAACATAGCATATTGTTTACTAATACAGAGTGTATGATCCTTGCTCCAGGGTTCAAAGTAGTTGATAAAAGCATGATACTTCTTAGAAATCCAAGAAAGGACAATGTTTATTGTCAAGATATGGACAATGTTGATAGTGATTCATCCCTGAATTGTCTTGTTTCAAAAGCTTCTGTGGATGAATCCTCTCTATGACACAGAAGGATGTGTCACATGAATTTCAAGACAATGAACAAACTTGTTAAAAACAACCTTGTAAGAGGTTTACCTTCAAAAGTCTTTTCATGTGCTGATCATTGTGTTGCATGTCTTAAAGGCAAACAACACAAAACTTCTCATAAGACCAAAGAGATAAATACAATTTCTTCAACTCTCCAGTTATTACATATGGATCTGTTTGGTCCTACAAATGTTATGAGTATAGGCAAGAAATCTTACTGCTTGGTTATTGTTGATGATTACTCCAGATTTACTTGGGTATATTTTCTAAGGACTAAGGATGAGACAAGTGGACTGATCAAATCTTTTATCCTAAGAATTGAAAACCAAACTAATCAAAGAGTAAAAGTCATTAGATCAGACAATGGGACTGAATTTAAAAATCTTGATCTAAACACCTTTTGTGAAGAAAAAGGAATTGAGAGACAATATAGTGCCCCTAGGACTCCTCAACAGAATGGAGTTGTTGAGAGGAGGAATAGGACACTAATAGAGGCTGCTAGATCTCTGTTGGCTAATTCAAAACTGCCAATTACCTTCTGGGATGAAGCAGTTAATACTGCATGTTATGTCCAAAACAGAGTTCTAGTGGTCAACCCAAAGAACAAGACCCCTTATGAGCTTTTCAATAAAAGAAAACCTTTCATTTGATTTTTCAAACCTTTTGGGTGTCCTTGTACAATTCTTAATACCAAATCTCACTTAGGTAAGTTTGATAGCAAAGCAGATGATGGATTTCTTGTTGGTTACTCATCTCAGAGTAAGGCTTACAGAGTTTTTAACTCTTCCTCTAGAATAATTGAAGAAAGTGACAATGTCATATGCAATGAGAACACACCAAATCCTATTGGATCTGGTCCTCAGTGGCTGTTTGACATTGACTCACTAACTAACTCTTTTGGTTTCAGTAGTGATGATTATACAGGTTCAGGGAGTGGAGGATCAAGAACTACACAAGTTCAAGATAGTATATCTCAATTTGTGATCTTTTCCATACCAACAGTGGATTTATGTGAAAAGGAACCATCTACTGGACCAAATCAGAGTGAAGAAGAAAGTAGAGATGAGGAGAATCAAGAAAATCAAGAACCATAAGTAGCTGCTGAAAGCACCTCAGTGGAGTTGAATGACTCAAATTTAGAGGTGGGACTTAATGAAGAACCTAGTCATCACACCAGAATTCATAAGGATCACCCTCCACAGCTGGTAATAGGAGATATATCTTCTCCTATGATGACTAGAAATCAAAGTAGGCTGCAAGAAATGCAAGAACAACAACATACAATGCTTTCTTGCTTTTTATCCCAGCTTGAGCCTAAAAAGGCACATGATGCTATGAAAGAATCTAGTTGGATAGAGGCCATGCAAGAAGAGCTACTGCAATTCAAGCTGCAAGATGTTTGGGATCTGGTAGACCTTCCAAAAGGCCAAAGAGCAATAGGAACAAAATGGGTCTTCAGGAATAAGAGAGATGAAAGAGGCATAGTAATAAGGAACAAATCAAGGTTGGTGGCTCAAGGGTATACACAAGAAGAAGGAATAGACTATGAAGAATTATTTGCACCTGTGGCTAGGATAGAAGCAATTAGATTATTCCTGGCTTATGCTTCCTATATGAAATTCAAAGTCTATCAAATGGATGTCAAAAGTGCATTTCTTTATGGCTCAATTGAAGAAGAAGTATATGTCTGTCAACCACCAGGGTTTGAAAACCCAAGCTATCCAGACAGGGTATACAAATTGAAGAAAGCACTTTATGGACTACATCAAGCTCCAAGAGCATGGTATGACACTCTGTCATCCTATCTCTTGGAAAATGGCTTTGAAAGAAGAGTCATTGATAAGACTCTATTCATCAAGAGAAAGAAGAAGGATATCTTGCTGGTCCAAATCTATGTTGATGATATTATCTTTGGATCCACAAGAGACAACATGTGCAAGGAGTTTGAGGAACTAATGCATCAAAGGTTCAAGATGAGTTCCATGGGAGAACTTACTTTCTTCCTTGGACTCCAAGTTCAACAGAAGTCAGATGGAATCTTTATCTGTCAGTCCAAGTATGTGCAGGACATTCTAACCAAGTTTGGTTTCTCAGATTCAAAACCTGCCAGCACACCTATGGAGACACACAAGCAGATAACAACAGATCTTGAGGGGGAGGATATGGATGTTCATCATTATAGGTCCATGATTGGCTCTCTCATGTATCTTACAGCCTCTAGGCCAGATATTATGTTTCCAGTATGTGTATGTGCAAGATTCCAAGTTAGGCCAAAGCTATCTCACTTTCAAGCTGTTAAGAGGATATTCAGATATCTCAAAGGGCAACCCAGATTGGGACTTTGGTATCCGCATGACTCACCATTTGACCTACTTGCATACTCAGACAATGATCTAGGTGGAGCAAACTTGGACAGAAAATCTACTTCTGGAGGATGTCAGTTTTTGGGTGCAAGACTAGTGTCATGGCAGTGCAAGAAACAAACCACAGTGTCCACATCTACAACAGAGGCAGAGTACATAGCAGCTGCTAGTTGTTGTTCTCAAGTCTTATGGATTCAGAATCAAATGCTGGACTATGGGATAACCTTTCTACACACTCCAATTTTCATTGATAATAGCAGTGCTATTAGCATTGTGAATAATCCTGTCAAGCACTCAAAGACAAAGCACATTGAGATCAGGTATCACTTTATAAGAGACTGCAATGAAAAGAAACTTATTGAAGTTGTGAAAGTTCATACTGATAACCAGTTTGCTGATCTATTCACCAAAGCCTTTGATGTGGGTAGGTTCACTTTCTTGGTAACAAGTGTGGGAATGATCAACTCTGAATAAGTCCCTTCTCAAAAAGTGGTTAAATACCTGTATATTGTTTTTGTTTGGTATTACTAATCTTCTTTTTCAGGATATATATAGCAGTACTCAGTGTATCACAAGCTTAAAAGAGTAAGTATGGTTAATACTACCAGTGCACAGTTAATACTGCTAGTGGTTAATATTGCTCTCAGTTAATACTGCTAGTGGTTAATACTGCTCTCAGTTAATACTGCTAGTTAGTTAATACTGCTAGTGGTTAATACTGCTATCAGTTAATACTGCTAGTGGTTAATACTGCTCTCAGTTAATACTCCTAGTTAGTTAATACTGCTAGTGGTTAATACTGCTAGTGGTTAATACTGCTCGCCGTTAATACTTCTTGTTAGTTAATACTTCTAGTGGTTAATACTGCTCGCCGTTAATACTGCTTGTTAGTTAATACTGCTCTAGGTTAATACTGCTTATGTCCCGAATACTATAAATATCCTTTGCCCGCTAAAAAGTTCATAACGACTCTTTGAATACTGTTCACTTGCGCTCTAAACCCTTTCTCTCTCAAGTTCAACGTTTTTCAGGCAAGAACGTCCAAGATCAATGGTATCAATGGCATTCATAGACGAGCACAATGAAATCGCAATGCTACAGAAGCCCAAACAAGCCGCTGGTTTCCACCAAATTGTGGATTTCCTCAAGACAACCCACATTGCCCATGCTCTCACTGTATCGCCATCAATCTATATCGAGCATCAAAGGCAATTCTGGGCACATGCCACCATTGTTACTGAGAATGGTGTGCAAATGATCAAGACAAAGGTGTGTGGCAAGATCTTGACAGTTACTGAAGTAATAATTCGCATCAGTCTACGTCTAGACGATGCCTCTGGTATAACTTCTATCTCTAATGATGAACTGTTTTCTACTCTTAGAAGAATGGGGTATGGAGGCCCACTGGGTGTGTTCAAGTTCTCAAAAGCCAAATTTTCACCCCAATGGCGTTTCTTTGTCCATACCCTTATGCACTGTATCTCTAAAAAGACTACTGGATGGAGTGAGTTAAGTAGCACCATTGCTTATGCTTTGGTGTGCTTGGCCACTGCCAGAAAGTACAAATTTTCTAAAATGATTTTCAGTGATCTTGTCTCAAACTTGGGAAGCAAAAAGAGCTTTTATATGTACCCCAGGTTTGTCCAAACAGTTATCACCCATGAATTGACGAATATGCCTCATTTTGATGGGATATATGTACCTAAACCCCCTAAAGGCAAGGTTTTCTCAAATATGAGAAGATCTGCTGGGGACTCGGAAGGAGTTGACACCCCATTATTCTCTACAATGATGGTGGTGTCCCACACTGATGAAGGTATGGCAGCAGGGTCAAGGCCCCCATTAGACCATCCCACTGCTAGCCAATCCCAACCTTCCCACTCTAAATCAATTCTCCAGTCTTTTCTTGATAAACCTACTTCTCCCATTACCCAAACTTACAAAAGGAAACAGGTAAAGAAGGCTCCTTCCCTTCTTGTACCTTCACCCACTCAGCCTTTAAGCCCTCTAAGGGAGAATTCTCCTTTAGAGAATATCAATAGGGAAAACAAAGGGGTGTCTCCCAACCCCAAGGAGGTGCTCTCTGAGGAGGAGGAAGAGCATATGGGTGAGAAGGCTGCCACTACTTCTGCTAGCACAGAGAAGGACAGTGGTAACATAAATAAGACCTCCTCCATGGCAACTTTGAATGAGCAATCATTCAAAAGTCCCAGGTGCCAAGAAACCACGGGGGTGGATAGTGCTTCTGCTAGGCAGAAGGCTTCCATTACAAAAAGATCCAATGATCCATCAAAAGAGGGTAACACTTCTGGAGAAGGTGAGGACAGATATAACTACAATGAATTGATGGAAACAATGGGCAACATCAACCAAAATGTTATTAAACAAGGGAAAGAAATAGAAGAAATGAAGCTGGTAATTTTGTCCCAACAAGTGCAAATTACCAAACTCAAGCAACTGGTGAAGAGGTTGGTACTTAAAAAGAACAAGAAGCAATTTGTGCTGAAAAAGAGGGTCAGTGCTAAAGATGCTTCCAAAAAGGGGGAGAATTCAAGTTCAGAACAGATAGATCAACAGATTGAGGGGGAGTTTGTTGAAGAAAAGAAATATGCAGAAACAACACCAGCAGCATTTACAACCCCAGAAGCAGAAATGGTTACTACTGCTGAGCCAAAACAAGCAGCAGAAACTGTTAGTGCTGCTGAAACTTCACAAGCAGCAGTAACAGAGTTAACACCAACAGAGATTGAAGTAGCAGAAATGCTTGTCAAAGCAAAGGGAGTGGTCATAAATGAAGGGGGAGCAAAGAAAATAGAGAAGAAAGAAATGGTTGCAGATGCAAGGAAAAAGGGAAAAGCAAAGATGATAGAATCTGATCAACCATCCAAAAAGCAAAGGATGATTGAGTCAGATGAAGCATTAGCAAAGAAAGTGCAAGAAGAGTTAGATCAAGCAGAAAAGGAGCAGGTTGAAAAAGACAGAGAAATGGCCAGAGCACTTGCAAATGAGTTAAATGAAGCATTCCAGAAAGGGTTGGAAACAGAGAAGGCAAAGCAAAGAGCAATTAGCTTGAGAAAGGCTATGATGGCCAGAACAAGTGCTAAGAAGAGAAGACCTTCACAAACTTACCTTGCAACTCAGGAAAGAAACAAGATGATAACTTTCTTGAGGAGTGCAATTGGTGTAAAGAAAGAAATGTTTGTGAAGATGACCTTTGATCAAATCAAGGACCTATATGAGAAAGAAATGGGAAAGCTGAAGATCAATGAAAAGAATAGAGTAGAGTTTGAAAAGAAAGCCAAGGAGAGGCATGATGTGAATATTAATCAACCCTTCCCTGAAAGTGAAGAAGGAACTCCTATCAAAGAAAAGGCAGAGAAAAGGGAAGAAAAGAAGAAGAAAGCTACTATAGGGCAAGTTCAAAAGACTCTGAAGAGAACTAAGATGATGGCAAAAAGAAAGAAGAATGAAAAGAAGCCTAGAGTAGAAGAAAAGAAAAAGGTTGCTGAAGAAGAAGAGGCAACTAAGAATGAAGCTGAATCTCAGGAAGTACCACAGAGTTCAGATGTAAACATGTACTTGGTGGTGATGGATAAAATTCCAAAGCCTATCTCAGCTGAACCTGTTGGATTCAAACCTCCTGAAGTTATCCACTGGGATATTATGATGGTGGATGGCAAAGAGTATATCAGGTTGAAAAGAAAGGATGACAAGTATGAAGTCTACAGCACTTGGAACAAAATTGTTAGAGAGTGTTCAAGATCTGATTTGGAAGAAATGTTTGAAGTGGGTATGAAATTACATGCAGATCAGTTGAAAGCCCCAGGGTTACCAATAGTGAAGCTGGTCATGGAATACTTGTGCATGTTGTTCAATCCAGAAGCAGTGAAGCATTTAATCAGAGATGTGTTCAAAACTGTTAGAGGATGGACTCTGTATGAAAGGAGTGGAGTTTATGAATTAGCCTTGGATACTTTTCATATGGAATATTACTTGGTGGATAGGATATACAACCACACAAATCTGAAGCTTCATGCCATGTTAAATAAGAAGTTGGGTTGTGCATCAAATTCAGAAATGGCTAAGTACCTAATTCAGAGAACTATCAATCAGAGTATGGGACTGGATTCTAACATTGGAGTAGATCATTGAAGGTTTTGGAAGCATTTGAAGAACTTGACTTCTCTTTCTAAATGTCTAGTTAGGGGGAGATTGTTGGGAACTAAAGAAAAGCTTAAGTATGGTTAATGTTGCTAGTTCAGAATTACTACTGCAGAGGACTTCAAAAGTTAATACTGCTGAGTATTACTACTTCTAGTAGAATTAATACTGCTAGTCAAAGTTAGTGCTGCTTGAACAAAGTTAGTACTGCTTAGCTAGTTAGTACTGCTAGAGGTTAGTGCTGCTTAGTAGTTAATGCTGCCAGGACTAAGTTAATGCTGCCTCTGAGATAATGTGAAGATAATGCTGAAGAGATCGTGTTTAAAGATAAACATGGAAAGCTGATGATATTCATGGAAGATATACGGAAGATATTTTATTTATTGTAATTATCTTTTGTTCAGTATATGTATAGAATTGATAGAATAGTTTAGTATGATTAGAAAATTAATTCTAAGTTTTTGTTTTAAAGAGAATCAACCTCAAGGCATAGTTCCTAATTCTAGAGAAGTAGAATTCGTCTTGAAAGAGCTTGTTCTTCAAGATTGTGGTTGAGTGTGTAATCTTGTGATTTTAATCATTCAATACAAGTTTACAAGTTGTTAATCATATACACTGTGTGTTTACTATTACATTGAATATCAAAGTGTTATTCCGCAAACTTCTTTGATATTGTTTCTGAGTATTCATAATTCTTGTTGAGAATTCGATCCTGACAGCATTGGATAAAATCAATGAGAGGTTGAATTTTTGCTCTACTCTGCGATGATTAGAAGTGTTACTCGGGTTGAATAGATTACGTCAAAGAGAAGAGCGTCAGTAATTCTTCAAAGTCTCCTGGATGGTCTATGTTGTTATTGAAGATTGTTTTTGAAGACCATGGCGCCAATGATTACTAAGGGGGAGATTGTTAATTCTAATTTTGTAGTAATCATTGTATTTATTTTATTGCTTTTATTGCTTTTAGTAGTGTATTTTGTTTGAAAGGGCTAGGGGTATTTAAGTCCCCTTTGCACCTTTGTTTTGTAACAATTTAGACACGCACTATTGAATACATCTGTTACTTTGCACTTCACACTTTCTCTCTCTACTTTCTCTCTCTAACGAATCAGAGATCTTTGGACTCTCACATTGTCAAGTTTCAGCAAACTGGGTGTTCTAATGAAAGGAAGATTTTTGAAATAGAATTTCAAATTGTTGAAGAAAGATCAGCTTTTGAGAAAGAAAAGAAAGAACTTGCTAAGTGTTAGGTCTGATTTTATAGTAATCATTGTATTTATAGGACTTGGTCAATACTGTGTTTAGTGCTTATCAGTAGTGTATTTGACCAAGGGTATTTAAGTCCCTTTGGTCTTTGTCTTGTGTAAGTTTCACACGCACATCTAATACAATTACTACTTTGCGCTCCATAGTCTCTTTCTCTCTACTTTCTCTCTCTAGAAGTTCTAGTGATCTTGGATTTACAATTTGTATCAGAGCCTGCTAGATCTTGAGAGAATTGAGAGTTTGATTTTCTGTTTCTGAATTTGTTGATTGAAATCGAAAATTTGATCGATTTTCTTGAATTTATCAAGAAAATCTCGTTTTCTTGATTTCTCATCAAATTTGAAAGTGTTTGTGGTCGAATTTGGTTGATTTTGATTTATTTAGATGCGTTTTTGATATTCGAACATACTTGATTCTTATTGGTTTGCATAAAAATCAAGTTTAGATCATCGATTTTGAGTTTTAAAATTTTTCTGAAAAAACGAGTTTGGTTACTGTTCTATCATCGGAATCTCATTTTTATGGTTTTTTAATCGAAATTGTTGTTAGATTTGTGTCAAAAAGGTGTTTTCGATATTCAGTGTGTGTTTGCCATTCATAAATTTCTTGATTTGATTTGATTTTGCGAAAATTTGTAAGTTTTTGAAGTTTGCGTTTCATTCATAATCTTTGTGTTTCATTCATGTGGTTTGCGCGTCATTCATTGTTACTTTGCGTTTCATTCATTTAGTATTGATCTTGTTTTTCAGGTTTTCGGTTCTCTTTGGAAACGCAAAGCTACTTTGCGTATCAAGTTCAAACCGCGAAGTGAAGTTTGCGTTTCCCTCTACAAACGCAAAGTTTGATTTGCGTTTCTGCCTTCAACCGAAAAAAACCAAGTTCGCGTTTCATACTTTGCGTTTCTCACTTCAAACGCAAAGTCCACTTTGCGGTTCTAACTTCACCCGCAAAGCTCCACTTTGCGGGTCTCTCTGTCTTGGTCATAAAAAAAAAAAAAAATTGGTCATCTTTGGAAATATTTTTTGGTCATCTTTGGAAATATTTTTTCTTCTCTGCGAAATATCAAGTATTGTTGAAATTTCAATTTTCACGAAATATTTTTTTAAGATTTCAATTTGATCTGATTTTTGTTTTTCAGATTCATCAGCAATGGATTCTGCCAAGTTTGCTTTCCAAGCTAGGTTCTACTCAAATGATCTAATGATGCAATTGGGAACAGATACTCGTCCACCAGTCTTAATCAACGAAGATGAGTTTACACAGTGGCAAGACAGGTTCATAAACTTCATTGAGCGTCGGAGTAACGGAGAGTACATGATGAAATCTTTTTCTGAAGGACCATTTGTCAAGCCAAAAGGTGACATTCCTTTGACAGATGATGAAATCAAACGTGAAAAAGCCAATAGAGAAGCAAAGTCCAATTTGATGCTAGCTCTGCCTAACACGATCTACAATCGAATTGACTGTTTCAAACATAATCCGAATATGATGTGGACTCAGTTAGAAAAGATCATGCTTGGGTCATCAGTTGCTACTCAGATTCGCTAGACACGCTTCATGAACAACTTTGAGGAATTTAAGGCGAAGGACAATGAATCTCTGAAGGCTATCTTTGACCGGTTTTGCGTTGTGATTAATGATCTTAGAAAGATTAAAGTGGAAAAGACTGCTCTGGAGACGAATCTGAAGTTCCTTAATTCTCTTCAGCCTGAATGGAATAAATTATGTCATAGACTGAGGAACGATGTCAGAATTTCCACGATGTAGATTCAAGAGCTGTATGAGATTATGTTAACTGATGAGAGCTTGGTGATAGAGAAAAAGGCCAAGTTAGACAAAAAGAACAAGAAGACAGTTGATCCGGTTGCTCTTCTCACGAAGCAACTGAATGAACAAGCGTTGTAAGATAACGCTTACACCGGATAAACTGATGACGATGGAGAGGCCTTACAGAAAGCTATGATCCTTCTCTCCCAACACTATCAGAAGAAGTTCCAACCTAGATCGGGTTCCAACTCTTCTCGCTTCACTTCCGGTCTTAAACTAAAAGTACCCGAGCCAAAGAATGCTACTTGCTACAACTGCGGAAAGTCGGGTCACATCTCAAAAGAGTGTAGAGCAAAGAAGATTAAGAACTCAGCTTATTACCGAAGGAAATTGGAGTTGGCTGAGAAAAGAGAGAATGGAACAGCTTTGCTGGCAGAAGAAGAATTCTGGCTAGATTATTCCGACGACGAAGCTTCCAATGTCGAGATCGCTCACATGTTCTTGATCGGAGATGACCAGTCAGACGACTCTGAAACAGATGAGGATGAGGTATATTCTGAATTTGATTACAATTTTATTATCTCTCAGTTTGATATCATGATTAATGCTTTGTCTGATTTACGCTCTAAAATTTTAACTGAAAAAGTTTTAAATTCTGAAAAGTCAGATTTAATTGAAAAGCTGAAAATTTCTTTGAAGGATGAAAAATCTATTTTAGAAAATACTAAAGACATCTTTCAAAAGAAATTGGATGCTTTGGAAAATTCAAACAAAACTTATCTTGAATCTTTGACTGACATGACCAAATTAAAAGATGATTTTTCTGATAAAATAATTAAGTTAGAAGAAAAGCTTTATCGAAGAGACCAATCTAAACAAACAATTTATATGAACAAGCCGAGGAGTGAAGAGGCTTTAAAACAAAGGTGGGGACTTGGTTTTGAAAATCCTCATTGTTTAAACAATGCAATTGAAAAATTCCCAACTTTATATAAATACGATTATCTGACTCTTGCTCATTATGCTCCTCAATTTAAAGTTGATTGGATGAATGAGAAGCAAGTGTTAGAAATCGAAAATGAGAAAAGGATAAATAATAAGAAAAATGAAATTCCTTTTGTTTATACGTCTGAAAATGCAAAATATTTTCCTGACAAATCAAGAAGAGGAAAAAGAGTTTTAAATGATATATCTTCTGTTAAATCTTCTGTTAATGATTTTGTTCCTTCTTATGCTCCTGATTCTGATAAAGGAAATATTTCTCCAATCATTTATGATTCGAAAAATATACTCCTCCATTAATATTAGAAGAAAAAATCATAGATCTTGAAGATCAGATAGAAGATCAAAATATTTTGAAGAAAATTGAATCTGATATTTTTCTTTCTTTTATGACTTCAAGTCTTGAAGAAAATTTATTTTCTCAAAAATCAGATTCTATTTCTAGTCTATCTTCTGATTTCAAGGAAAACAAAAAGGAAGTTTCAAATTTTAGAATCCTTTCTCAAAATAATTCAGATTCCAAGGTAAAATCAGATTTATTAGTTGATCAGATTGGTTGATTGGATAAATTTATTTCTTCTGATTTAAATATTAAGTCTAAAATTCTTGATGATTCTTTTACGCTAAATGATCAATATTATAAACCTAAGCGTAAAAGAAGACGGTCAAAGAAGTCGAAGAAACGAGATACAGTTCTTTCTGACTGTTCTAATTCTTCCGATACTATTATTTCAGATAGGACTGTGAGCCAGTCAAAGAAGCAGATCTGGAGAACTAGGCGGACATCAACTGATTCTATGTTTGATGGAGATCGATGTGCAGACAAACTTTATCATAGTGATTCATTTGCTATTTGTAATAAAGTTTCAAAATACTCTATAAATAAAATGTTTCAAATTTCCAAAAATGTCTCATATTCGTCTTCTGATACTAGTTCAGATGATCATGCTTTATCTTCTGATAGTTGTGATTATTTCTCTGATCATATTCCTCGTGCTTTAAATGTCAATTCTGCTTATTCTTTCCCCATACGAACTCCAACTAACAAACATGGGCCCAAATTCAAGTGGGTGCCCAAATCTTTATCTGATTCAAAGTTGCAGGCATCACATGTTAAGGGGGAGTAAGAGGATTTTGGCTTCTAAGTATTTCAGCTTAGAACCCGTGCATTTATGCATTTATGAGTTTTGCGAAAATTCAGTTGAGTTTATGATGTCTCATCTTACGTCTTTTGCGTAGCGTAAATAATTTTGGGATCATGTTCTTGTGCATCATGGTGTGCGTTATTTTATGAATATTGTTAATATACGTCATCCTTTTGGGGGGGGGGGTTCATTATCATGTAAATTATCTTTGGCTTTATGCAAACGTCAATCGTCGCATGCTTTGTGCATTAGATTTAAGTATAACGTTGGTGTGAGTGATTGCATAAATGATTTACGTTATTTTAAAACAAGACTTTTGTTCTGGTCGTATTTCAATCATCAACTTTTACTGCTACGTAATTTCCGCAATGCTTGTAACGAGTTAGCGACATCCATGCCGTTGTAATTCTGTCATGGTCAAATGTGTTTATCTTTACGACCTAAAGCTTTAAACTCTATTTGAAATTTTATTTGTATTTTCACCATTTTACCGAACTCTGGAGATTAAATTGTTGCTTATGAGATTGTTGAGAATTCTTTTGCCACAACGTCTTTTGGATAAAGAGAAAGAATTTTTTTAAAGTTAAAATTGTGAACCTCTCTTTTGGAATGTACAAACATTTATTGCACGTGTTGTGGTGCAAGAACCTATATTCATGTATATAGTGTAAATTGTGTGCATGTTTTATTACTGACTTTATAAACGTAAGCATTGAACAATTCGAATTTTGAAAATGGTTTCTTATGCGTTGTGTTGTTGATCAATTTTAAACTCTATCAAATGAACAGTAGTGTATCTTTACCGCACGTTTGATCGTTAAAAGGGCTTACGTATTGGAAAGTTTTATAAAATTAAATTGGCATAGTAATTGGAAAAACTTGAACTCATTAGGCATCTGGATTTAAACCCTGCCATGAGAGCAGTTATAATTAGGGACTAAGGGAGTCCTTGAGGATTGAAGCGTCGAAGGATCCGACTCGCGGTCAGTCTTGAAATTTGGGTTTCAGTTTTGAATCTGGGTACGCATGGTTAATGGATATGGTATGTTTAAGCTTTTCCAGTTAGTTAAGCGGTGATATTATATTTCGTTAATCATGCGGGATAAGGTCTTAGGTGATTGTCTGCGATTAGATTGGGTTCGTTTTGGTGGGCTGCTCGTCGGTGTGACATCATAGTTTATGTGATGGTGTACCGTCCTTGTGGGATTCACAATCAAAGGAAATTTTTGCGGTCCATTTGTTAGAAATGTAAGACTTGGGATTTTTAGCACCCTGTTTGGTGTCATCTTTAGTGCATCTATCCGTCTGGATTGATATTTTGGGTGGGATGCCCACGTGTTCGTGGTCACCGTTTAGTCCTAGGTGTCGACTTGTGTCTTTGAAACCAAAAGATCTTGAGATATTTAGAAATATCCCGGTTAGAGCATGGGAAATAATGATCTTACGGTGATGGAAATTTGTAAGAAGTTTAGGTGTGGATGAGCAAGTAACGATGTGTTTAAGCATTCCTGTGGTGATGAGGACTTTATGTTGGAGAATGCTATGAGGTTGGTGTTGGAACGGAGTGAGTGTTGACCGAATCTGGGCTAAACAATTACTTGAAGGACGCATTGGTGCGCCTTGGAAGAATATCTTTGTAGATATTAGGAATGGATAAGCTGAACTCCGAGGATTTTGGAAGTTTGGTTACGATTGAGTTCGGAACCGTATATATCCGAAATGAATTGGTCAGTGTAAAGTTGGGATCACAAAATTTCTTGTAGGTAGTAATTGTCATCTAAGGATGGGAGACGACCGTAACCTTGTGGGTAAAGGTTACTTTGGCAAATTGAGTGTTTGCTTTTCTATGGTTGTAACTTGCCCATGAGGGATAATTGGCGAGTATCGGTTTAAGGGTCATGTTAGTGGTGCCGAAAGAAGGGTTCAGGGAAATCCTTCTGCGGGCAAGGTTTCATGGGAATCTAGATTTCGAGGACGAAATCATTCTAAGGTTGGGAGGATTGTAACGCCCGTAATTTTTGGTAAGTAAATATCACCCGAACATTTCTATGACTTGTAAACAGTGGGGTTTTGTTGGGAAATGTATTGTTTAAAGTCCCTCGGAGTATCGGGAGTTTGGGCGTTGAAAAGTCGGATTTTTGTAGTTCGGGGACACCCGGGCGACCATGCTAGAGATTGTGCCAGAGGACACAATAGCCTGGCACTATCGCCGAAGCTGAGGAGCTCACAGTACATGTTTGTCGATTGTGCCAGCGATTGTGCCACTGGCATAATCGCCTGGCACAATAGCCTTCGTGTACCAGTAGGTTAAATGTGCGATTTTTCACCCATTTCCCTCATTTCTCATTTCTATCTTCTCCCCTTTTCTCTCCCAAACCCCAAAACCGAACCCTAACCTATTTTGGGGGGTTTTCCTCCACAAACCACATGATTACTCACCATCTAGCTAGTTGAGAGCTTGAGTCACAAAACCTCCATCTTCATCTTCCTCATCAAGTTCAATGGTTGGGAGCTCGGGTTGAAATGTTGGATTGGGCGTTCTCGGAAAGTCTCGTCATCTTTAATGGTAAGCTTCTTTGATTTAAGGTTATATTTGTTCTTTGGGTGTTTCCATAGTGTTTGGTTTATTAAATCTCGGATTTGTTAGTTTTGGAGAAACTGGGGTTTTGACCTCGTTGTGGGATTTTAGTATATTATGTGGGGGAATGTTTCTATGTGGTTGGTTGTGGATATTTATGGTTCGGTATGTATGGATCTAGGTTTTGGAAGTTCTCGGCTTGAGGATTCAAGCGGCCTTCAAAAGAGCTCATTGGGTGAAATCTAGATTTAGCCTAAATCTAGCAAGGTGAGTTCAAGATGATTTGTGAAAACGGTGTACATGCCAAAATGTTTATTTTAAGGTGTTTCATATGAAATTGTTAACTGGTGATAAGTTTTAGTTATTTTGAAATGCTTAGTTTTATAACATGTTGAGACACCCATTTTGGGATTTTGTGCATTTTGATAAATAATCATATATTTTGGGTATCCTCATGAAATAAATCATTTAGATTCTAAATGATTTATTTCATGGAGTATAATTTCAAGGATAAATGCATTTTATTGGGTGTCATGGGATGATTTGAAAGGATAAATGGTATAAACTCACTTGGAATATGTTTTGTCCCGACCTAAATCATGTTAAATTTATTCGGGTGTGTTGAAGCATGGGTTGCATTATTTCTGGTCGTTTACGCTTGATTTCATTTTATGATTTTCAACATTGGGTCTTTGGATTTATTAAAGCTTATGGCTCGTTAGGATTTTGTCGGGTTTTGAGGACGCTTGTCCGGTTTTGATAGCTCAATTTAGAGCGTTTGCTTATGATTTGCATTTATTGCATTTTATTTGGGAATTACATGTTTGGAATGCGTTAGTTCATTCGTTTTGAGTCATGTAATGTTTCAGCCCCCGTCTGCTATGGATCCATGAGCACTTTTGTATTTTATCCGGTGTTGGGACGACTAGTGTTCCACATCGAGGCATGTTCGGCATTGGATGTGATGTAAGTCCTTCGTGCTCGTATCAATGGGTGTATGCTAAACGATGCTGAACTCGATACATTTATTGCTTTATCCGATGGTGGAACGATTAGTTTTCCCCATTGAGGCGCGGTTGGCTTCTTTTGTATGGTGTAAGTCCTCCGTGCTAGTATCTATGGGTGTATTCTGAAAGATGTTGAGCCCGATAATTATACCACTTTAACGTAATGTGTGGCTTACTCTGTGCACGTCACATTATGCGGAATCGGGTTTTCCCCCCGTCACCGAAAGGTGTTATTTTTGGGCTGAGTCGTTTATTATTTGTTTTCGATGACATTTTCATACATGAATTTATTCCATGTTTTATGGGTCGAGTATTAATCCCTATCAGTGTTTTGGGATGTTTTGGGATATAAAGTATTATTTACATTATCATAAATTGGGAGTCATTTTATATCCACATTTTGAGTTTGGGTTATCTCCCTTATGCTATAATTTTGTAGACTTGAGCTTAACCATATTTTGGTCGTTTGTTTTATAAAGCTTACTCAAAATTTCATTAATTGAGCATTACCATTATTCCCGTTTCAATTAAAGTGTTGGATTGCATCATTTCATGAAAGAGTGTTTTGGCGTTTAGGCGACCATCTATAAAATGCTTATTATTGGTAAATGAGTTGTCCCATTATTTTAAAGTAAATCATTTTAAAGGATCATGATTATAAGTTTACGTTTTCTTTATAATCATGATATAAACTATTGAACTCTCTAGGCGTGAAGACTAGCCTTTTTATTTGTCGGCATGTGCATCAGGTTCCAGATGGGGGTTTGGTCTTAGGGTTCCCAAGAATAGATGTGCTTAGTTCTCTCGAGTGTAAGTTAGTGAAGACTTCCGCAGTTTGGAGATAGTGACTTATATTGGATTTTAGTAGCACCCGTCCTTATTATAAACCGTATGTATAGAATGAGTGTGTGTGTTGAGGTTAAATATAAAATTGTGGTTGTAGATGATTCTTTTATTGGTGTATTTATAAAATTCTAAATTAGTTGCTATTTCCAGAATTCAGTGTGTTACAAGTGGTCCCTAGCCTTTAATAACTATAATTATCTTTCTTTGAAAATCGTCCATGGTTACTAACTCTGTTAAGATTGTCCGTTAGAGTAAGGGGTATTTTGGTCTAACCATGTTTTTCTCTTCTTTTGCACTTTTTCTTTGTATTTTCTTATTTTTGTAACAAACATAAACCATTAGGGACCTATTATGTAATCAAATAAATAATTAAAAATTTCGATATTACATCAAGTAAAGGATAAACCTTCTTCCTACAAATCAAAACTTGATGTACCTCAAATTAAATTCTATAATTAACTTCCACAATTATAAATGCAAGTCTTATACAAAGACTGAATCGAGGTCGGGTGTTACTAAACCAAAACCATGTTGCTATTCCCAAAGCGCGAAACACTCATCTCTTGACAGTGTCGCTAGTATCATACCCCCAACCGGAACCTGATGCACATGCCGAAAAATGAAAAGATTAGGCTAACGCCTAGTGAGTACAAGAGTTTTCAATATGAGTAATTATATCGTTAAAAGGAAAGAATGCAACTTAAATCTTAATCTTCCATAATGATTTACTTTAAATATGAAAACGACCCGTTTTCCAAATACACGCATTTTTAAAGATGAACGCCTCAATGCCAAACTTTCTTTCATGAAGTGGTGCAACCCAAAACTCACTCAAAATGTGAATAATGGTAAATGCTCAAATATTGAAATTCGAATAAAACTTCATTATCCAAACTACCGAAATATGAGAAAGACTCAAGCCCCAAAATTGTAACTTATGGAGAACACCCCATTCTCAAAACGTCACCGAAAACAAGGATAAAACTAAATACCAAAAACAACACCTTTTGGTGACGAGGGAGACCCGATTTCCATGGTTAGTGGAGGAACATAAAGGTAGGCCACTTTCCATGTTTTTGAGCTCACCATACTAAAATCAAGGCCACGAGCTGGCCAACCCATACACAGATGTGGGGGAGGGCACCCAATGATTCTAGTCATACTCATTCACTAGGATTACATTTACGGTCCATGGCTAGTATCCGATCCCACATAACCGTACAAAGTTGCCTTTCGAGTGCCCAATGTCTCAACAAGTTATAAACAGGAAATAATTATCCCGTGAAAACCAACTCATAAATTACATCATAGGGTAAATGGCAGGTGTTTGTCTCCAAGAGCCCGCACCATAAGGCCCTCGATGACCCCATGACTAATCTTGGTCCCACCATGGAAACAACCACCCTATTTAAAATAATAAAGACCGACTCATATGCCTATGGATCCATTATATTAAAGTCTATAACATTACATGACTCTAATTAAATGACCAAATCACTCAAAACATGTAATTCTCAAATGATACACAATAAACACAATCATACTCAAACTCCAAAATGGGCTATTAAAACCGGACAAATGTCTCCGAGACTCATGTTAGTCAAAACCGAGTCAAAGCTCAACAATTTACTTTATTGTATAATAAAGGTCAGTGTAACCAATAAATCACATTTAACCAACGGTTATGCAAACACAATGACCAAAAGTATGATTAACCCAAAACTCATCATTGGTTGAGATAAACAATTTTCCAAATGAACTCATACCCTTAAATTTCCAAAATGCCTCATAACACAATAATATGCATTTTCCAAACGGTTTATAAGATCAAATACACTAAAAAGATATTTACATCAAATGACCTCTATTTGTATATTAAATCATCAAGGAAACATATCCACATGATTTATTTATCCAAATATCCCAAAAATCCCACATATGGGGTTTTCACAAGATTTATAGAATCACATACCCAAAACAGATGAAACTCGTCACATAAACCCACATTTTATATTTATCAAGTAAAACACATAAATAATTCAAAATGGACATTTTTGGCATGTACATAGTTTTCACAAATCAACTTAAACTCACCTTGCTAGATTGTAAGATCCCACATTGGTTGGAGAGGGGAACAAAGGTCGCCTTATAAGGGAATTGAGACCAGGTGTGTAGACAAAGAGGACAATATCTCGTACGGATAGCCTGGGATGTTACAGATTGTATCAGAACATAAGTTTGAGAGATTTAGGTGTTGAATTAGGATACCTAGACTCAAATTAGCATTTTTCTAAGTGGATGATAGTGAGAATGTACGATTAGGAAATTTAAGATAAGATATTTTGAGGTCACTAGAGAGACTAACATCGGTAATCATGACGACAATAGCAAGGATCCTCATGTATGGTACGTTCATAGTTGCACTTGTACATTGTTATTATGAATTAACAGTTACATGTGTGTTCTTGAATTGCCTTCCTACGATGATCGATTGGGTAGTGAGTAAATCCTCAATGAATAATCGATAGAAGAATTGATGTTTGTAGTGTTGCCACTTTGAGTGACAATTAAGTAAGATGATTTCGTTAAACCGACCATTGTGGGTGTGAGATATTGGTTAAGATCGAACCATAGGCTTGTTGAATCATCATTCATCTGGAGAAATTGTATGGTTAATCGACTTGGTTGTGAATTGTCAACTTAAGATATTTTGAGCTTTTCGATGTCGGTCATGTGATTGGTAGATTTGACGAGTGTAATACTAGGACTCGGGTTTCGATCAAGTCCATGCATGATATTTATTTCACAAAAAAATGCATAAATTATCTTGGGACTTGTCAAGTCAACTCATCATGACATGTTTAGAGTATGTTTTGGCACACTCAGAAGTGTAACGCATGATTTGAAATACACGAATTATTTTATTTCATATAACTTGCATATGAATTTTTTTGGAAGATTTCCCCATGTTGTTTTGCCGGTATCGTAAATGTTTAAGGTATATTTTGAGTAGCTTTAAATTTAAAAATAAAATGAAATTACTTCATGTTATGCCCATAATACACATTCTCGTTACGTTGCAGATTTTGAATTTGTAATTTTGATGCATGAGAGAAGTTTGGTAAAATTTCTAAATACATGAGATCACTTGCTTTCATGTGCTCGCATGCAAAATTTTATTTAAAACCTTACTTCATGTCGTTTTGGAGTTAAAATGGGAAATTTTGAAAAGGGCACAAGTTTGACTTATTGCGTGAGTTTGCATTCATTGAATGATTTTTGATATTTTATTGAGAATTTGCTCCAATGCGATTTTATCATTGGAGGTGAGAATCTTGACATCGTTCGTTTGTATAAATCTCATTTGTGTTTTGTTGGAATTTTAGTTCATATCATTTTGTTGCTAAATGAGAACTTTTGGAAACACGATTGTTGTGTGACCTTTACTTTGAGCTTTGAATGAGCATGTTATATTGCACATGTTGATTTATTGATGCACAAGATATTTGAGTCAAAGTTTTGAATAAATGAAATCACTTGATTGCAAAAATGCATATATGCAAAGTTTTATTAGAATTTTATTTAGTGGCTCATGGACGAAATGCATAGGATTACTTTATCGCATGTGTTTTCATATAAAGTTTCATTGAGATATCAACCTATACGATTTTGTTTTAGAAGTGAAAGTTTGATAGTGTTCATGTACATAGTTTTCTCTTGAGTTTTTTTTTTATTTTTACGAATGTGTATTGTTGCACATCATTTTGGTGCGAGAGATGATTAACTCGCGGGACATGAGTAAGTTATGATGGGACTAAGAAGGTCTTCTCTAATGTTCTGTTTTGTGCATTATTGCTTGTTATCTCTATTGTTTTTAATAACATAAATTCATTTTATTGATCGATTTTATGTGTGTGATATTTATGGTCACGTCGCACCGTCGCATGATTATCTAGTAGCGGTAGTAAAAAAATTTATGCATGTGTAAAATGGTTATAAAGATTTTATGTTGCGTAAATCTTTTAAAATTGTAAATTGGCATAATTGTTGACTCTTGTAGTTGAAAAAGAAAAAAAAAGAACTTGAACTTTCTAGACCTATAGATATAAACGCTTTGGGGAATGTGTTGTATTTTAGGAATAGAACAGTCCATAGGAATTGAAGCATCGAATGACCTTGGCTTGTAGTTGGTTTTGAATCATGGGATTTCATCTTGAGAAGTCGATGCATGTTTGAAGTTGAACTATTAGATTTATATGATATCTCGGTTATTAAAGAAGCAACCTTTTTCTTTCGGTATCTACGCGTTGAAATTTATATGTGCATGCTTCCCTTTGGGTCAATTGGAATCAAGGGACGGTCCGGTTGACATCATTTTGTATATTAGTGGTGTGCCTTCTTGGTGGGTCTTCCTGAAAGAAGAAGATTATGGGGTCCATTTCATTAGAATTATATAGTTTTGGGATTCTAGTTCGTATGTTAGGTGTCAACTTCAAGTCGATACTAGGGATCGACATAGTGCAAGTCAGAGAGGAGGTACTGGTTGGAGTAACCATGTTTGTGGTATGGTCATTCCAAGATATTAGGTATCGAATTTTGATTTTGGAGGTCAATGACCATTGGGGTAGTCGTGAGTATTTCCATTGAAATCTAAGAAACACTTGCAATATTAGTGATAACTCTAAGGAGATTATATGCTAATAAATAGGTATAGATGATAAAAGACTATTGGTAAGGATTTTCATAAGTGGATAGATTTTGTTTATGGGAGTTGTGAAATCTATGAGTTTAGGGATAATCGACAATTTATAGACTATTGGTACGTTCTGGGATGGAACATTAGATCAATGGCAATAATGGTTTTATTCAGGAATTTATGGGAATTCTTATGGTTGGCATGCTTTGTGACGGTTAGGAGTGCATATTCAAATTATGTTGAACCCGACCGGTATAGTCATTACGAATTCCATTAAAAGAATAGTGGAAAATAAAAATGTTTTATCGAGGAATTAGATTTCGAGGACGAAATCTCTTTTAAGGTTGGGAGGATTGTAACACCCTGATTTTTGGTTTGGAGCGCTTAGGAGCGAAAAATAACAAAAAAAGAGACATTTGATATTTTGTGACATTGTACCTTTTCGATCATCAAAGCCCGAATTTAACTGATTAAGTTCCTTTGGAAAGTCAACACACATAACTACAATCTTATTGTTTTGATTTTTTGGAAATTAGAGTTGTATAAGATCCGAAATTGACGTCGAAGTTGGGAGAAAAACTGAATTTGGTGAAAAGAAGAATAAAGGAATTAAAAGAGCTATTAAAAAAAAATTGTACCAGATTGGTAAGGGTATACATTTGCATGTTGTAGGTGTTGTGTTCAAATCCTATAGAGAGCATATCTGCAACTTCGTTTTTTGTATATACATAAGAGAGATAACAGTTTGGCCTAAGTGATATATCAGTTCCATTGCAAATTCAGTTCATTCTCACCTTGGCCCACTTTGCTAGTTCTTTTTTGGGCATCAAATGTTTATATATAAATATAGAATCCCATAGCCTTGAGATTGGAGGTAAAGCTGTTGTGTTCTTTTTATATTAAGAATAAACAAATATATTTTTCTCAATTACATTTGGTTTGATTCGTTGATTGGAGATAGTTGAAATTGTAATGAAGATGCAATGTTAGTTGTTCAAGGGAAGATTGAAGACCATTAAGATTTTTTTATGAAAGGTATAAACTCCCTAACCCTTTGATTTAGGTTTTCTTTATTTACTATGTAAAATTTAGAGTTCTTGAAATATTATAATTTTGATGTTATTAAAGTTATTTGTTGGAAGAAATATCTTATATGGTAAATAGTGGGTTTGTTAGTATTTTGCAAATGAATTAAATTGAGGAATTTTATTATGTCCTAAATTATCAAGTTCTAAATGTAAATTCAACCACAAACAAGATTATACGAATCAATTACTCAACATGTTTTACCAATTTTGTCAAAAGGATTCGTATACAATGACCCTGTTACTTTCTCTCTTTCTCTCTCTAGAAACTATTCTGCGTATAATGCAATATCAACTTCTAACAACTACTCTAGTCATATGTCTAACAAGGACACACTTAAACAAAACACAATTACAAAACACATTACATTGACTTTGACAATTATTACAAAGAGACTTTGACTTTACTTTGAGAGTTGACTTTGGCATTGACTTGATTGACTTTCAGTCTTCATTCTTCATGATCTTGCATCCAACAAATATGTGGACTAACAATCTCCCCCTTTGGATTCAAGATCATCTCTAAAAGATTTTGCAATTCAATCGCCCCTTTAAGAACAAAATTACAATTTCCTCCTTGTAGACTTCTTGTCAACTCAGATCATCTTCAGAAATAAACATTGAAGCACAATATCCCCTTTTATGCTCAAAACAATCTCCCTTTCTTGAAAATTTTTTCTTCAAAAACTTTTTGTAATCTCCCCAAAGTCTGTTTTTCAAAAATAGTAACAATCTCTCCAAGGTTGTAAAACCTCTTTTAGACACTGGAAAGCAATTATCTTCAGATTTAGCTCGGTTTGCTTCAGCAAATTGTGTTCAAAGAAGATTTCAGTAAAATCTGCTCACATTTTGAAATCTTTGACCTTTCTTTTTCAGCTTTCAACAATCTTATCAATCCTTTACAAACATTTTCAATAACCTTCTTTAACAACATTCTTTCACAACCATTCCTTGATCATTTCTCTCAACTATAAAATTTCTTGAACCTCCCCCCCTTTTTGATGATTGGAGCATTGAAATCATCAAAACTTTACATAAGAAATGTCATTGATCTTTGTTAGAGCATAAATATGTTGGATACAAGACCAAGAAGACAAAACTCAAGGTTTAAGAGGTCAAAGCTGAAGAAAGTCAACTCTCATCAAAGTCAAAGTCTTTTGTTAATAAATGTCAAAGTCAATGTATTTGTATTTTACTTTCCTTGTAATTGTTGAAGGTATAATAACCTGGTTTTTCTTTGTAATCAGTATGTACACGAATGAGAGAGAGAGAGCTTATGAGAGAAGGGCAAATTGAACATCATTCTAGTGAGAGAGTTTAGAGAGAGAAAGTTGTGAAATTATATTCTTTGTTGTTTAAATCAATAACATATGATTTGGAATTCTCATCTTGATTGTTTGTAGAAATTAGAACTTGAATCTGGGAATAACAATTGGTATCAGAGCAGATCCAAATCGAAAATCAAAAAAAAAAATCAGAAAGTTCGTATTTGTGTTCTTCAGTGTCCAGATCAAATTTGAATTCTTGTGCGATTTTGGAGTTGTAATTGATTAGATTTTGTTAGAAAAGTGTAATCGATCGAGTCTGTATAAGTTTTAGACCAATTTGCACTGTAATCGATTGTTGATTTTGGTTTTTGATGAGTTTGAAGTTCACGAGTCAAATGCACTGTATTCATATCGATTTGTACATTTTTGTGTATTTGATCGAAATTAGTTGTTAGAATTGTGTTCTAGGTGTTTATGCGAGCTAATTGTCAAATTTTTGTACTGTAATTCGAGGTCTAGATAGGTTTTTGGTGTAATTTTGATCGAGTTTCGTCGTTTGCGTAAGATCTGAGCTTTGCGCAAGTTCATCAAGGTTTGCGCATGTTCTTCAGAGGTTTGCGCAAGATTCATTGAGAAATTTCAGTGTTTTAATATTGAGGTTTGCGTATCCTTCAAGTATCGAGAATTTAAGGTCTGCGTATATGAAGTGAAACGAAAAGCTGAAGTGTGATACGCGAAGTTTGATTTGTGTACGATTCTTGATACGCAAAGTAAGGTTTGCATAAGCTATATAACACATAAGATTTGGTTTGCGTACGCTTCTTGATACGAAAAGGGAGGTTTGCGTAAGCTTCTAGAATCGCAAAGTGAGCTTTGCGGAAGTAACTAGATATGCAAAGGAAGATTTGCGTAACCTTCTCAGCATGCAAAGCTACTCGTCATAAGAATTGATTTGCGTAACATACTCGAAACGCAAAGGGAGGTTTGCGTAAGCTGTTCGACAAACAAAGTATAGTTTGCGCAAGTAGAGTGATACGCAAAGTGTGGTTTGCGTATTCAGCGAGATACGCAGAGTAGTGGTTTGCGTACCCTATGTGTTGCGCAAAGCTTGGTTTACTTAGAATTTTTTTTTCTCTCTGAGAAAATTTTAAAACTGTAATATGCCCTGTAATAGTGGGACCCCCGTGCTAAGTCTGCGGAGGGGGACATAGCTATTTTTTTGATCAAAATCTCTGAATTTTTTATTTCAAGTATTTCTATTTTCTTGAGATTTCATTTGGATTAACGATCAAAGTTCAAGTTTTTTTTTTGTTTACAGGTATTCAAGATGGGATATTTTTCTGATGATGATGAAAAGAAGATTGAAAAGCTAAAATTCGAAAACAAAAATCTTGCTTCCTCAGTTGACTACTACTCAAAGAGATCAAATAGATACAATGATGAAAGGAAGATACTGAGAGAAGAAGTTAGTGCTTTAAAGACTATTAATGAAGATCTTTTGAAACAGACTTCTGGGCTTAATAAAGAAAAGGACTTGTTTTTGGATGCTGAAAACACTGAGTTAAAGAGCAAGATTTCTGAATTAGAAGATCACATTGTCAAGTTTCAGCAAAATGGGTGTTCTAATGAAAGGAAGATTTTTGAAATAGAATTTCAAATTGTTGAAGAAAGATAAGTTTTTGAGAAAGAAAAGAAAGAATTTGCTAAGAAATTCTCAGAGTTTTCAAGAAAATGTGCTGATGAGAAGAAGACGGTTGAGCTTAAATGCATTAAGCTTTCTCAACAAATCTCTGATTTTGAGAAAATAATCATTCTTGAAAGGGAAAATTTTGCCAAAGAGAAGAAGTTATTAGAGCAAAACAATGTTGGGTTCTTTAAAGAGATATCTGATGGACGAAAGAATGTCGAAAAAGACTTTGAAGAAGAAAGAATTATATTTGAGAAAGAAATAAAGAAGCTTACTGAGAAGCTATCTGAGCTATCTACAAGTATGCTTAAAGAGCAGAAAACGGAGTCTGAATTCAAGACAAAGATTGACCTTCTTGTAAAAGAAAGAGACAATTATTCTTCAAAGGTAAAAGAGCTTGAAAACATTGTTTCAAAGGTGGTGGTGACTGAGCAAACGACTCCAGAGTCAAAAATCCACTCACCTAGAAATAGTTCAGTTGGTTCTTTGAAGACAGCTGCAAGTTCACATCAAAAAACTGTTCTTCAAGAAGGTTAGTTAATTCATTTGATCAGATTCGTACAACTAACATTTTCTATGATTGGAAAATAGATGGTTCAGGTACACATAGAAGGAGAAGAAAAAGATATGAAAAAGAGAAGCTGGTTTGGAAGATAAAACCCGTTGAAGATGAGAAGAATGATGAGAAAAAGGAAGAAAAGAAAGGAAAAAGGGAAGAGAAGAAAAGTAACAAATCATTTGTATTTGTCTAAAATGCAAAGAAGAACAAAGTGCTGAAAGGTAAACCTGATCTTGTTTACTCGAGAGATCAAATGATCAGGTTATCTAAAAAGAGGTATTGTTCTTATTGTCATACATATGATTTTGTTCATAAAGCAAGTGATCATTACTGGTATGGTTCTTATTCAGTTACTCCTATTCGAACTGCAACTAACACACATGGACCCAAATACCAGTGGGTACCAAAACCGAAAATTGATTCTATGTTGCAGGCACCACAAGTCAAGGGGGAGTAAGAGAACAATGGCTCTTGAATAACACAGTTCAAGACCCGCACCTCAATGTCAAGAAAAAAGGCTTCTAAGTACATCAGCTTAGAACCCATGCTTCAACGGAGTTTGACTTCTAAACACAACAAATTAGGACTCACTCTTTAATGATGAAAAAAAATGCTACTCCCAGGCTGATATAAGAGATTGTACTCCGATACTCCAACGAGGATATCAACCTTCAAGGGGGAGTACATATTTTTCTGAAATTTTTGCATTCGATAGATATGACGAACTACATTCCAAAAGGAGTTGTAGATCTTTATAATGTGCTTTATAACTCACATATTTTAGATGCATAATTTCAAGGGGAGTAAAAGAATTATGATTTCTGATTACTTCTGATCAGAACTCGTACAATGAACGTTTTATTGCTTTATGTCTTTTATTTTTGAATAAATTTGTGAATAAATTTGCTTTGACTAGACTTTGAGACTTATGTAGGATGAGAGAAGCTGACAAGATCATATCTTTATGACTTCATGAGATTTAAGATTGTGTAAAAAGGTTAATTTCTTATCTTAATCTCATATATGGTTGAAAGAAGGACAACTTTCAATCATAGAAAACATATTCTTAAATGTTCAAACCACTTCCTGATTATTAAACAGTTTTTCATGAATTGGAAGTGTGATTTTAAATGTTTTCATTTTATTTGTGCTTAATTGATAAACAAACCGTATGTTTTTAAAGATAAATACTTGCGTATTGTCTTTTCAATATACTTTCATGTATTCACACACACCGGTTTGACTTTTTGTTCAAATAGTTCTTACCATGTCTCATATTGAAACATATTTTTGATGGTAAGACACCCCGCTTGTACTTCAATGTATTTTGAGCGTTAATTCATTTCGAAACGGTTTTTCAACAATGTCTATATTTTGATTCATATAGACAATATCCATTATTCTTGACCATAAGCCTTAATTGATTTATCATTCATTTCTGATCATTTTCATAAAATATCAGATTTTCAAACAAGTTTCTTGTATTCATATTCATTCATTCAATATACTTGTTTGAAAATATTTCAATGTTTCAAATGCTCAAATATTCATGATTATATTTTATGAGCTTACATTCATCTGACATTTGTATATGAGCTTTAACTGATAAAGTTAAATCATTTTGAGCAATGCATGCTTTATAGGAAAAATATGGCTTCCTTGTGCTAGGAATTAACTGAAGTTCTATGAAATCACGTTAACCAGTGATTTCTACCCAAGAAGTTAATCCATAGTGAATGAGTGTGAGGAGTCTAAAAGAAATGAGTGTGGGTGTGATGAGGTAAAATGTAAAGGAGAGTTTGGTTAGTAGTGAGCTTAATGATCAAAAGAAAGAGGGTGTCAGAACAGAGTAAATTAATATTAAACTCTGCACCAAAGACTTTCTGAGTCGGGCAACCACATTACTAGCGTTTCACAACTGTTTGGTGAACGTTATTGAAACAGGCAACTAGCCCATGCCAACTCTTGACTAAACCCCACCATCTACTCATTTTCTTCTCAAAAAAGAAAATGTTTCACATTTTCAAAGGAGACACAACATATAATCTATCTGGTTTTCATTTGAAAAATTTGGATATTGAAAAAGAAGGAAGTCTGCCCCACCTTCGCACTTCGATCATGCACATTGAGTCTGTGTTTATCTACTGTTGTCTCAGTGGTTTACACAATGTTGAGCCTTACTTAAAAAGCAACCATTTGTGCTTAATTCTGTCCACACATGCATGAACACACAAGGAATTATGTGAATCACCAAATCAATCAGTTAGAAGTGTTTGTCAGTAACACAAAGTCACTGTGCGAAACAAATACACATTGGAAAGGAGCTTTTTGATGATCACTCCCCCAAGTCTTCCATTCAATCATTGAATAACACAAGTTTATTCTATGAATGTTTTGACAGAAAAGCAAATTCTTTGTGTGCTCGTGCTTGTGTATGAAAGAATTAAGCATAGAGATGATTGCTTTTGATAAGCTCAAAACTGTGTAAACCTTTGAGACAACAACAGTTAAACACAGACTCGTTTGTGCATGATCGAAGTGCGAAGGTGGGGCAAACTTCCTTCTTTTTCAATATCCAGATTTTCCAAATGAAAAACAGATAGATTATGTGTTTCGTCCCCTTAAAATACGAAACATCTTCTTGTTGACAAGAAAATGAGTAGCTGGTGGGGTTTTTATCAAGAGTTGGCATGGGCTAGTTGCCTGTTTCAATGACGTTCACGAAGAATTGTGAAACACCAACAATGTGGCTGCTCGACTTAGAAAAAGTTGGTGCAGAGTTTGATATTCTTTTACTCTGTTCTCACACCCTCTTTCATTTAATCATTGAGCTAACTTCTAACCAAACTCTGTTTTTCATTTTACATCATCCACAACCCACACTCATATATTTTGACTCCTCACTCTTCGATCACTCAAGGATTAACTTCTTAGGTAGGAAACACTGGTTAACGTGAATCCATAGAAGTTTCAGTTCAGTTCACACAATGAACCCGTGTAATCCTAAAAGAACATGTTGCTAAAAAAAATGGTTTAACTTTTGCAGTTAAAGCACAAAAACATATGCCAGATATCTGAATGCTCATAAAAATAATCATGAAGATTTGAGCATTTTAAACATTGAAGATATTTCAAAACAAGTATATTGAATTAATGAAACGAATACAAGAAACTTGTTTGAAAATCTGACATTGTATGAAAAGACCAAATACTGAATAGTTTATCAAGTAAAGCTTAGGTCAGCAAAAAATTGGATATTGTCTATACGAAACAAAATATAGACACTCTTGAAAGAAACGTTTAGAAATGAAATAACGTTCAAACTTTAAATATCAAGCGGGGTGTACCACCATCGAAACATTTGTTCAATTTGAGACATGGTGATAACATTTACAGCAAAAATTCAAACCGGTGTGTGTGAATACTTGAAAGTATATGGAAAAGACAATACACAAGTATTTTTCTTTGGAAACACACGATTTATATAGCAATTAAAGCACATGTAGATAAAAACATTTTAAAATCACACTTCTATATTCATGAAAACTTTGTAAGAATCAGAAGTGGTTTGAACATTTAGGAATATGTTTTCATATCTGAAAGTTGTCCTTCTTTCAGATACATATGAGATTAAGATTAGAAATAAACCTTTTGCTCAGTCTAAAATCTCATCAAGTCTGCTCTAGGTCATATATGATATGATCATGTAAGCTCTCTCTCAATTCTGCAACAAATCACAAGTCGTCAAAGTACAAAGCTTTATTCCCAAAATTTTATTAAAAAAAATAAAATGATATAAAACAGTAAAACGATTAAAATACGAGTTCTGATTGGATATAATCAGAAGTCATAATCCATACTCCTTATCTCTTACTCCCCTGAAATTATGCATCTAAAAATTTATCAGTGATAAACAAATGGAAAATTTATAAACTCCCCCTCAAATATATGTAGATCATCTTTTCTTTTATCATCAAACACTCCCCCTGAGATCATGAACAAACTTAAGTGCATATATCTTTCAGAATAAAAATAAAGAAATGAAGAAAACTAAAAATAACAAAACTTTAGTAGGGAATCACAGATTAAGTCTTGAGATTTAACATACCAAGTTTTGAAACGAGAAAATTAAATCTCTTTTCATCAAGTGGTTTGGTAAACAATTCTGCAAGTTGGTTAATCTGTGTTTACAAAATAAAGTTCGATTGTACCTTTTTCCACATTGTCTTTGATAAAATGATATCGTTCATCAATGTGTTTGATCTTAGAATGTTGAACATGATTAGAAGATATGGCAATCGCGCTCTTCGAATTGCAATAGATCGGGATCTTGTTGTATTTGAAGCCATAATCTCAGAGTTGTGTTCTCATCCACAACACTTGAGAACAGCAGCTTCCTGCAGTGACGTACTCTGCCTCAGCTGTTGATGTGGATACACAACGTTGTTTCTTTGAAGCCCAACTCACGAGTTTATCGCTCAGAAATTATATGTGACCCGACGTACTTTTCCTGTCAAGCATACAACCTGCATGGTCTGCATCTGAATATGCCGTCATTTCAAAACCTGTATCTTTAGGATATCACAGACCAAGATCTGCAGTGCCCTTCAGATATCTAAAAATTCTTTTAACTGCAGACAAATGGGATTCTTTAGGAGAATTCTGACATCGAGCACATAGACATATAAAGAACATTATATCTGGCCTACTAGATGTTAAATACATTAAAGAACCAATCATCCCTCTGTAGGTTCTAACATCGACAGCTTTTCCCGAAGGGTCCGTGGCAATCTTAGTTCCTGGTGCCATCGGGGCTCTAATAGGTGTACAATTTTCCATTTTAAATTTTCTAAGAATATCTAAAATGTACTTTGATTAATTGATAAAAATCCCCGTTGAAAATTGTTTGACTTGTAATTCGAGAAAGAAATTCATCTCTCCCATCATACTCATTTGAAATCTGGACACCATGAGGTTAGAAAAATTCTTACAATATTTTGGATTTGTTGAGCCATGTATGATGTCATCCACATATATCTGAATCAAAATGATATCGGCTTTTTCCTTTTTGATAAACAAAGTAGTATCGATTTTACCTTCCGAGAATCCAGACTTGACTAGGAATTTAGATAACACTTCATACCAGGCTCGAGGGGCTTGCTTCAGTCCGTAAAGAGCTTTGTCCAGAATGTAAACATTATTCGGTTTCTCTGGATTGACAAAGCCTTCAGGCTGAGATACATAGACTTCCTCCTTTAATATATCATTGAGAAAGGCAATCTTTATGTCCATTTGATAGACGGTGAAGTTCTTGTGTGCGGCATAAGCGAGAAACATCCTTATAACTTCGATGCGTGCCACTAGAGCATAATTCTCATCATAGTTAATACCTTCCTCTTGCCTATATTCTTTAGCCACTAGTCTTGCTTTGTTTATGATAACGATACCTTCTTCGTCCATTTTGTTTTTGAATACCCATTTTGTGCCGATTATAGTTTTACCTTCAGGCTTAGGCACTAGTCTCCAGACTTTTAATGCTTCAAACTGATTCAACTTTCCTTGCATTGCAGTTACCTAGTCTGAGTCCGCTAGAGCTTCACATACGCGTGTTGGCTCTACCTTTCTCAGGATTGAATCATGCATACACGTATTTAATGTAGAAGACCTAGTTTGCACCGGTTTAGATGGATATCCTATGATCTGGCTTTTCGGGTGCTCTTTGGTCCACTTGTGTTCATGCCGGAGTGGATTTGATGTAGATTGATCATGATTCTCATCTAAGTATCCACTTTCAGTTTCTTCTTGTTCAGGGAGTGGCTCAGTTGAAGTATTTTGTGCAAAAGTTTTAGTTGGTACAACATTATATGGTTGTTGAGTAGTCGTTACAGTGCAACAAACCGAGTCAGCAACTTCTGTCTCGACAGTGTCATGTACATCTTCAACTGAAGAAGTAGGTGTTTGAATTGGAGTTTTTTTGTTGAATCGGGGAAACGAATTCAGTAAATACATTTGAAGTGATTAGATGATGACTGCTTGATTCTTCAGGTTTGTCAATCACAACAGATTTAGGCAATTTAGAACCTAGAAACTCATCGTAAAAGAATTCAAACAATAAATCTAATTCTAATAAATGAGATGTAGAAGTAGATGGTTTATCAGAATTAGTCGCATTAACCAAGGTTCAGGACTGATCTGTCCAGAAGCTAACACTCCTATAAGTACGGGTTCTGAACTGTGTTGTTCAGAAGCCAACTCCTCATCAATTGTGACGTTAACGCTCTCAACCACTATCTTTGATTACTTCAAATACACCCTGTAGGCAGCAGACGTTTGAGAGTAGCCGATGAAAATGCCTTCGTCAGCTTTTGGACTGAACTTGTTCAAGTTCTTTTTATCGATCAGTATGAAGCACCTGCATCCAAAAATACGAAAATGTTGAATGCTAGGTGTACGGTTATTTATTAAAGCATATGGCGTTTTACTAAACCGATGGTGGATGATGGATCGATTCTGCATGTAGCTAGAAGTCGATACAATTTCGGCCCATAGAAATAGAGGTAGATCCGAGCACACATAAATTTGTATTCTGTCAAAACGTTCACAGATAACCATGTGTTATAAGATGATTGAATGAAAGACCTGGGGAGTCAACATCAAAACCATCTCCTTATATAGTAACTTCGTGTTACTCAGTAACTTTGTGTTACTGACAGGCATTTTAACTTAGTCATTTGTTGATTCAGGGTTAAAACTCTTTAACTATTTGAATTTGCAAAGATTTACACGGTTACTACTGACTATTTGAATATGAAAAGATTGAAATAATCACTCTTTCCATTTGGAGAGACTTCTCTTATTTCACACAGGGCTCGTTACATGAAGACAGTGCTAAATTGATGACCATATTCAAAGGGGGAGATTATTTTGCAAAGTTTTGAGATGATGATTCTCACCACTCATGAAAAAGGGGGAGAATATACAAAAAGGAAGAATAATCAAAGAAGAAGAATAAAAAGAAGATTTCAAGAATTTTTGAAATAAATGTTGATGAAGACTTCAAAGTTTCAAAGATAAAGATTAAGACTGTTTCTGAAGTTTTCAAGAAAAGTGAAAACAAGTAAAGACCCGAAGACTATTGTCAAATTTTATTTTAATCTTGAATCCAAAGGGGGAGATTGTTGGATCATAAATTGATTTCAAGATTACAGTTAAAGTTGGATTTAAACTGCAATTATGTTAAAGTTAGTTAGAGGGTTTATTTTGTAATAAGCTAATATTTATTAGTTGTTGGGCCCAAGCCCATTAAGCATTAAGCTTAGAGCCCATATGGCCTAAGTATTTATAGTTTTGTTTAATTAAGTTTTAGGTAGAACTCTGATAATAATCTACATAGTAGCCGTACTACATTCAAGGTATCAAGAACACACAAGGTTTTCATTGATTATTCAAAGGATTGGTATGTTATTCTGATCTGTTTTATCTCTTGATCTATATTGTGTTTGTGTGTTAATATATCAACTAGAATACTGGGCTAACAATACGAAGTCAGAGGAATTCGTATATCTCTTAGGCGAATTCTATGAATTCGTATGATACGATATGCGAATTCTCCACTTTTCGCACAAAAGACTTAAGAGAATTCTTGCTTTGAACACTTTTCACAATACTTTTCGTATAAAGGGATTATGCGAATTCTGACAATTTGCACATAGACTTGTACTAATTCTTAAGATTTCTTATCACACACATATGCGAATTCTACACTTGTGAGATTTTCAGATAACAAAATATGTGAAATCCTTTGGTGTGCGAGTTCTTGATGCGAGTTCTTGGGATATATGCGAGTTCTTGAGATCTTCGACTAAAACAGCCTCTGATCGACTGAAAAACTCATCAATTCTTCGATTTTCGATCCATAACTTTGACAATTCAACCACTAAAACATCTAGATTCGATTATAAGCAATGAATTTCACTAAAAATCACTTAAACATACAAATTGATCCAATTACAGTGCTACTGAACTCGTGAACTCAAAAATCGTAAAATCCAAGAATTATCCAAAATTACAGTGCAATACGATACCAAGCCTATACAAGATTTGTCTAAACACTTAAACATTATCTAATCAATTACAACTCCAAAAACTCAGAAAAATTTGAAATTCGATCTAAACTCAGAAAACACAGTGCGATTCCATTTCTCAATTAATTTCACATGAACTCTACTCTGATACCAATTATTATGTCCCAAATTATCATGTTCTAAATGTAAATTCAACCACAAATAAGATTATACGAATCAATTAGTCAACCTATTTTTCCAATTCAGTTCAAAGGATTCGTATACAAAGACCCTGTTACTTTCACTCTCTAGAAACTGTTCTACGTACAATGCAATCTCAACTTCTAACTTGCAACTTCTAACAACTACTCTAGTCATATGTCTAACAAGGACACGCTTAAACAAAACACAATTACAAAACACATTACTTTGACTTTGACTTTGAAAGTTATTACAATGAGACTTTGACTATGCTTTGAGAGTTGACTTTGGCATAGACTTGATTGACTTTCAGTATTCATTCTTTATGATCTTGCATCCAACAAATATGTGCACTAACATATTTACTTTTGGTGATAAGTTAATTTGGGGTTTAAGGATTTCAAATTTGAAAGTTTATTTTTTTAGATTTTAAATAGGTTTTGATGAGTTAATCTATAGGAAGTACGGATTAAATGGTTTTATATTATTTGAAGTTGATATGGTTTATTTTAGGTGTTGTCCAGATATTGTAAAGATCGTAATAAATCGCTCGTAGATCGGTTTAAGGCGTGTAATATGTTTTTGGAACCGTTGAGATGTCCTTAACAAACCGTATGTTTTAAGGAAGAGCTGATTCGAGTTTAATATTATTTCCCAATGATGTCAAGTTCTAATTACAATTGCAATCACAAAAACAAGATCAATCAAACAACATGTTTCAAATAATCACAAGATTTTGTATACAACAGATTCAAATCACTTTCTCTTTCTAAACCTGGGCGCACTCTTTCTCTCTACAGTTTTCAGTCCGCGTTCCACAATCCAACTACTAACTACAAGTCTATTAAAAGACAAAACAGAAATACACGCTTACAAGCTTACAAAACACTTAATAAAGACTTTGACTTTTATTACAAGTGACTTTGACTTTGCTTGAGAGTTTACAAGTGACTTTGACTTTGCTTGAGAGTTGACTTTTGAGCTTTGACTTGCTTGACTTTGATATTCAGTCTTCATGATCTTGTATACAACATATTTATTCTCTAACAATATCCCCCTTTGGATTCAAGATCATCACTAAAAGATTTTGCAATTCAATCTCCCTTTTTCGTTGCATTGAAGATCTATAAGAATATTTCTCCTCTTTAAGCTCAATTTGTGTAATCTTCCTCTTTGCTTAGAAACCTTCAAACATTCTGTCTTAAGAAAAACTTTTGGAATCTCTCCAAAGTTTGTCTTCAAGAATAGTAACAATCTCCTCCAATGTTGTAAAACCTCTTTCAGACACTAGAAAATTTCAGTAAAAATCTGCTCATATTCTGAAATCTTTGAAATTTCTGTTTCAGCTCTAAACAAACTTTCTTCAAACTCAACTGTCTTGAGATAATTTTCTTGATTACTACACAAATTTCTTGATCTTCTTTCTCATCTTTAACATCTTCTTTAATTCTTCTCCCCCTTTTTGATGAATGAAGCATGAAATCATCAAAACTCTTTACAAGAAATGTCACTGAAATTCTGACCACTAATCTTTCATCGTTGAGCCACTGACTATTCAACGATCCGAAAAGATATTCATCCAAATATTTGCAAATTCAGACAAATTTTGAGTGTAACACCAGAATCAACAAATGAATCAGTTAAAGTGCCTGTCAGTAACATGAAGTCACTGTGTGTAACGAATACACATTGGAAAGGATCTTTTGAGATGTTCTCTCCCCCAGGTCTTCCATTCAATCATCGTGTTGGATCACATTTAGGCAAACAAAAGAAGATACTCCATATAAATGTAGAGATAAGATGAAAATTTAGAACATAATAATCAAGAACTCATCTCATATGTATTGATTTATTGATAGAGGGGGAAATGGGCAGAACACCACACTAAATATTTAATTGACTCTCATGAGAGGTTCACTTAGTCAGTGTGTGTAATATGTGTGTTCTCTCCAAAAACCTAATGAAGAAATGAGCCATGGGCACCTATTAATAGGGCCCATTTACAATAAAAGTATCAAGCCCATACAACTTATTAAAAATCCTGAAATACAATTTCTTTATAGAACATTCAATTAAATTGGGGGCTAATTTAAGCTAACAATCTCCCCCTGATATTTTATAAAGAAAGCATCATCATATAGTATCCCCCTTGCTTTATTTAGAAACTTTGGTGTTCCATTCTTAGAGTCTTCAAAGGATCACAAGCTCCCCCTCAAATGTAGGCCCATCTTCTTGAAAGACTTAGACAAATAACCCCATTTTGTCGAGCTTTCATGTCTCAACTACACTCTTGTTTTTGACCATCAAGGAGCCAGATTGAGAGAAAGCATAATGTTTGAACATTGAACTCCAACCTCTTAGATTTCCAATGTAACACCCCGGATTTTCCGTTGTGTAACCTTGCTATTCTTATGTTAAGCTTTTATCGTTAGCTCTGTGTTTGGTTGGTTGTCGTTTTGGATTTTGTGAAGTTTGGGGAGAAACAGTGAATTACGCGAGTTACACCGCGAGTAGAGGTCGCGGCACAACCCGCGTAACCCTCTGTTGGATATGGGATTTTGAGAACTACGCGAGTTATACAGCGACTAGAGGTCGCGACACAACCCTCTAAACTCTCTCTCTCCTCTCTCTAGAGTTTGGTACTTATATCAAGTATTTGATCGGAGGTTTCGGTGTAGAAAGCTTCGGTTTGTTAAGAGGGTCGATATCCGGTTCTTCGGGTTTTTTTCGTATAAACCTATTGGGTGAGTTCCTACTACCATTTTACAAACTTTATACATGTCAAAACTATTATTTGCGAAATCTGAAGTATTTCTACGGTATGATTTTATGTTCTCAACATTTTGTTATAAATAAAGTTTTTGGTGATTTTTGGGGTTCCCGGTCAGATTTGACCAAAATGACGGGTTCCGCCTTATTGAAGTAAAATGATGTTTTACTTGCACATTATGTGGTCATTTGAAAAGAATGTTTATGAACTCATTTTAATGATTTTCACTCTTACCAGAAGTTGAACTGGGATTAGCATTTTGTTTATAAAATGTACTTATACCATATATTTATTTATGGTTGGTTACATATGTTGTTGTGACGAGTCCTTACCATTACTAGTGGATCCCTAGGTTTTGAGTAGACTGTATTGCTGGGATGATACATTCCCCAAATTTGTAGCTATGGATCACTTGTTCCTAGAGGACAACTTAGTACGGTTATCTGAGGCACGATACTAGCCATGGTTCATAGTGATCCTAGCGAAGGAGTATACCTTGGTTTTGCGCTTGGGGCTTGATCTCACGTTGAAGCACGGAGTTTGTGATTCGTATCCGCGGATTCCAATTGGTTTAGATCGTAACTCGGATTGTTGGCCTAACTTTGTGTTACGCCACTATCCTTGGTAAAATGTTTTGTTTTCGGTCCTTTTATGGCATGTTTATAACGAAAAAGCCCGATTGTGGCAAGGACCTAAATTGTAAACTTAATCTCTTTGGAAATGTTATCTTGAAACTGGTGTTTTATCTTTTGAGCTTATAAACTGTATGATCTCACCAGGCTTTAAAGTCTGACACTTTTTCTCAAATGATGTGTATAACAGGTTTCCATTAGCGGTGGGTGTCGGGGTTTTTGGAGAGACGAGTTTTGAGTCTCGAGGTTTTTGGAGATGTTTTAGTATTGATGTTGGGCGTTGTTAAGACCCATTCTTTTGATGAAATCCTTGTATAGGATTGTATAGTTTAAAGGACTGATCCCATTTATGGGAAGTTAATGGATTTACTTTCGTCATATTGTCAGGTTTTCCAGGTTTTAATTTACTCTGATTTTAGGGTGTTACAGGTTGGTATCAGAGCTCTAGTTTAAGCGAACTAGGCATGAATGTAAGATGTCTAGACTTAGACTGAGTACATTAAGAATTGATCCGCGAGAATTGGGTAGAGCTCCTAAGTTGTGTTAGTCTTAGAGTCGACGGAAAGTACGTTTATCAGGCGTTGTAGTAGTGGTGACAAGAACCGTTATGTGTTGTATGTTCATAATTTCACTTAGCTATGTTATTATGAGGATATTGTACGTAAGAGTTCTTGATTTGCTGTTAATATGACAATTGGTAATGTGGTAGTACGTTTTCCTTTCGTGTTTTCCTATCTCTCTTTTATCTCTTTCTTTGTTCTGTGAAGCTATTCTGTATGGTGAATACTCGTGGTAGACCACGTACTCGTGTTGATGGTCTGGAAGCGACAACCTCCACCGCTGATCGGCCGGAAGGAGTTGAGGTTGTCGTGCGTCCGCCAGTTCAGCAGGTGCTAGGTGGGGGGCCAGAGGTCATTCCGTGAGTAGACCTGGATTCATCCCACCCAGTCATCGGGGATGCTAATCCCCAGTCAGAGTTGTTGGATAGCGTGATGTTAGCAATGAGAGAAGAGATGGCTAAGCAGTAAGAGTTTCTGCTGAAAGCGATGGAGGACCGCGACGTTAACCATCGGAGAAGTGAGACGGTGGTGGAGAACATCGTAGTAGGTTCTGGTGATGATGGTATAAGGGTCGTGTCGGTAGAGCGCGGGATTTCTGGTGCTTCGGGGAATAGGAAGATCTTTTCCTATAAGTCCTTTCTGAGTTGCGGACCGCCAGAATTCTTCGGTTATGATGACCCGGCGGTGTGTGTAAAGTGGATCCGAGCGGTTGAGCAAGCTTTTGGCTCTTCCGAATGTGGTGATGATCAGAGGGTACGGTTCGGTACCTAACTGCTGAGGGACACTGCACTCATCTGGTGGAATATCATCCAATCCACTCTATCTCCTGAGGTGTTGGCCCAGTTGTCTTGGGCCGAGTTCCAGAAGAAGTTACTAGAGGAACTCTGCAACAAGAGGACCATGGACCGAATTGAGAAAGAATTCCGGTCTTTGGTGAAGGGAAGCTTAACGGTGAGGGAGTACAACCGTCAGTTTATGGAGAAGCTTGGTCTGGTGGGGAATGCAGCCCCAACAGAGAAAGACAAGATGAAAGCTTATCTCAACGGCTTGCCAGCGGACATGCAATCCATGGTCCATAATTTCAAAGCTTCTAACCTCCGAGAGATGGTGGAGGAAGCTCAGTTTATAGAGGAAATGTTCGCGAAGAGCAAATCTGAGAAGGCAGTGGTGGTGCCTGAAAAGAGAAAGTGGGAGAGCAGCTCAGTACTTCCCAAGCGGACCCGACCTTTTGTTGGAAACCGCAATTTCAGCAGTTATCAGGATGCAAAGTGGTGCCCGAAGTGTCGAACCAAGCATCACGGTGACTGTAACACCGCTCCTCCAACTTGTTATAAGTGTGGGAAGCCTGGTCACACTGTCAGAGATTGCCCGGTCAGAGGACCCATCTGTTATGAGTGCAAGGCACCGGGGCACGTGAGGAAGGATTGCCCGAAGCTGGTGTCGGGTGGCACGCCAGCAAGGAAGGAGAACCCTCCGAAGGGTCCGGGTAGAGCATTTCAGATGACTGCCGAAGAGGCCAGAGCATCCGCTGACGTGGTATCGGGTACTTTCCTTATAAACTTTGTATGCTCGTATTTTGTTCGATACGGGTGCTAGTTTCTCTTTCGTATCTGAATTGTTCCGTCAGAAAATTGTTATTCCCACTACTAGTCTTGAGGATGCGTTAGTAGTAGAAATAGCAGATGGTAGACAAGTTCTAATCCGCGAAGTTCTGAAGCAGTATGCTCTCAGTATCGAAGGGAGAGAATTCCCGATCGATCTGCTATCGATGTCAATCGGAGGTTTTGATGTGGTAATCGGTATGGATTGGTTGTCAAACAATCAGGCCGAGTTCGTGTGATCCAAGAAGATGATTCGACTTCCCAACCCCTCTAGCGAAGTCGTGGTCATCTATGGCGAAAAGAGAAAGGGGGAAACGGCAATAATCGTAATGGCAAAGGCACGCAAGTGCTTAGTAAAAGGATGTTCGTCTTTCCTAGCCTATGTGATCGATGCCAAGTTAAAGAAATCAAAGCTGGAAGATGTGAAGATCGTGCGTGAGTTTCCGGACGACTTGCCCGGGTTACCACCCGATCGTCAGGTAGAGTTTCGGATTGATCTTATGCCTAGCGCTGCGCCGATCGCTAAAGAACCTTATCGTTTAGTGCCGTCGGAGATGCAAGAGATGGTGGCACAACTCCAAGAGCTATTGGAGAAAGGTTTCATAAGATCGAGTTTGTCACCCTGGGGAGCTCCGGTCTTATTTGTCAAGAAGAAGGATGGCACAATGAGAATGTGCATTGATTATCGTGAGTTGAACAAAGCTACAGTAAAGAACAGATATCCGCTTCCGAGAATAGACGACTTGTTCGATCAACTTCAAGGAGCGGGTTGCTTTTTCTAAAATCGACTTACGTTCGGGTTATCACCAAGTGAAGGTGAGAGAAGAAGATGTTCCGAAGACAGCTTTCAGAACGCGTTACGGCCATTACGAATTTCTTGTAATGCCTTTTGGTCTAACGAATGCACCAGCTGTGTTTATAGACTTAATGAATAGAGTGTGCCGACCATTCCTCAACAAGTCGGTCATTGTATTCATTGATGACATACTCGTGTACTCCAAGAGTGATGCAGAGCACGAGCAACATTTACGTGAAGTTCTAGAAGTTTTGAGAAAGGAAAGGTTGTACGCCAAGTTTTCCAAATGGGACTTTTGGCTTAAAGAAGTACAGTTTCTGGGTCACATAGTCACTCGGGTCGGAGTGAATGTTGATCCCCCCAAGATTGAAGCCATGATGAATTGGGAGCCTCCTAAGAGTCCATCAGAGATCCGAAGTTTCTTGGGTCTAGCGGGATACTACAGGAGATTTATCCAAGACTTTTCGAAGATCGCTTCTTCCTTGACAGTTCTGACTCGGAAGAACGTGAAGTTTGAATGGACCGAAACCCAAGAGAAGGCGTTCCGGATCCTTCAAAACAAGTTGTGTGAAGCTTCGATCTTGGCGTTACCTGAAGGGTCGGAAGATTTCGTGGTTTACAGCGACGCTTCAAAGATGGGATTGGGTTGTGTGTTGATGCAACGAGGCAAGGTAATCGCTTATGCCTCGAGGCAGCTCAAAATACACGAGCAGAATTATCCAACTCATGATTTGGAGTTAGCGGCAGTGGTGTTCGCTCTGAAGCTTTGGCGACACTACCTCTACGGCATGAAGTGTACTCTTTACATGGATCACAAGAGCCTGAAGTATGTCTTTGATCAGAAAGAGCTGAATATGAGGCAAAGGCGGTGGCTCGAGTTGCTGAAAGATTACGACTGTGAATTACTTTACCATCCAGGTAAGGCGAACATGGTGGCCGATGCGCTAAGTCGGAAGGACTATAGCGGGAGTATTCGGGTTACCCATTCAAGAATCGAGCTTGTGCCTAGTCTTGTTGAGAAGATCAAGACATCTCAGATGGAAGCATTGTTGGAAGAGAATCTAAAAGATGAAATCATGACTAAGCAGCGTTTGCTCTTAACGGAAGATAGCCGTGGAGTGAAACTGTTCAGCGGTCGTGTGTGGGTGCCCAAGATTGGGGGTAACCGTGATCTGTTGTTAGAAGATGCACACAAATCTAAATACTCCATACATCGGGGAAGCACAAAGATGTACAGGGACTTGAAGCTGCACTATTGGTGGCCGGTAATGAAACTTGATGTAGCGCGTTACGTTGAGCGTTGTGTGACGTGTTCGCATGTTAAGGCCGAACATCAGAGACCATATGGGAGTCTTCTGTCTTTAGAGATTCCCTAGTGGAAGTGGGAGCATATCACCATGGACTTCGTGACGAAGCTACCTAAAACTCTTCGAGGTCACGATACCATTTGGGTGATAGTTGATAGATTGACAAAGAGCGCTCACTTCTTGGGTATGCGCAAGACTCTATCGATGGATAAGTTAGCAAAGCTTTATATCGATGAGGTGGCCTCGAGGCACAGCATACCATTGTCGATCGTGTCGGATCGCGACAGTCGGTTCACTTCGAACTTCTGGGATGGATTTCAGAAAGAGCTTGGTACTCGAGTGAAGTTGAGTACGACTTACCATCCGCAAACCGACGGGCAGAGCGTGCGAACGATCCAAACTTTGGAATACATGTTGAGGTCTTGTGTCATCGATTTCGGGGGTAGCTGGGACACTCACCTGCCTTTGGTGGAGTTTGCTTACAACAATAGCTACCACTCGAGTATCGGAATGGCACCCTTTGAGGCTTTGTATGGGCGGAAGTGTCGGACTCCCGTGTGCTGGCTTGAAGCGGGAGAAAAGCAGTTCGCCGGACCCGAAATCGTGCAAGAGACTGCCGATAAGGTCAAGTGCATCCGTGAAAGAATGAAAGCGGCTCAGGATCGTCAGATAAGCTATGCCGATAAGAAGAGGCGGCCGATGGAATTCCAAGTGGGCGACCATGTTATGCTTAAGGTGTCACCGTGGAAAGGCATTATACGGTTCGGAAAACGTAGGAAGTTGAGTCCCCGTTTCCTCGGACCTTTCAAAGTGCTTAAACGGGTGGGTTTGCAAGCCTACCAGTTGGAACTGCCACCGGAGTTGAGCAGAATACACAACACGTTTCATGTTTGTTACATCCGGAAATGTTTGGCGGTGGAAGACAACGTCATTCCCCTTTCAGAGTTAAGGGTAGACGAAGGTAACCGTTGTGTGGAAGAACCCGACGCCATCTTAGAGAGAAAGTCTAAGAAGTTGCGTCATAAAGAATTCACCTTGGTCAAGGGGCAGTGGAAGCATCAACGGGGAGCGAATGTGACGTGGGAAGCCGAGGAGGATATGAAGCGAAGATATCCTCATCTTTTCGAATAGTTTGGATTTCGGGGACGAAATCATTCCCAAGTTGGGGAGGATTGTAACACCCCGGATTTTCCGTTGTGTAACCTTGCTATTCTTAAGTTAAGCTTTTGTCGTTAGCTCCGTGTTTGGTTGGTTATCGTTTTGGATTTTGTGAAGTTTGGGGAGAAACAGTGAATTACACGAGTTACACCGCGACTAGAGGTCGCGGCACAACCCGCGTAACCCTCTGTTGGATATGGGATTTTGAGAACTACGCGAGTTATACCGCAACTAGAGGTCGTGGCACAACCCGCGAAACCCACTGGATGATTAGGGTTTTTGGGACAGGGGCGAGTTATGCCGCGAGTTGAAGTCGCGGCATAACCCGCGAAGTTACCTGGCCGACATATACTGAGTTCTCAAAAATATCTCATTTCTCTAAACTCTCTCTCTCTCTAGAGTTTGGTAACTTATATCAAGTATTTGATCCGAGGTTTCGGTGTAAAAAGCTTCGGTTTGTCAAGAGGGTCGATATCAGGTTCTTCGGGATTTTTTCATATAAACCTATTGGGTGAGTTCCTACTACCATTTTACAAACTTTATACATGTCAAAACTCTTATTTGCGAAATCTGAAGTATTTCTACGGTATGATTTTATGTTCTCAACATTTTGTTATAAATAAAGTTTTTGGTGATTTTCGGGGTTCCCGGTCAGATTTGACCAAAATGACGGGTTCCGCCTTATTGAAGTAAAATGATGTTTTACTTGCACATTATGTGGTCATTTGAAAAGAATGTTTATGAACTCATTTTAATGATTTTTATTCTTACCAGAAGTTGAACTGGGATTAGAATTTTGTTTATAAAATGTACTTATACCATATATTTATTTATGGTTGGTCAGATATGTTGTTGTGACGAGTCCTTACCATTACTAGTAGATCCATAGGTTTTGAGTAGACTGTATTGCTGGGATGATACATTCACCAAATTTGTAGCTATGGATCACTTGTTCCTAGAGGGCAACTTAGTACGGTTATGTGAGGCACGATACTAGCCATGGTTCATAGTGATCCTAGCGAAAGAGTATACCTTGGTTTTGCGCTTGGGGCTTGATCTCATGTTGAAGCACGGACTTTGTGATTCGTATCCGTGGATTCCAATTGGTTTAGCTCGTAACTCGGATTGTTGGCCTAACTTTGTGTTACGCCACTATCCTTGGTAAAATGTTTTGTTTTCGGTCCTTTTATGGCATGTTTATAAGGAAAAAGGCCGATTGTGGCAAGGACCTAAATTGTAAACTTAATCTCTTTGGAAATGTTATCTTGAAACTGATGTTTTATCTTTTGAGCTTATAAACTGTATGATCTCACCAGGCTTTAAAGTCTGACACTTTTTCTCAAATGATGTGTATAACAAGTTTCCATTAGCGGTGGGTGCCGGGGTTTTTGGAGAGACGAGTTTTGAGTCTCGAGGTTTTTGGAGATGTTTTAGTATTGATGCTGGGCGTTGTTAAGACCCATTCTTTTGATGAAATCCTTGTATAGGATTGTATAGTTTAAAGGACTGATCCCATTTATGGGAAGTTAATGGATTTACTTTCTTCATATTGTCAGGTTTTCCAGGTTTTAATTTACTCTGATTTTAGGGTGTTGCATCCAACGAGCTTTGATTCATCCATTTTGAATGAAAAATGAGTGAGTTGTGCACGTTTTCCCTCTGCTGCGCAGAACGGTCGTCAAAACAGAAAATTTGACTCTTAAGATCCTGTTGATTAAGCGTTTAGCATCGCGGCTTAAAATTGAATAACATTTTTATTAATATGTCACATTTGTAACTTGTAACCATGAAGAACCGACAAGAGAACAACGTTCTTGAAGGTGGAAAGAGCACAAGTGAAATTCAGTGCTTTCGGTCTAGCACTCTAAGGCATACTTTGAAACCGATTCTGGCATATCAGATCATGGAATTTGAGAAAACTCAAAACATCAAAGTCGTACGGTTATGTTTTATCAATCCAACGCAACTGGACTCATGTAAATCGGAGCTTCGAGTAAAAAGTTGTGCAGGTGTTTCTGAAAAGCGCAACGCTGTTAGAAAATCTAAAAATTTCGAACTTCGGGCTTTTGGCTCAAGGCGATCTCTGGACCATCGACCTCTGATGTTCGTGTTCAGGTCTACCTCTGGTTTCCTTTTCTGATCGCTGCCCTTCAAGGGTTTTGGTCCACATAGGCTCTGTAACACCCTAAATTCTGGAAATAGCAACCAATTTAAATTTTCTAAATACACCGATAATTGCATCGTCTACAATCACAGTTTAAGAATTAACCTCAATACACACGTTCAATTTATACATACAGTCTAATATGAGGACGGGTGATACTAAAACCCAATAATGGTCACTATCTCCAATCTGTGGAAGACTTCACCAACTACTCACACTTGTGTCAAGCTAAGGCTCGACTCTTCATAGAACTGCTAGAACCAAACTCCCAACTGGAACCTGATGCACATGCCGACAAATAAAAAGGTTAGGCTTGACGCCTAGTGAGCTCAAGAGTTTTCAACATATATAAATTAATCGTTTAGAAAGGAAGGATGCCATTAAAATCATAATCTTTCAAAATGAAATATTTCACTTATAAAACGACTCGTTTATCAATAACTATGCATTTTATACGAAAGAGACACTGAGTTAATCGTTAACCAAACCAAACTCTTTTAAAGGAGAGGATCTCAATATGAAACGTATTTTTATAAATCTGGAATTAAACCAAAACTTATTCAAAATGAGAATAAAGAGAGAACTCCCAATCTTTATAAAATGCGGGTAGAAAATGTTATATCTCGAAATACCCAACAGAGGTGGAACATGATACACAACTCATAAACCATAGATAAAAAATCTATATAATTAAATATTTCCATGAACACGGGCATTAGACCCAAAACTCACACGACCATAAAATGGACGAAATAAAATACCGAAACGTGGAAAAGACGCATTCCATTCAAACTTAATATACGTGGGAAAACCCCAATATTAAGGTCATCATTTATCGTCGACCACACAAACCAAAGTTGATAAAACAGGACATCAACATTTAAAATACCACGGGTCTACGACGGAGAGACCCGTATACAAAGAGAATAGAGGAACACGCAAGTAGGCCGCTCATACAACTTCCTTGCATGTCATCTAGACGTTTCCATCTTGGGTGGCGAGAACATATGAGTGGGGCCACCCGTGATGTTATTGAATTTCACCACACATCCCGACATACTAGTTCCCATGCCACCATCGACATCACAACCTCAGACCGATTATGTCTCTGGCCTTACTCCGTTGAGTTCCACTTTCAAGGACATACATACATGGGTGACTATCCAATCTAAACCAGTTTTAACTCAGCGGCTCGAGCCACCTATTGCCTACTCGCAAGCAAACCCAAGCGGTCACCACAGTAACCAAAAACTTAGGCTTTACAAAACAGACAGACTTACGTGCTTATGGATCCATTACAACACTGTCTAACATTACCTGACTCCAATTGAATAACCAAACCACCCAAAACATGTAACTCCCCTTAAAATTACTAATTTCTGCATTAAGTTGAAATGATACCTTTCGAAATTCGGGGTGTTACAGGCTCTGTGAACAACTTAAGACTTTTACTTCTGCTCGTGCACAGAGCTTCTGGATCAACGTTTGGATGACTTGCAGAGGCTCTATGATCTACCTATGATGTGTATTTTCTACATCTCTCAGCTTCGAAAGGTTTTAGACAGGTTTCAAACATCTTTGATTAAGCTTCTGTATGTGTACAGAGGCTCTGAAGCCTCTGTGTTTCTCTAGACAGCCTCTGGGCACAACTTTGATCGACGTCTCTGATGATCTGCACACAAACACTGCAGCGACTTCTATGATATGTCTCTGTATAGAAGCTGTGTAAGGTTGCTTTTGATTATGGACAACTTGAACTTCTGCACAGGTAAAGTCAAGCTCTGGACTCTTCTAAATCTGGACAACAGCTTATGTTCGCACGACAACCTCTGGACAGACTTTGAATATGTTATAATCTGCTACTTTTATCAAGAGCACGATCTGGACAGCCACAGAGGTCCTGTGATTTGTCACAGAGGTTCTATGACCTGTCTCTCTCCCTTCTCCATATCCCAAGTTTCCAGCAAATATCTGTTAACAAATCTGTGGCGATCTATGTGCAAGAAAGAGTAATGATAGGTAGCCAACTTTGTTAAACCTGATAAGTGTTAACAAATCACTACTAATCTTGTTTGCATATGTGCATATCTTACTTCTGGACATTACACTAACAACAAGCTTCTATACTCTTCGAAGTCTGGACAGTAGGAACGGTAATATTCGAACCGCAAGCTGTTAGCTTGATTTTAAACACATAACACATGATTGATGTTGCAACTGTTTCCTCAAGAGTAGACTGAAAGTCTCTAGTACAAGTGGCTCATTTACAGATTGAAATCTTCCTGTAACTCCTCGACTCAAGTTGTGGACTGAGTTTGTGGATCTGTTGATTTCCTGAAGTTTGTTTGGGATCCATGGACATTGCTGCAATTAATAATATTGCTGGAAGATGACATTGTAACATGAGCCTTGTCCACGTCAACTCTCTTCTGAAATGTCCTAATATGATCAAGTTCAGATCGCAACCCAAGTAATTTTTCAGAAGATGGCAATGTTGGCAAGGGGACAATTCGTATAGGCACACCAAAACCATCATGCAATGCAAAGCTCAATTTAATCCATTTGTTTCTAGTTCCACTTGAGTTCTCATAACCAGATATTTCCATCTAATCCTATCCAGAACAACTATTTCCATGACATCTGCACCAAGTCAAACTTTATTATATTTCCATGTTCAGGAAAATTTGTCAATTTGTCTACATATGATGCAACCATATAATCTTTATCCATCACATATCTAAAACAACACATATTAACATATTTTAGAATCTGCTACTGCACTTCGATTTTTGAAATCTGAACTTCCATGGACAGATTTCAAAGTCTGCACAAAATAAAGTTGAAATATGGATGGATCACAGATCTGATGTACATTTTGAATGAACTTATGACAACATCAAATCAAGGTCACTATTTTGCCAATCACAAACAAAACCAAAAAAAAAATTCACAAACCAAAATCTGAATAAAAAGAAGGTCCAATCTCGGATTAAGATAAAGCCAGATTAAAGATCAACAACCTTGAATCCAAGATGCCATAAAAGCTATGGACCAAAGCACACACAAAGATGGGATCATAGATCAACCATCTACTTAGTGTTGTCAAATATTAGATCAATAAATGAGAAAGGATCAGAAACACACAAATGTAATAAATTTGACCAGATTTAATCCAAATAGAATCAAATCTTCACATTGACATTTCATCAAACATGTGGTGTGCAGAATTCAAATTTTTTGAGAAATCAATAAAATCTTCTATCAGATATCATCCAAATCTCATCTAAATTAAGAAATAGATTTCCAATAAGCACAAAACAGTGAATAAATCACAGAAATAATATTTATGTCAAGGCTCATGTGATTTAACCAATCAAAGCACCAAAACAACAAAATAATCATCCAATTTTCAATTGTTGCCATAGATGACCGAAATGAAGAAGAGTTTCTTCATTTGGCTCTGATACCAATTGTTAGATCCCATTTAGGCAAACAAAAGAAGATACTCCATATAAATGTAGAGATAAGATAAAAATTAAGAACATAATAATCAAGAACTCATCTCATATGCTTTGATTCATTGATGGAGAGGGAAATGGGAATATACCACACTAAACATTTAATTGACTCTCATGAGAGGCTCACTTAGTCATTGTGTGTAATATGTGGTATCTCTCCAAAAACCTAATGAAGAAATGAGCCATGGGCACCATTTAATAGGGCCCATTTATAATAAAAAGGCTCAAGCCCATACAACTAATTAAAAAGTCCAAAATACAATTTCTTTATAAAACATTTAATTATATTGGGGGCTAATTTAAGCTAACACATCGAAACACCACAAAGGAATTTCTTTGAATGTTATGACAAGAAAACATATACCTTGTGTGCTCGTGCATGTGTTTGAAAGAAATAAGCCCAGATGATTGCTTTTATTAGGCTCAAAATTGTGTAAACCATTGAGACAACAACAGTTAAACATAGACTCGATTGTGCATGATCGAAGTGCGAAGGTGGAGCAGACTTCCTTCTTTTTCATTATCCAGATTTTCCAAATGAAAATCAGATAGATTATGTGTTGATTCCCCTTGAAATATGAAACATTTTATTTTTGAGAAGAAAATGAGTAGCTGATGGGGTTTTTATAAAGAGTTGGCATGGGTAGTTGTATGTTTCAATAATATTCACGAAGAATTGTGAGACACTAGAAATGTGGATGCTCGACTCAGAAAAAGTTGGTGCAGAGTTTGATATTCTTTTACTTTGTTCTCTCACCCTCTTTCTTTTAAACATTAAGCTCACATCTAACCAAACTCTCGTTTCATTTTACCTCATCAGACAACCCACACTCAGTTATTTCACTCCTCTCTCTTCGATCACTCAATGATTAACTTCTTGGGTAAGAAATACTATTTAACGTGAATCCATAGAAGTTTAAATTAAGCTCACACATTGAACCTATGTTGTCGTATAAGAACATGTTTCTCAAAATGGTTTAACTTTGCAGTTAAAGCACATATATAAATATACATGTCAGATATCTGTATACTCAATAAGATAATGATGAAGATTTGAGCATTTTAAACAGTGAATACTTTTCAAAACAAGTATATTGAATGAATGAAATGAATACAAGAAACTTGTTTGAAAATCTGACATTGTATGAAAAAAAAAATATCTGAATGATTTATTAATTAAGGCTTAGGTCAGCAAAAATTGAATATTGTATATACGAATCAAAATACAGACAAGTCTTGAAAGAACGTTTTGAAATGAAATCACGCTCAAACATTCTTTGAAGTTCAATCGGGGTGTATCACCATCGAAAAATATTGTTCAATTTGAGACATGGTGATAACATATTCAACAAAAATTAAACCAGTGTGTGTGAATACATGAAAGTATATGGAAAAGACAATACGCAAGTATTAATCTTTGGAAACACACAGTTTATATAGCAATTAAAGCATAAGTAAATGAAAACATTTAAAATCACACTTCTATATTTATGAAATATTTTTAAGAATCAAAAGTGGTTTGAACATTTAAGAACATGTTTTCATATCTGAAAGTTGTCCTTCTTTCAGATACATATGAGATTAAGATTAGAAATAAACCTTTTGCTCAGTCTTAAATCTCATCAAGTCAGCTCTAAGTCATATATGATATGATCATGTAAGCTCTCTCTCAATTCTGCAAAAGTCACAAAGTCGTCAAAGTGCAAAGCTTTATTCAAAAAAATTTATTGAAAAGTAAATGACGTAAAGCAGTAAAACTTTGAATTTACAAATTCTGATCAGATGTAATCAGAATTCATAATCCATACTTCGTATCTTTTACCCCCCCCCCCCCCTGCAATTATGCATCAGAAAATTTATGAGTGATGAACAAATGCAGAAATATGAACTCCCCCTCAAATGAATATAGATCATCTTAACTTCTTCTCTCACTCCTCTGAGACCATGAACAAATGTTAAGTGCAGATATCTTCCAGGTTAAAATAAAGAAATGAAGAAAAATAACAATAACAAAAAATTTAGTAGGTAAACACATATTAAGTCTTGAGATTTAACATACCAAGTTTTGAAATGAGAAAATTAAATCTCTTTTCATCTAAAGGCTTGGTAAATAAATCAGCAAGTTGGTAATTAGTGTTTACAAAATAAAGTTCGATTGTACCTTTTTCTACATTATCTTTGATAAAATGATATCGAACATCTATGTGTTTGATCTTCGTATGTTGAAGAGGATTCTCCGATATAGCAATGGCGCGAATCACAGTATATCGGGATCTTGTTGTGTTGAAATCCATAATCTCACAGTTATGTTCTCATCCATAACACTTGAGAACAGTAGCTTGCCGCAGCGACGTACTCTGCCTCAGCTGTTGATGTGAAAACACAAAGTTGTTTCTTTAACGCCCAACTCACGAGTTTATCACCCAGAAATTGTATGTGTCCTGACGTACTTTTCCTATCAAGCATACAACCTGCATGGTCTGCATCTGAGTAGGTTGTCAGTTCAAAACCTGTATCCTTAGGATACCACAGACCATGATTTGTTGTGCCCTTCAAATATCTAAAAATTTGTTTGACTCCAGACAAATGGGATTCTTTTGGATTAGCCTGATATCGAGTACATAGACATGTAGAAAACATTATATATGGCCTACCAAAATTTAAATACATCAAAGAACCAATCATTCCTCGGTAGGTTCTAACATCAACAACTTTTCGCGAAGGATTAGTGTCAATCTTAGTTCTTGGTGCCATCGGGGTTCCAATAGGTGTACAATTTTCCATTTTGAATTTCCCAAGAATATCGAAATTGTACTTTGATTGATTGATAAAAATCCCCGTTGAAAATTGTTTGACTTGTAATCCGAGAAAGAAATTCATCTTTCCCATCATACTCATCTGAAATCTTGACACCATGAGATTTGAAAAGTTCTTACAGTATTTTGGATTTGTTGAGCCAAATATGATGTCATCCACATATATTTGAATTAAAATGATATCGCCTTTTTCCTTTATGATAAATAAAGTAGTATCGATCTTACCTTTAGAGAAGCCAAAATTGACTAGGAATTTAGATAACACTTCGTACCAGGCTCGAGGGGCTTGCTTCAGTCCGTAAAGTGCTTCGTCCAGAATATACACATGGTTCAGTTTCTCTGGATTGACAAATCCTTCAAGCTAAGAGATGTAGATTTCCTCTTTGAGAATGTCGTTAAGAAAAGCAGTCTTCATGTCCATTTGATAGACGGTGAAGTTCTTGTGAGCGACATATGCGAGAAACATCCTGATAGCTTCAATGTGCGCCATTGGAGCATAAGTCTCATCATAGTCAATACCTTCCTATTGCCGGTATCCCTTAGCGACAAATCTTGCTTTGTTTCTGATTACCATACCATCTTCGTCCTTTTTATTCCTGAACACCCATTTTGTACCAATTATAGTCTTTCCTAGTGGCTTAGGTACTAGTCTTCGGACTTTTAATGCTTTGAACTGATTCTGCTCTTCTTGCATTGCAGTTACCCAATCTGAGTCGTCTAGAGCTTCATATACGCGTGTTGGCTCTATCATACTCAGAAATGAATTATGCATAAACATGTTTAATGTAGCAGACCTAGTTTGCACCGGTTGAGATGGATCCCCAATAATCTGGCTTATCGGGTGCTCTTTGGTCCACTTATGTTCATGAGGGAGTGGATTGGATGTAGATTGATCATGATCTTCATCATGAAATCCACTGTCAGCTTCATCAATTTGCTCATAAATTGATAGGGGTGTAGTTGAAGTTTTCTTGTGCAGAAGCTTCAGTTGGGACAACATTTTCTGATTGTTGATTTGTCGTTACAGTGCAACCAACTGATTCAGCAACTTATGTCTCTTCGTTAACATTCACAACTTCAACTGTTGGAGTAGGTATTTGAATTGGAATTTCTTGCTGAATCAGGGAATTTGATTCAGTAGATATATCTGAAGTGGTTGGTTGATTTCTTCGTGAATCTTCTGATCTGTCAACCACAATAGGTTTAGACACTTTAGTTCCAAGAAATTCATCATAAAACAATTCAAACAAAAGATCTAAATCAGATAAATGTGAAGTAGACGATGATGCTTTATATGATTTAGTAGCTTTAGGCACAGGTTCTGGACCGATCTGCCCAGAAGCTAATACACCAGTGATAACGGGTTCTGAACTGTCTTGTACAGAATCCATTTCCTCATCGAATGTGACATTGACGCTCTCCACTACTATATTTGACTTCTTCAGGTATACTCTGTATGTTGCAGACGTTTGAGAGTATCCAATGAAAATGCCTTCGTATGCCTTTGGTCCAAACTTATTCAAGCTTTCTTTTTCATTTAATACAAAGCACTTGCATCCAAAAATATGGTATTGTTTAATGCTAGGTGTACGATTATTAATCAAAGCATATGGAGTTTTACCGAACCGACGGTGTGTTATGGAGAGATTTTGCATGTAGCAAGCATTCGATACAACTTTGGCCCATAGAAACAGAGGTATATCTGATTGACTTAGCATAGTTCGAGCAGCCTCGACTAGCGTTCGGTTCCGTCTTTCTACGACTCTGTTCTGTTCTGGCGTTCTAGCAACAGAATACTGATGTGTTATCTCGACCGGTTTGAGATAATCTTCTACAGTTTTGTACTTAAATTTTGTGCCGTTATTTGTACGAAGAAGCTTGAATTGCTTTTGAATATTCACTTGGGTAGTATTTAAGAATGTGATGATGACTTCGGTTGTCTCATCTTTTGATCTTAGAAATTTCACCCAAGTGTACTGTGAGTAATCGTCCACAATAACTAATACGTATTTCTTGTCGTTTATGCTCTGTGTACGCATAGGACCACAGAGATCCATATGCAGAAGTTCCAAGGATGAACTTGTACTCAGCTCAGGTTTCGATTTATGAGCGGCTCTTTTCATCTTTCCATTCTCGCACGCCGCGCACAAATGTTCTTTTACATATTTTAGCTCAGGAAGTCCTTTTACTAACTTTCTGGTGACCAGTTTGTTGATGTAACGAAAAATCAGGTGAGAAAGCCTTCGGTTCCATAACCAGCTTTGTTTCAGCGAGGCTTTTGACAGTAGACACACCTCATTGTCAGTCTGGACTTTTGACAGATTAATTGTGTAGAGGTTTGACTTTCTCATGCCGACCAAAAGTTCTTTACCGTCTTCAGTACACACAGAACTATAGAAATATTCTTTTTGAGGTAGTGTGGGTTCTTGTAACCAAGTCCCCAACACTCACTATTCTCTTTAGGTTTATTCAAATGAATGGTCTGTTCAGTTTGACCTAAACTATAAAGTTTTTCCTGCAAAACATTCAGCTTATCAGTTAATGATTTGTTTTCTTTTGAAGGAAATGAACACTTTTTAGCAATCTCTTTGGAATCAAATTGACACAGTTTAAATTTAGAAGTACTCTCAGATAGTTCATTGTGAATTATCGTCTTCTTTTTCGTGTTGGTATCAATATTTTTATGTAAGGCCTCAATCAATACGTTCTTCTCAGCAATATCTTTGCTAAGTTTCAGTATTGATTGGTTGTTTTCTTTATTGATACCTCTTTCATGCTTAACTTTAGACTCTAATTCTTGGAGTTTAATCCTCATGACATGCGTTTCATTTAAAAATTCTGATTCAGTCATATCACATACCTCTTCAGTTTCTTCTCCATTTGAATCAACCTTATCTTCAGTCACCTGTTTACCAATAAAGCACAAATGGGCTTTCTCTTATTTCTCTTCCTCCTCTTCTGAATGGTCGAGCCAGAACTCATCCTCATCCATAAGTGCCTTGCCAGCCTCCTATTGCTTGGCCAAGAGCATCTTATTTTTATAGTACTCGGAGTTTTGGACCTTGGGCTTTCGGTAGTCCTTTGCAAAATGTAAGAGTTTGCCGCAGTTGTAACACATTGTTGGTTCTGGCTCTTTCTTCTCTTCAGTTCGATATCTTTTCTCATCAGGACTTTTGTCTTCCATTCTCTTTTCTTCTATCCTGTCCTTATGTTCATAGTTCCTGGAGCCCGAAGAATACCTCTGACTGTTTGAACCACAATTCGCATACAAGCACAAATGATAAAGACTTCTCACAAAACAAGAAGTCAGAATTCGCATACAATCAGAATTCGCATGTAGCTATATGCGAGTTCTAAGAATTTGCATGTAACACTTATGCGAAAACTTGACTTAGAAATATTTTGAAAAACAAAATTTTCGCGTGAACAATTCTCACAAAAGAATTATACGAATTCTTGACTTAAAGAAACTTTGAAAAACTTTTATGCGAGTTCTAAACTTTTCGCATACAAGAGTTATGCGAATTCTCTACTTCGAAGATTATCTCAACAACTTTTTGCACAAAAAGTTTATGCGAATTCTGGCAATTTGGCATGTGAACATATTCGAATTCTGATAAACTTTTATCACACACATATGTGAATTCTTCCCAATTCGAACATCACACATGTACGAATTATGCACTTATGAGAATTTCAAACATAAATATGCGAAATCCAACAATCTTCGAATTCTAGATGCGATTTTCTCAGGGCTATGAGAATTCTCGAGGGTTCTGCGAGTTCTTCAAGAACCTATGCGAGTTCTTCTGATCTCGTCGAAAAATTCACTCTGATTGATCGAAAAACCTGTCAATTCTTCGAATTTTGATTTGAGACTTTGACAATTTGCACAAAACACTTCTAGAATCGAATTCAAACAAAGAATTTTAAAAAAATCACTCACATGTACATATCGATTCAAATACAATGCGACATACTCGTGAACTAAAAACTGACCAAAATTCAACAATTGATGAAAATTACTGTCCTATGATCTCACAAACCTATACAAGATAGATCTATTTACTTATACGCACACAATCAAATCGATTACAAATCCAAATTCGCAAAAAAATTCAAGATTCGATCAACACTAAGTGAATAGTGTCGAACTCCATATTTCAAGATGATTTCTACTAGGATTGGCTCTGATACCAATTATTATTTCCCAATTATGTCAAGTTCTAATTACAATTGCAATCACAAAAACAAGATCAAATAAACTACCTGTTTCAATTAATCACAAGATTTCGTATACAAGAGATTCAAATCACTTTCTCTCTCTAAACGTCAGCGCACTCTTTCTCTCTCTACGGTTTTCAGTCCGCGTTCTACAATCTAACAACTAACTACAAGTCTATTAAAAGACAAAACAAAAATACACTCTTACAAGCTTACAAAACACTTAACAAAGACTATGACTTTGACTTTTATTACAAAACACTTAACAAAGACTATGAGAATTGACTTTTGAGCTTTGAACTGCTTGATTTTGATCTTCAGTCTTCATGAACTTGTATCCAACATATTTATTCTCTAACATGTAAATATGGCAAAAATCGGGTTTTTAGGACAACACTGTTTCATGACGGGATTCTTAATTGGTATAAAATTGGTTTTTAATTCGTTGGGGTGATTCTTAATGAGTTGGAAAGTTCTTAAGGTTGTCTAAATATTTTATTTTCTTTCATTAATTTGGTGATTACGTATGGTTGATCTAGGTAGCAAGAAGTTTCGCAAAGTTGGATAAAAACTAGGTTTAACATAACCTACCAAGGTGATTTCAAGTTTGTTTTGTGAAAACTTTGTACATGCCAAAAATGTCCATTTTAAAGTAATAAAGTATTTTAATGGGTGTTTTCCAAATGTGTTGTTTGTTTGATGATATTTACATTTTGGATACATTTGATTTTGTAAATATTGTAAAATGCCACATTTGGGTTTTTGGGACATTTCGATAAGGAAATCATATTAATATGTTCTTTTGATGATTTCTTGTATAAATGGAGGGCATTTGACGTAAATGTATTTTTAGTGTATTTAGTTTAATACACCGTGTGAAAAATGTATATTATTGAGTTATAAAACATTTTGGAATTTTAAATGTTATTTTCATTTGGAAAATGTTTTATCCCAAATCATGATGTTTATTTTAGTTAATCATTCTTTCGAGCATGTTATTGCATAAACTTTGGTTAAGTACATTTTATTTCTTATAATGACTTTTATTTTATAGTCAATGGTATTGTCGAGCAACTGGCTCGACTTTGATTCTGATGAGTCTTGGGGGACATTTGTCCAATTTAATTTTGCTTTAAGTCGTGGAGTTGTAGCAGTTATGAAATATTTATTTGAAATGTTACATGCTTTGAGTGTGTTGTGATTTATTTGGGGTCATGAAAATTTAGACTATAATGCAATGGATCCATAGGCATATCAGTCAGTCTTTACTGTTTTAAATAGGACGGTTGTTCCCATGTTGTGGCCAGGAATATACATCAGGTCATCGGGGGCACTATGGTGTTGGCTCTTGTAGTCGAGCATCTGCCATTGACCATAAGGTGTAATTTTTGAGTCATTTTTTGTATTGTAGCTAGAAATAGGCATTGGGTCATCGGGGTCAACTTGGTACGGTCTTATATGAGACAGATACTAGCCATTGGCCACATGGTGTAATTTCTATTGAATGAGTGTACCTAGGATCATCGGGGGCCTCGTGTATGAATCCCGAATAACTTATCCCATTGGGGCCATTGATCCTCGGGATGAGCTCTATAACATGGAACGGTGGCCTACTTTTGTGTTCCGCCACTAACCATGGAGATCGGGTCTCCACCATCACCGAAAGGTGTTGTTTTGTGTATCGAGTTTTATCCATGTTTCTGGTGACGTTTTGAGTATGGAGTGTTCTCCATAAGTTCTGATTTCGAGTATTGAGTCTTAATTATATATTGTTATTTTGGATAATAACGTTTGATCTTAATTTCAGTAATCGAGGCTTAATCATTATTCACATTTTAGGTGAGTATTGAGTTGCAAATTCGTAAATAACATTTTGTACTGGAGTTTTCATCACGAAAATGGTGGGTTTGAGGAAAAATTTTACATTTATATTTTATACTTTTCATTTTAGAAATTGGGATTTAAATAAGATTATTTTAGTTTATTGTTTTATATAAATGATGAAAACCCTTGAATTCACTAGGCTTAATTTATTTGTCGGCATGTGCATTAGTTCTCGTTGGGAATGGTACTAGTGATGCTATGAAGAAATGAGTGCTAGTTTTAGACACAAGAAGTAAGTAGCAAATTGGAGATGTCTTCCACATTTGGAGATAGCGACTGTTGTTAGAGTTTAGTGACACCCACCCTTAGTTTAGACTATATGGAAGGCTTGAATTATTTATTGTTGATGTTAATTCTTAGATTGCCATTATAGGTAATCAAGTGTTGACTTTCAGAAAGGAATTACTCCTTATTTGATGTATTATCGAAGATTTAAAATTAGTCGATATTTTCATATTTGAGGGTGTTACAAGTCGGTATCAGAGCCGGAAATTAGACTAGTGTGTCAACGAGGACGCTGGGATCCCAAAGGGTGGATTGTATGATCCCACGTTGGTTGGGGAGGGGAACAAAGTTTGCCTTATAAGAGACTTGATACCTATTCTATTAGACGCATTTCAAAACCGTGATTCCAGGTGTGTGGACAAAGCGGACAATATATGGTACGGTGTTAAGACACAGTCTCATTGGATTCAAAATCATCCAATCTGAAGATCGCAATCTGAAGCTAAAGCCGAAACGTCGACTCTCGATATTAAAGTCTATGTCGTTTGAAATAAATGTCAATGTAATTGTTTGTTATTGTAATAGTTAATTTAGTTTAAATATCTATTTCTAAAAGATATTAGATTTAGTTAACTTAGTTTCTAGTTATTTTGTTAGTTATATTATCTAGTTAGAAATAATATCTAGATATTATTTCTAGATATTATAGGAAGTGTGTTAGACACACTAGATTAGATTTTAGGTGATCTCTCAATCTCTCTAACAATAATCAAATAGACAGAACACATACAAACACACAATAAAAGGTGTAATAGAGAGAAAAACAGAGAACACACATCTATAGTTTGAATCAGATCAACCTTGTAACCATTTCTTATAATCAATACAGGTTGGTAATCTTTATGTGTTGTTATTCTAAGAACTTGATATAAGTATTATTGTTGGACCAACAATTGGTATCAGAGCCTGATTAAGATCAAATCAAGTTTTTCAGAAAAACGACCCTGTGTTCTTTTTGAAAATCGATTTGAGTGTTTAAGTGTTTTAGGTGTTAAAATCGATCAGTTTGTGATTGATTAGCATGCTAGATAGATTTGTTGTTGTTTGATTTCACTTCTAAGCATTTATTGAGTTCCATTTTGTGATTTTAGTGAAGAAACAGTCGAGAACAAAAAGACACTGTGCGATAATTTTTTTTTTCAAATAGTGTGTTTAAGTGAGATCGAGTGCTTACATTCAGTTCTAGAAGTGTTTCTAGACATATTGGTAGAGAGTTGTACTGCTAATCGACAAAGAAAACAAGTTTCAGTTGATTTTTCGTATAACAGGACGAACAATCATAAAGCAGAAGAAGAACAAACGCAAAGTCCAACTTTGCGCTCCTCAAGTGACCCGCAAACCTCACTTTGCGCCTCTCAAGCCAAACGCAAAGCACACTTCTCGCTTCAAAGAGCAATCGCAAACCTCAACTTCACTTCTCGGATCAAGTCAGAAACGCAAACCTCAACTTTGCGCTTCCAACTAGACCCGCAAACCTCTACTTTGCGCTTCCAACTAGACCCGCAAACCTCTACTTTGCGCTTCCAACTAGACCCACAAACCTTACTTTGTGCTTACCTTTAGAAACTCAAACCTCAACTTTGCGCTCCCAACATGAAACGCAAACCTTCTCCAACGCAAAGCTTCTATTCCACACTTCGATTTTTCTTCAGAATGACATCCAGAGAAGCCCTCGCAATAGGAACTCACACCAAGCCACCAGTTCTCTTCAAAGGAGAATACGAACAGTGGAAGGATCGATTTCTGAACTTCATTGACAGACATGAGCTGGGTGAGTTCATCAGGACATCTATTGAAGAAGGGATTATGAAACCAGTCACAACAACTCGTGTAGTTGGAAATGTGTCGACTGAAGTTGAACATAAGTTTCATGAGCTACAAGATGATAACCTTAGAAAAGCCCAAGGCGACAGATTAGCTAAGTCATACATCTTACAAGGAATCCCAAATGAGATATACGTAAAGATTGACAGCTACAAGGCCTCCGACAAAGAAATGTGGGATCTGCTTGAAAAGATGATGCTGGGTTCGAAGGTTGGGAATCAACTGAAAATCTCCAACTGCCTAAATAATTATGAAGAATTTAGAGGCAGGGTGGGAGAAACTTTAGAAGAAACCTATGACAGGTTTGTGACTTTGCTGAACGAACTTAGCAAGAACAAAGTCCACAAATCTCAAATTGAGTTGAACGTCAAGTTCCTGAGCATTCTTCAACCATAATGGAAAAGATTTGCAAGACAGATGAAACAGATCAAAGACTTGAATGAGATTCCACTTCACGAGGTATATGAAACCCTCCGTCAGAATGAAGAAGAGGTGGAAGAAATTCTAGCTGAGAATAGACAGAAAGGAAAGGTAGTTGAAGACACAGTCGCTCTAGTAGTCAGGAAGAAGAAGAACAAGGGGATTGTATATGAATCAGAAAAAGATGAAGGTTATGTAAACTCTGACTTAGATGAAAATGACCAACTGAAGCAAGCAATGCTTATTGTAGATCCCAGTACAGTGTAATCAGCAGCAAGTTATATCAAAGATGAACAGAATATGAGTCACAACAACTAGTCATATGATTGATATTAAATCAAAGGGTTACAGGTTTACAGAAAGAATTTCTGATCAGAGAGAGTAAACCTATAAACTAGTTGTTTGTAAATAATGAGACTTCTAATAATCTGACTAATGAAAACGTCTAACCTAAATATGAACTAAATATGCCTTTATATACTTAGGCTTACAAGGCCTAATGGGATAATGGGCTTGGGCCCATCTAACTAAATACACTATTAAGTAATTACAGAATGAACCCTTATAAATACTTTATTCCACTTTCAACACATAGGACTTTCAGTCCTAACAATCTCCCCCTAAAGTTGAATAAAGCATTTAACAACTTGAAAAACTTCAGGCCTTGATCTTCTTTCCCTCTTGATTCTTTGACGAAATTTGGTGTTGCTTGACTTCATGTCTTTCCACGCTCCCCCTTGAATAAAGCTCTTGGTCTTCATAGCTTCAACTTTGTAACCAGATTCAATGTACAGTAGCCTCGACTGAATGCACTATCACGCAGCTTTTAACTGTAGAAACTCAATCACATCGGATCAGCATACAAGAAAGATAATGTGAGAGTAACGTGACTTTCCACGGTGCATCTTTAGTTTAAGACAAAGAATCTGTCTTTGAACCGCGAGTTTAATAGACTTTCTGCTTAAGAACTTGTTTCAATCAGCGCGTAGGAGGAATGGGAAACAAACTTGTAGCAGACACCACAGGAAACAGAAAGAATCAATACAATCTTTGAAATCTCTTTTGAAACATCATCTTCATCTCTTTGATCTCTAGACTGTCTTCAGAAATAACTTTCTTTCTTTAAAACTTTGAAATTGAACTTTGTAAGATTTCTCCCCCTTTTTGATGATTGTGAGCATCATGAGCATCAAAACTTCTTCAACTTCAGCACTTTCTTTGATCTCCCCTTTTATGATAATTTGACTTTCTCCCACCTGTGATCTGAGTATTCGTCAATTCATGAAAAGTATATATCCGAATCTTTTCAAACTCAGACATAATGAACAAGGTAACCCTGATTCAACAGATGAAACAGTTAGTATGCCTGTAAGTAGCACAGAGCCACTTTGTACAACGGATGTACATTGGAAAGGAGCTTTTGTGATATTCACTCCCCCAGGGCTTCCATTCAATCATCGAAAAGCCACAAATGAATTTTCTATGAATGTTATGACAAGAAAACTCATTCCTTGTGTGCTCGTGCAAGTGTATGAATGATTGAAGCTACTTAGCTTGATCAGGCTCAAATTGTGTAAACTGTTGAGACAGCAACAGATATTACACGGACTCAATGTGCATGAAAGAGGTGCGAAGGTGGGGCAACTTTCCTTCTTTTTCAATATCTAAATCTTCCGATTGAAGACTAGATAGCAGATATGCTGCGTCCCCAAAGAAAATGAAACATTTCTTTGTTAAGAAAGAAACGAGTGGCTCGTGGGGTTATAGCAAGAGTTGGCATGGGCTCACTGCCTGTTTCAAAGATGGTCACCAAATAATGTGAATCAATCAGAATATGTGGTTGCCCGGCTCAGAAAGTGGTTGGTGCAGAGTTCTGATATTCTTTTAACTCTGTTCTCACACCCTCTTTATTTTTAACATTAAAGCTCACTTCTAACCAAACTCACTTTTTCATTTTTTTTTTCGTGCCACACAATGAGAAAAACTCAACCGGATGAGTTATATCCCCCACTCTTTGAGTTAAGACCCCTCACCCCTCAATCACTCAAGGATAACTTCCGGGGTAGGAAATACTAGTTAACGTGAATCCATGGAAGTTTTGTTTAAGTTCTCACACAAAACCCATGTAAGTCCTAAAAAGAATAGTTGCTCAACAGTTTAACTTGAACATTTAAGCTCAAATAAGATAACACTGTCAAAAAGTATGCTCAGGAGATTTGAGCAATTGATCTTTGACAAACTAATAATGTATCAATCAGATCAACTAAACTGGTTAGGGTATCAAAGAATTGGATATTTTGTTTATATGAACAACTATAAACAATTTAGCAATGAAAGCACAACATTAGAAATTATGATTGATGCTCAACAACATTGAATTTCAAACGGGGGTATTACCATCGAAAAATTGGTTCATTATGAGACATGGTAATAACAAATTCAAACAAAGTACTGAACCTGTGTGTGTGAATACGTTACAGTATAGAGACAAGATAATACGCAAGTATTGATCTTTAGAAACACACAGTTAGTTAAACATTAAAGCTCAAAACTGAAAAACATTTAAAATCACACTTCTATATTCATGAAATCTTTTGATAATCATAAGTGGTTTGAACATTTCAGAAACTGTTTTTCATGCTTGAAAGTTGTTCTTCTTTCAAACAATCAGAGATATAGAGTTAGAAGATACTTACTTTTAAGCTCCCCCTCAAATCATGATATAATAATTTAGGTCTTTTAAGCTCCCCCCTGGATAGTTGCAAAATATCCAGGTCTGAACGTTGAAGAACGGGTCCTGATCTGTCATGTGATCAGAAGCCAAACTTCGTTGAATTCCGGGTTCTAAGCTGATTTACTTAGAAGCCATAGTTCTTCTACTCCCCCTTGACAGTAGGTGCCTGCAACAAAGAATCAGTTTTTGGGTTTGGTACCCACTGGTATTTGGGTCCTCGAATGTTAGTTGCAGTTCTTGTGGGGGTTATAGAATAAGAACCATACCAGAAATGATCACTGGTTTTGTGATTGTGATCATGTGTATGACAATAAGAAAAGTGGTATTTCTTACCTGACAACTTGAGTAATTGAGCTCTTGAGTAGATGTGATCAGGTTTACCTTTACTCGCATTGTTCTTCTTTGCATTAAACGCATGTACACACGATTCTCTTTATTTCAGCTTATCTTCAACTGGTTTCTTCTGCCAGGCCAGTTCCTCTTCTTTGTATCTCCTTCTTCTATGACGTGTACCTGAACCATCTATATTTCTATCATAGAAAATGTTAGTTTTACGAATCTGATCAAACGATTTAACTGACCTTTGTGAAGAGACCGATTTCTGATTTGAACTTGATGCAGTCTGTTCAAGCACTTTAATCGTCGAAGCGAAGTTGTCTCTTTCTTGAACAAGCAGGTCAATCTTCTTCGTGAACTCAAACTTCGTTTTCTGCTCTTTTAGTGCCTTCTCAGATAGTTCAAATAACTTGGCAGTAAGCTTTTTGATTTCAGTCTCAAACATGCTTCTCTCTTCTTCAAATCCCTTCTCAACATTGTTTCTTTGGCCGGATATTTCTTTGAAGAAACCAACATTCTTTTGTTCAATGGTCTTCTTCTCTTTGGCAAACTTCTCTCTTTCAAGAATGATTACTTTCTGAAAATCAAAAACTTGCTGAGAAAGTTTTATGCATTTCAGCTCAACTTCTTTCTTCTCGTCAGCATATTTTCTCGAGAATTCTGAGAACTTCTTTGCGAAAGATTTCTCAAACTCGGATTTATCTTGAGCATGCTTTTGCTCCAAATCAGATATTTGCTTTTGAAGCTCAAAATTTGTATCTTTTAGATGCTCAATCTGCTCCTCAGAACTTTCAACAGATGCTGCTTGTTGGATTTGGACAATTTGAACTTCCAGATCAGAAATCTGTCTTGTTAGTTCAGAGTTCTCAGTTTCCAAAAACTTTACTCTTGAAGACATATTTGGTCCTGTCATTATCTTCTCAAGATGTTCCCACAGCTGTTTTCTTGTAGCCTTTTTACTATCTAAACTTACAGAAATCTCTTTTGAAATCACCTCGAAAATTCCTTGCAAGATAAAAGCTTGAGTCAATTTATCAGCTTCAAATATCTTTCTTTGCTCATCTGTGTAATCCTTAAATGGTAGTGTGTACAATTCGTGTTCCGTTCTTCCATTTTCTCCCATATAATAACAAATATCTGTCGGAGTTTTCATTCTTCCTTCCCTCAAAGATAATCTGATATAATCACCAAAGTCAAGTTTATCAATGAAGTCTAAGAACTGAATCCTCCATTGGTCATATTCTCCTCTGTAAAGAACAAGTGGCATCTCATCCATACTTATTGAAAGAGCTTCGCTTGAAGGCATTCCTTTTGATATACAAGGACTGAACTTGACAAGAGATGGAATTTGAAAGTGCAGGGACCGAAAGTGACAACGTGTGAACCTTGAAAGCTTCGGGGTCACAAATGACAAACTTTGAGACTTTGAACTATGGGGGCTAAAAGCGACACAAACAGAAACTTAAAACTAGAAGGACTAAAAATGACACAAACTAAAACTTACAACTAGAGGGACTAAAAATGTAAAAATTAAAACTTTTAACGAACTTGACTGAAAACTAACAAAAAAGGATTAAAATTGAAATAAAACTAACCAAACTAACAAACTAACCGGACTAACGAAGACTTAACGGAAAAAGGACCAAAAAGTAAGAAAATTAACCGTCACTTAACGGAAACACTATTCATCATCTTCCTCGTTGAGCCATCCTGCAAAACTCGAAAACGGTTAGAAATTTTCAATGCAAAGCGATCGATAAAGCTCCCTGATCAGTCTTCAACAAATTAAAATTCAACCGGTCAACCACGATCACGAACGAACCAACCGAAAACATTTCGGGAAGCGATCGAAAAATTAAAAAATCAGTATGGGTTGAAATTTTACGACCAAAAATGATCGTTTATGTTCCCTTAATCTCCCTCAACTGATTAAATCTCGAAAGAGTCTCTCAATCTCTCGAACGAAGGAACCGAAGATTTTTCGGAAACCGAACGAGAATTTAAAAACTTCATATGGGTGAAAGTTTTTCGATCAAAAACAATCGTTTAAGCTTTGTAAACAACCCTTACCAGTTTAAACCTTGAAAAACCTTGCTCAAGATCGCTCCCGAATCAACCGAAATGATTTCGAAAAAACAATCGAAAAAATTCAAAGCTTGTTCGATGTTGGTTCGCTGGACACCGGTCGATAGATATATGGTCCGGTCGATGCAAAACACCAGGCGAGGACGGTACCGGTCGAGATGACCCCGGAGATGGGATGTCGGGCGATAGATATAGATGGTACCGGTCGAGAATGAAGGTATCGGTCGATTGAAGGTATTGGTCGAGGGAGTGAGCAAGATACAGGTCCTTTTACACTCTTGATACTGGTGGAATGATAGACAGAAAGACCGGTGGAAGAATGAACTCTTTATACCAGTAGAGAGATGAAATATTGATACCGGTCCACAACTTTGGGTTGATACCGGTCACTTGAGTATGAGACACCAGGAGTTAGAGTTAAACACCGGTCGTTTCAAGACCCCGGGGAACACCGGTCGTTTCAAGACCCCGAGGAACACCGGTTGGAAACTAAGCCGGGGAATTTGCAGCCGAGATAAGCACCGACCAATCACCTTTTAAACTACAGCGCCGAGTACTATGAGTTTCCACCGACCCACTAATTGAAATCAATTTAAATAAAAAAATTTGGATGCAACCCCTGTGATCTCCACGTAATCACAACTGGATGCAACCCCTGTGATCGTGAAGCTGAGATGGAAACGATGGTATATGTATATACATAAATATATGTATATATATGTGACTCAGAGAGACAAAAATCAATCATATGCCAATGAATATTAAACCCAAATCATTGTAGACAGCAAGGCACCGGTCACAAAGTCGGTCGCAAGATCCGGTTGAAGATTAACGATAATCAAACAGATAACTTCTCAATAACAGATAATTACGATTAAGCAAATTAAACATATTAAATCGAACACAAAATAATCGATAGATAAACTCAAACTTAATCGATATTGAAATAAACGACCGATAAACTCTTTGATTTGAAAATCGATAGAACTCAAACTTGAATTAATTGATAAACAGAAAAACCAAACGACCAAAATTCAATTAATCGACCCAGATTAATCAAAGTAACCCAGAAAATCAAGATTTAAACGAGATTTACTCGAACAAACTTAACCCAGATTGACCACAGATGCAGCAGAACTCAGACCGAAAAAGACCACAAATCGATATAGCAGATTAACGCAAAGCAGATATTAAGAATCTCAAACCAGAAAATAATCGATCAATATGAATATTATCTAAAAAGCGATTAAATAGTTTTAGACAAACCTTTTTGATCGTATCGAATAAAAAAAATTATTCGAACCTGCTCTGATAGTAATTGTAGATCCCAGTACAGTGTAATCAGCAGCAAGTTATATCAAAGATGAACAGAATATGAGTCACAACAACTAGTCATATGATTTATATTAAATCAAAGGGTTACAGGTTTACAGAAAAAATTTCTGATCAGAGAGAGTAAACCTATAAACTAGTTGTTTGTAAATAATGAGACTTCTAATAATCTGACTAATGAAAACGTCTAACCTAAATATGAACTAAATATGCCTTTATATATACTTAGGCTTACAAGGCCTAACGGGCTAATGGGTTTGGGCCCATCTAACTAAATAAACTATTAAGTAATTACAGAATGAACCCTTATAAATACTTTATTCCACTTTCAACATATAGGACTTTCAGTCCTAACAATTATGCTGACAAGTGCTTTTCAGAAAAGGTTCTACACAAAGCCAAGCTCAAATAGTCAGAGATATTCTTCTGGTCCGAACAACTACATCCACAAGGAAAGGGTTGAAGGAAGCAGATATGAAGGAAAGAGATTTGAAGGGAAGAGAACAGAAGAGAGGAAGCCTGAAGATAGAAGGTATCAGGCTGAAGGAAAGAGATTAGAGGAGAGGAAACCGGAAGAGAGAAAGTTCAAAGCTGAAGGATCCAGTCAGCCAGAACCGCCTACGTGCTACAACTGTGGCAAAACCGGTCACTTTGCCAAGGACTGCCGCAGATCAAAAGTCAGAAACTCTGACTACTACAAGAACAACATGCTTCTTGCAAAGCAACAGGAGGCAGGCAAGGTACTGATGGCTGAGGATGAATATTGGCTTGATCACTCAGATGATGAAGAAAAGGATGAAGAGAGAGATGAAGCCATCAACATGTGCTTGATGGGCCAAATAGAATCAGATGTTGAAGCTGACTCAGACAATGAAGAAGAAGAGGTATGTAATCTATCAGATTTAGATTTCATGAATAAAATGCATGCCATGAGTTTAAAACAAAAAGAGTTAGAATCTAATCTTGAGCAAGAAAATGGTGTCATAACTGACAAAAACCAATTGATACAGAAATTTAGCAATGAAATTGCTGAGAAGAAAGTATTAATTGAGATTTTACATAAAGAAAATGACACCAACGCAAAAGAAAAGACAATAATTCTTAAAGAGAATTCTAATCTTAAGTCTAAACTGCTAAAGGGTGAGATTGATTTATATGAGCTTAAAAATTTGCATGCTTCTTGTATCAAATAATACTTTTCTTTATTGGGAAAATTAAAAAGTTTGGAAGAGAAGTTATACAAAATGGGTCAAACTGAACAGACTATTTTTCTGAACAAACCCGAAGAGGAAATAGAGAGATGGGGAATCGGTTATAAGAATCCTCACTGTCTACAAAAGGGGATGTCTGAAGTGCCAGGACTTTATGATCATCTTTCAATGCAATTAGCTTGCAAAATCCTTGAATTTAAAACTTTCTGGACTAAACTGTCAAAAGAGGATGAAGCAAATGAAACGAAAAAACGGTTGAAATCAGCTAAAGTTCATCTTCCATTTAATTATGCGAAGACGAATAATAGTTATAATGAAAATCCTATATATCAAAATAAGAAAACTCTTTCAAGTGATTTCCTTCCAAGTTATTCTGAAAAGGAAATGGAGGCGAAGCCTATTAAAGGTAAACTATGTGTCCCTCCTCTTGTTTTAGAACGTAAAATTTCTAAACTCGAGAATTCTTTGTCGGATGAAAGACTTTTGATAAATATTGAGCAAAATGTTGGGAACTGAAGATGTGACTAAGTCATTAATGCTGCCAGTTTAGAGTTAGTACTGCCAGAGGATCTCAAAGATTAATACTGCTAGGTATTACTACTTCTAGTAGAATTAATACTGCTAGTCAAAGTTAGTGCTGCTTGAACAAAGTTAGTACTGCTTAGCTAGTTAGTACTGCTAGAGGTTAGTGCTGCTTAGTAGTTAATGCTGCCAAGACTCAGTTAATGCTTCTAAGGTGATTAAGGTGATTAATGCTGCTTCAAAGATAATGTGAAGATAATACTGATAGCGTCTGAAGATAAACATGGAAAGCTTGGAGATAATTATGAAGACTGTGAAAAGGAGCCATCTACTGAACCAAATCAGAGTGAAGAAGAAAGGAGAGATGAGGAGAATCAAGAGAATCAAGAGAATAAAGAATCAGAAGTAGCTGCTGAAATCACCTCAGTTGAGTTGAATGACTCCAATCTAGAGGTGGGACTCTATGAAGAACCTAGTCATCAAACAAGAACACAAAAGAATCATTCTCCTCAGCTGGTAATAGGAGAGATATCTCTTCTCCTATGATGACTAGAAATCAAAGCAGGCTGCAAGATATGCAAGACCAACAGCATACAGTGCTTTATTGCTTTCTATCCCAATAGAGAATATCCAAAGGGAATCCAATAGGGTGTCTCCCAACCCTGAGGAGGTGGTCTCTAAGGAGATGGATGAGTATATGGGTGAGAAGGCAGCCACTACTTCTGCTAGCACAGAGAAGGACAGTGGTAACATCTCTAAGACCTTCCCCATGGCAACTTTGGCTGAGAAATCAACCAAAGGACCCCGGTGCCAAGAAACCAAGGGGGTAGTTGATGCTTCTGCTAGGAAGAAGGTCACTACTACAAGATCCAAGGATCCCTCAAGGATGGGCAAAACATCCAAAAAGGGTAAGGACAAAACTGAAACTGTTGAATTGATGGAAAAAGATTCCATTGGTCCTTCAAGGGTGGGTAAAACACCTAAAGAAGGTGAGGATAGCTATACTAACTTGGAATTGATGGAAACAATAGCCGACATCAATGTTGATGTGGTTAATCAAGGAAAAGAAATCAAAGCCTTGCAGCAAGTGGTCCTCTCCCAACAACAGCAGATTTCCAAACTCAAGCAACTGGTGGGAAAGCTTCTGGCCAAGAAAAGAAGAAGTCAGTTTGTTCTCAGAAGGAGAAAGGGGGCAACCAACAAGGAAAGTGAGAATGCTTCCAAAAAGGGGGAGAGTTTCACCTCAGAAAAGTCAGATCAACAGATTGAAGGGGAGTTTGTTGAAGTACAGGGAGAGTTTGTTGAAGAAAAAGCTGAAGGTGTAATAAAAGCAGAAAGTGCTAAAGCAGCAGAAACAACAACAACAACAACAACAACAACAGCAGAAACAACACCAGCAGCAGAAACAACCCCAGCAACAAAAACAGTTAGTGCTGCTGAAACTTCAAAAGCAGCAGTAACAGGGTTAACTCAAGCAGAGATTGAAATAGAAGAAATGCTTGTCAAAGCAAAGAATGACACTTCCAAAGCAAAGGGAGTGGTCATAAATGAAGGGGGAGCAAAGAAAACAGAAAAGAAAGACAAGGCTGCAGATGCAATGAAAAAGGGAAAAGAAAAGATGATAGAATCTGATCAACCAACCAAAAAGCAAAAGATGGTTGAGTCAGATGAAGCATTAGCTAAAAAATGCAAGAGGAGTTAGATCAAGCAGAGAAAGAGCAGGTTGAGAAAGACAGAGAAATAGCCAGAGCACTTGCAAATGAATTAAATGAAGTTTTTCAGAAAGGTTGGAAACAGAAAAAGCAAAGCAAAGAGCAATAAGCTTGAGAAAGGCTATGATGGCCAGATCAAGTGCAAAGAAGAGAAGGCCTTCACAAACTTACTTTGCAACTCAGGAAAGAAACAAGATGATAACTTTCTTGAGGAGTGCAATTGGTGTCAAGAAAGAAATGTTTGTGATGACGACTTTTGATCAAATCAAAGACCTATACGAGAAAGAAATGGGAAAACTGAAGAGTAATGAAAAGGATAGAGTGGAGTTTGAAAAGAAAGCCAAGGAGAGACATGATGTGAATATCAATCAACCCTTCCCTGAAAGTGAAGAGGGAACTCCTACAAAAGAAAAGGTAGAGATAAAGAAAAAAAGAAGAAGGAAGCTACTCTAGGGCAAAGTCAAAGGATTCTGAAGAGAACTAAGATGATGGCTAAAAGAAAGAAAACTGAAAAGAAGCCTAGAGTAGAAGAAGAGAAAAAGGTTGCTGGAGAAGAAGAGGCACTTGAACCATCAGAAAAGAAAGAGCAGTTAAGCACTGAGGATGTAAAGATGTACATGGTTGTGATGGACAAAGTGCCTGAACCAATTTCAGCAGAACCAGTGGGAGTTAAACCTCCTGAAGTCATTCACTGGGATGTACTGGAGGTAGATGGAAAAGAGTACATTAGGTTGAAGAGAAAAGTTGAAAAGTATGAAGTCTTCAGTACTTGGGCTAAGATTGTCAGAACATGCTCAAGGTCAGATATTGAAGAAATGTTTCATATAGGGATGAAGTTGTACACAGATCAGTTGAAAGCTCCAGGGATTTCAATTAAAAAACTGGTGATGGAGTATCTATGTATGATGTTCAAACCTGATGAAGTAGAGGAGATAATAAGGAATGTTTTTCAAGCAGTTACCAATTGGACTTTATATGAAACTAGTGGAGTATATTCTGTGACTTTGGATAGAAATCACATAGAATACTTCCTAGTGGATAAAGTATACAACCATAGCAGATTGAAACTTCATTTAATGTTGAAGAAGAAGCTTGGATGTGTTGAAAATTGAGAAATGGCTAAGTATTTGATCCAAAGAACAATCAATCAGAGTTTGGGGTTGGATGCAAACACTGGAATTTAAATCAATGATAGTTTTGGAAGCATCTGAAGAACTTGACTTCTCTTTCTAAAAGTCAAGTTAGGGGAGATGGTTGGGAACTGAAGATGTGACTAAGTCATTAATACTGCCAGTTCAGAGTTAGTACTGCCAGAGGATCTCAAAGATTAATACTGCTAGGTATTACTACTTCTAGTAGAATTAATACTGTTAGTCAAAGTTAGTGCTGCTTGAACAAAGTTAGTACTGCTTAGCTAGTTAGTACTGCTAGAGGTTAGTGCTGCTTAGTATTAAATGCTGCCAAGACTCAGTTAATGCTTCTAAGGTGATTAAGGTGATTAATGTTGCTTCAAAGATAATGTGAAGATAATACTGATAGCATCTGAAGATAAACTTGGAAAGCTTGGAGATAATTATGAAGATTGTCTTGAAGATCTTTTTAAGTTTAGTAATTATTTTTATTTTCAGTATATGTATAGAATTGTTTAGAATAAATTCTGAGTTTATATTCTAGAGAGAAAATCAACCTCAAGGCATAGTTCCTAATTCTAGAGAAGTAGAATTCGTCTTGAAAGAGTCTGTTCTTCAAGATTGAGGTTGTGTGTGTAATCTTGTAACTACAGATCATTCAATACAAGTTTGCAAGTTTTTTATCAGATTTACTGTTTGTTTACTGTTTTATTGAATATCAAAGTGTTATTCCGCAACTTCTTTAATATTGTTTCTGAGTATTCATAATTCTTGTTGAGAATTCGATCCTGACACAAAACGTTTTTTCAACCGTGTTTTCAAATTCTATTTTTTCAAAGACTTCAAACTCTGAGAATTTGTTTGGTTCATCAAATAAAGGATTTGATTTTTTGAACTCTAACGGTGGTTTAGATGATTGTTCTGAACAATTTGATTTTAATGCAAAACTTCCTAACCATTCATCGTTTGTTAAGAAATCTTCAAGAAAAACCAGTATGTTTGTATACAGTGCAAAATCAACGAAAGTTTTCGTTGATAAATCAGTCTCTGTGAAAGCTAAAATTGCTAAAGGTAAGAAAATATCTCAGCATTCACAGAAACCGAACACTACTGGTAATTCTAAGAAGAAGCATTCGCTTGTTGCTCCAAAGTCTAACTCACCAGTTTCACATGTTTCAGATATGAGCAAGCAAAGGCCAGAAGTAAATTCTCAATGGCAACTGAAACGGAAGCTTTACAAGACCGCTTTATCGTTTAGTAGTGTTAATTGTAGTAAGACTTCGCTTAGTAAAGATGTCCTAATTGCTGATATTGTTGTTTTGAACCCAAAACTTACTGTTTCTCGGAATCAATATTCAATGAAGCAATTATTTCAGTTATCTTTATCTGCTAGAAAGTCTTCTATGTATGATAAACATGTTTCTGTATCTTGTCAAGATTCTGGAGATTAGTTTGAAAATTACCATGTGCATTCATCTCATACTAATCCTTCTCATACATTTCAAAAGAAAAGAGGACCCAATTTGAAATGGGTACCAAAATCTTGTGCTAACACAGCAGGACCCAAATTCCAGTGGGTACCTAAGGCTAAATCTGTGTTGCAGGCACACAAGCTTAAAGAGAATTCGACTTCTGATTATGTACAGATCAGGACTCGTTCTTCAATGTCAAAATAGGTTTTTGGATAATGCAGTTCAAAACCCGAACATCAAAGTCAAAATAGACTTTTGAACAAATCAGTTCAAGAGCCGCACTTCGATAATCAAAAGTGCTTATTCCAATGTTGTCATATACATCTCTAAATTTGAAATTTCTCTTATGCAGACTAGTCATACATGGTTCTTGGACAGCGGATGTTCCAAGCACATGACAGGGCAAAAAGAGATACTGTACAATTTTAAAGAGAAATATTGCGGAACAGTCAGATTCGACAATGACCAGTTTTCTCCAATCCTGGGATACGGTGATGTACAACAGAACAATGCCACTATCAAGAAGGTGAGCTATGTTGAAGGCTTACGACACAACTTCTTCAGTATAGGCCAGTTCTGTGACAAAGACTTAGAGGTCAACTTCAAAGCTAAGAGATGTTCCGTTCACAATGAAGAAGGTGAAGAACTCTTGGTCGGTACTCGAGAATCAGACCTCTACACAGTCAATTTATCAAATGTCCAGACTGACATGCAAGTTTGTCTACTGACGAAAGCATCGATGCAACAAAGTTGGTTATGGCATCAAAGGCTCTCTCACCCAACTTTCTGTACATCAACAATCTGGTTAGTGGAAAGCTCGTCAAAGGACTTCCAGAGCTCAAATATGAAAGAGAAAATCTTTGCGCAGCTTGTGAAAAGGGCAAGATGAAGAGGGCACCTCATAAACCAAAGCCTGAACCAAGTACAAGCGCTCCGTTAGAGTTATTGCATATGGACTTATGCGGTCCGATGCGAACTTAGAGTCTAGGCGGAAAGAAGTACATACTCGTGATCGTGGACGATTACTCGCGATACACATGGGTCAAGTTTCTACGTTCAAAGGATGAGACACCTGATATTCTCATCACATTCCTAAAAATGACCCAGATGAATCTGCAGAAACCGGTCAAATTTCTACGAACAGACAACGGCACAGTGTTCAAGAATAACAAGGTTGAAGAATATCTCGAATCTGTCGGGATTTCACATCAATACTCAGCTGCTCGTATGCCTCAACAAAATCGAGTGGTTGAAAGATGAAATCGAACGTGTTAGGACTGAAAGTCCTGAGTGTTGAAAGTGGAATAAAGTATTTATAAGGGTTTATATTGTAATTCTTTAATAGTTGTTTAATTAGATGGGCCCAAGCCCATAAGCCCAATTGCTTGTAAAGCCTATGTATATAAAGGCTTATTTAGTTCATAATTAGTTGAACAGTTTAGAAAGTTAGAGAAATTCATTATTCAGTTTTCTAGTCATTTGGTTTACATACCCTTATCAGAAATTCTCTCTGTAAATCTTAACCCTTTGAAGTTATATCAATCATATGACTAGTTGTTGTGGCCTATAATCTGTTCATTATTATTCATAATTACTTGTGATTGCACTGCACTGGGATCTACAATTGGTATCAGAGCAGAATCGAATTAATTTTATTCGATACGATCAAAAAGGTGTGATCCAGAAAAAGGTTTGTCTAAAACCCTTAATAGTTATTACCTGTTTTATCTGCTAAGATTTGAGTGATCTGTGTTATTGAAAGTCGATTATTCTGGGTTCATAAACACTGTGCTCGATCTGCATATCTTCATTGATCCTAGAATATTGAAGTTCATATATGCATATTTGAAGTTCATATCGATCCAATCTGTTATTGAAAAAAAAAAGGGAATTTTTTTTTCGGTCGAAGTTTCTGGGAATTTTTCTGCAATTGATCGATTCTGTGTTCTTAAAGTTAAAAAAAAAAAAAGTTCTTAAAGTTCAAATTTTTGGTTTGAGCTTTCTGGGTTTACTTACTAATTGACCTGCAAATTTCTTGGTTAATCGATTGCATTTTTTGGGTAAATTCCAGAATTCATCGAGTTCTTCGGTCGATGTTCTTCAATTTTATCGGTCATATAAGCTTATCTGTTCTTCGTGTTGATCGGTCGATTATTTTGTTCGTTTTTATCGGTCTTTACATGATTTTATCGATCTTTATCTGTTAATTTGTTATTCGACCAATAGTTATTCGACCTGAGCCTTCGACCGAGTGTTTGTAAACACCGGTCCTTACTTCGACCGGACCTTAGCTTTCCCCGGTCTTTCCCTTCGACCGGGTAGGTGCATCGACCGGACCTTAGTGGTTTCCGGTCTAACATTCGACCGATACTCGGCTGTTTCGGTCTTCGCCTTTCGACCGGATACTTGCTACTCCGGTCTTACCCTTCGACCGGGTACTTGCTTACTTCGGTCTTACCTTCGACCGATATCTTGCATATTCCGGTCCTTTGCTTCGACCGGACCCCTGCTTGACCGGGTGTTCTTAAAAAAAAAAAAATAAGAGTATAAAAGGTCAAATTTTTTTGTCTCACGATCTTTTTGCAGTGTATTTATTTTAGCCCCCGTACTTCAAGGATTCAGCGTGTCGTTTGTGACCCTAAACTTTCAAGTTTCACATTTTGTCACTTTTGGTCCCTGCACTTTCAAGTTTCATCTCTCTTCAAAGCCGGAGCGAATACATTCTATTCGAAACGATCAAAATGGTGTACCCACCAATGCTGCGGTCCAAAGGAGAATATGAAAGGTGGAAAGCTGATTTTCTGGATTTTGTTGACGAACATGAGGTAGGTCCCTACATCAGATTATCTTTGACTGAAGGAGAAAAGCAATCCCAAATTCCGGCAGAAGCTTCTCCTGTGGAAAAGGAACAAAGAGAGAGGGCCAATAATAAAGCTCGAAATTATATGAAAAGTAGTATCTGTAATGAATTTATTAGTGACATTTTTAGTGAAATTATTGGTCAAATAAATACTAACAACATGACAGGAAAAGAGCTGTGGGATTGTGCTGAATGGTTGGTGTTAGGGACAAAGGGTTTATTAACAGGAAGAGAATTGGAAGCTGAGAACTCTGAGCTAAAAGGAAAGATCTCTATTTTGGAAGCTAAAACTCAGCAAATAGTCTCTGTTGAAAGTTCTGAGGAAAAAGATTTCTGAACTGAGAGATGCAAATGCAGATCTTCAAAAGCGTTTATCTGATTTGGAGCAACTGCTTGGTAAACACAAATCTGATTTTAAGACTAAAGAGAAATCTTTCGCAAAGAAGTTCTCAGATCTCTCGAGAAAATGTGCTGAGGAGAAGAAAGAAGTTGAGCTGAAATGCATAAAACTTTCTCAGCAAGTTTCTGAGTTTCAGAAAGTAATCATTCTAGAAAGAGAGAAGTTTGCCAAAGAGAAGAAGGCCATTGAACAAAAGAATGTTGGTGTCTTCAAAGAAATATTTGGCCAAAGAAACAATGCTGAGAAGGGATTTGAAGAAGAAAGAAGCTTGTTTGAGACTGAGATCAAAAAGCTTACTGCCAAGTTATCTGAACTATCTGAGAAGGCACTAAAAGAGCAGAAAACGAAGTCTGAGTTCACAAAGAAGATTGACCTGCTTGTCCAAGAAAGAGACAACTTCGCTTCAACGATTAAAGTGCTTGAAAAGTCTGTATCAAGTTCAAATCAGAAACCTGTCTCTTCACAAAGGTCAGCTAAATCTTTTGATCAGATTCGTAAGACTAACCTTTTCTATGATAGAAATATAGATGGTTCAGGTACCCGTCCTAGAAGAAGGAGATACGAAGATGAGGAACTGGTCTGGAAGAAGAAACCAGTTGAAGATGAGCTGAAAGAAAAAGAATCATGTATACATGCGGTCAATGCCAAGAAGAACAAAGTGCATAAAGGTAAACCTGATCATATCTACTCGAGAGATCAATTACTCAGGTTATCAGGTAAGAAATACCACTGTTCTTATTGTCATACACATGATCACATTCACAATACCAGTGATCATTTCTGGTATGGTTCTTATTCAATATCCCCTACAAGAACTGCAACTAAAATTCGAGGACCCAAATACTAGTGGGTACCAAAACCGAAAATTGATTCTGTGTTGCAGGCACCTACTGTCAAGGGGGAGTAGAAGAATAATGGCTTCTAAGTAAATCAGCTTAGAACCCGGACTCCAACGAAGTTTGGCTTCTGATTACATGACAGATCAGGACCCGTTCTTCAACGTTTAGACCTGGATATTTTGCAAATATCCAGGGGGAGCTTAATAGATCTAAATCGTTCTATCATGATTTGAAGGTGAGCTTAAAAGGTAAATATCTTCTAATCCTAGATATCTGATTGTTTGAAAGAAGAACAACTTTCAAGCATGAAAAACTATTTCTGAAATGTTCAAACCACTTCTGATTCTCAAAAGGTTTCATGAATCTAGAAGTGTGAATTTAAATGTTTTTCAATTCTTGAGCTTTAATGTTTATCCTTATACTGTAACGTATTCACACACACATGTTCAGTACTTCATTTGTATTTGTTATTACCATGTCTCATAGCGAAACAATTTTTTCGATGGTAATACCCCCGCTTGAAATTCAATGTTGTTGAGCATCTATCATTATTTCTAAATGTGTGCTTTCATTGCTAAATTGTTTATATTTGTTCATATAAACAAAATATCCAATTCTTTGATACCCTAACCAGTTTTATGTGATCTGATTGATACATTGTCAGATTCTCAAAACAAGTCTTTTGATTTCATTTCTTTCATTTAATATCTTTGTTTTGAGAAATCTTCAAAGTTCAATTGCTCAAATCTCATGAGCATACATTTTGACAATGTTATCATACATTTTGTGCTTAATTGGACAAGTTGGACTGTTGAGCAAGTATTTGTTTTAGGACTTACATGGGATTTGTGTGAGAACTTAAACAGTACTTCCATGGATTCACGTTAACCAGTGTTTCCTACCCCGGAAGTTATCCTAGAGTGATTTGAGGGGTGAGGGGTCATAAATCAAAGAGTGGGGGAGATAACTCATCGGGTTGAGTTTTTCTCATTGTGTGGAGCGGAAAAATGGAAAAGAGAGTTTGGTTAGAAGTGAGCTTCAATGATAAAAAGAAAGAGGGTGTGAGAACTGAGTTAAAAGAATATGAAAACTCTACACCAACCACTTTCTGAGTCGGGCAGCCACATATTCTGATTGGTTCACATTCTTTGGTGACCATCATTGAAAAAGGCACCTAACCCATGTCAACTCTTGCTATTACCCCACCAACCACTCGTTTCTTTCTTAACAAAGAAATGTTTCATTTTCTTTGGGGACGCAGCATATCTGCTATCTAGTCTTCACTCGGAAGATTTAGATATTGAAAAAGAAGGAAAATTGCCCCACCTTCGCACCTCTTTCATGCACATTGAGTCCGTGTAATATCTGTTGCTGTCTCAACAGTTTACACATTTTTGAGCCTGATCAAGCTAAGTAGCTTCAATCATTTCTACACTTGCACGAGCACAGAAGAAATGAGTTTTCTTGTCATAACATTCATAGAAAATTACTTTGTGGTTTTTCGATGATTGAATGGAAGCCCTGGGGAGTGAACATCACAAAAGCTCCTTTCCAAAGTACATCCGTTGTACAAAGTGGCTTCGTGCTACTTACAGGCATACTAACTGTTTCATCTGTTGAATCAGGGTTACATTGTTCATTATGTCTGAATTTGAAAATATTCGGATATATACATTTCATGAATTGACGGATAATCAGATCAACGGGCGGAGAATGCCAAATTTTCATAGAGGGGAGATCAAAGAAAGAGCTGAAATTGAATAAGTTTTGATGATCATGATGTTCACAATCATCAAAAAGGGGGAGAAAAAGTTCAATTTCAAAGTTTTAAAGAAAGAAAGTTATTTCTGAAGACAGTCTATCAAAGAGATGAAGATGATGTTTCATTTTTCAAAGATGAAGATTTCAAAGATTGTAGTGATTCTTTCCCGTATCATGTGGTGTCTGCTACAAGTTTTTGTTTTTCATTCCTCCTACACGCTGATTGAAACAAGTTCTTGAGTTGAAAGCTTGTTCAACTCGTGGTTCGAAGACAGATTCTTTGTTTTAAACTGAAGAAGCACCGTGGAATGTCAAGTAACTCTCACATTATTTTTCTTGTGCGCTGATCCGATGTGATTGAGTTTCTACAGTTAAATGCTGCTTGATAATGCATTCAGTCGATGTTACTGTACATTGAATCTGGTTACAAAGTTGATACTATGAAGATCAAGAGCTTTATTCAAGGGGGAGCGTGGAAAGTCATGAAGACATGCAACACCAAAGTTCTTCAAAGATTCAAGAGGGAAAGAAGATCAAGGCCTGAAGTTTTTCAAGAAGATAAATGCTTTATTCAACTTTAGGGGGAGATTGTTAGGACTGAAAGTCCTGAGTGTTGAAAGTGGAATAAAGTATTTATAAGGGTTTATATTGTAATTCTTTAATAGTTGTTTAATTAGATGGGCCCAAGCCCATAAGCCCAATTGCTTGTAAAGCCTAAGTATATAAAGGCTTATTTAGTTCATAATTAGTTGAACATTTTAGAAAGTTAGAGAAATTCATTATTCAGTTTTCTAGTCATTTGGTTTACATACCCTTATCAGAAATTCTCTCTGTAAATCTTAACCCTTTAAAGTTATATCAATCATATGACTAGTTGTTGTGGCCTATAATCTGTTCATCATTATTCATAATTACTTGTGATTGCACTGCACTGGGATCTACAGAACGCTAGTCGAGGTTGCTCGTACTGTGCTAAGTCAATCACACTTACCTCTATTTTTGTGGACAGAAGTTGTATCGACCGCGTGCTACACACAGAATCGCTCCATGGTACATCGAAGATTCAAGAAGACTCCTTATGCGTTAATCAACAACCGAACACCGACAATCAAATATTTCCATATATTTGGGTGTAAGTGTTTCGTTCTAAACGATAGGGAGAGTCTAAACAACTTCAGTGCTAAGGCGGACGAAGGAATCTTTATTGGCTATTCATCGACATCAACTGCATTTCGTGTTTATCTGAAGAGGTCAAAGACGGTGATTGAAAGCATCAACGTCTCATTTGATGAAGAAATGGCTTCCGAACAACAACGTTCAGAACCCGTTATAACAGGAATACTAGCTTCTGGGGAACTCAGTCCAGGACCTACGTCTCAACAGAATAAATCAGACGAAGCATCAATTTCTACTAACCATTTATCTGATTTAGATTTATTATTTGAATTGTTTGATGATGAATTTCTTGGATCTAATGTAAAGAAATCTGTTGTGGTTGACAGGATGGAAGACTTAACGACTACTCATCCAACCAGTTCAGATGACTCAATTGAATCAAACGCCCCGATTCAACAAGAAATTACAATTCAAATGTCGACTCCAACGGTTGAAGATGTGTCAAATGAGAAAGAGACAGAAGTAGCTGAAACAGTAGGAAATACTATTCAGATCAATCTACAACCGGAACAAGTTGTACCTGTTGAGCCTTCTGAACCTGCCACTTAAACTGAAACCATCAATCCTCCTGAACAAACCGAAGAAGGTGCAAGTGGATTTGTAGATGATACAACTGACATACAGCCATCTAATCCACTGCCTCATGAAAATAAAAGGACCAAAGAGCACCCGCTAAGCCAGATTATTGGCGATCCATCAAAACCGGTGCAAACTAGGTCAGCATCAATGAACATGTGCTTGCATGACTCCTTTCTGAGCAAGTTTGAGCCAACACGTGTATCAGAGGCACTTGCTGATCCAGAATGGGTGATCTCAATGCAAGAAGAGCTAAATCAGTTCGATGCACTTCAAGTCTGGAGACTCGTATCCGAAACAAGGCAAGACTAGTAGCCAAAGGATACAGACAAGAGGAAGGAATAGACTATGACGAAACATATGCTCCTGTGGCGCGATTAGAGGCAATCAGAATGTTTCTAGCCTATGCAGCCCACAAGAACTTCACGGTCTTTCAAATGGACGTGAAGACAGCATTCCTGAATGGAATTCTGAAGGAGGAATTCTGAATCACGTTTACATTCTCGACAAAGCACTCTACGGTCTGAAACAAGCACCTCGAGCCTGGTATGATGTCCTTTCCAATTTTCTAGTCAAGTCTGGGTTTTCAAAAGGTACGGTGGATACCACTTTGTTTATCAAAAAGGAAAAAGGCGATATCATTTTAATTCAAATCTATGTAGATGATATTATCTTTGGTTCTACAGATCCGAAGTACTGTAAGAATTTTTCAAACCTTATGGTGTCTAGATTTCAGATGAACTTGATGGGAGAGATGAATTTCTTTCTCGGTTTACAAGTAAAACAATTTTGAACGGGTATTTTTATCAATCAATCAAAATACATTAGGGATATTTTTCGGAAGTTCCAAATGGAAAATTCAAAACCGATTGGTACCCCAATGGCACCTGGTACTAAAATTGGCACCGATCCTTCGGGAAAAGCTGTTGATGTTAGGACTTATCGAGGGATGATAGGTTCTTTAATGTATCTTACATCTAGTAGGCCAGATATAATGTTTTCAACATTCTTATGTGCAAGATATCAGGCCAATCCTAAAGAAATCCTTATGTCTGCTGTAAAGCGCATATTTAGGTATCTAAAGGGCACTGCAGATCTTGGTCTGTGGTATCCTAAAGATACTAGTTTTGAACTAACAACCTACATAGATGCAGATCATGCAGGTTGTATGTTAGACAGGAAGAGCACGTCGGGACATGTACAGTTCCTCGGTGAAAAACTCGTAAGTTGGGCATCGAAGAAGCAACTTTGTGTTTCAACCTCCATGGCCGAAGCAGAATATGTAGCTGTTTCTAGCTTCTGTTCTCAGGTCTTATGGATGAGAACTCAATTGCGCGACTACGGTTTCCACTTCAACAAAATCCCGATATACTGTGACTCCAAGAGCGCCATCGCAATATCAGCGAATCCTGTTCAACACACCAAGACAAAGCACATAGATGTCAGGTATCATTTTATTAAAGATCATGTTGAAAAAGGAACAATTGAACTTTTCTTTGTAAAAACTGATTATCAATTTGCCGATTTGTTCACCAAACCCTTAGACGAAAAGAGGTTTAACTTTCTTGTATCTAAGCTTGGTATGCTAAATCTTAAGATTTAATCGGTAGTTACCTAACAAAGTTTTCTAAAATTGTATACTTTTTCATCATTTCTTCATTCTTTACTCTGATTGATATCTGCACTTCTATCTATTGTTCATGATCCAAGGGGGAAAATGAGAAGAAATTGACAAGTAGTCAATATTACTTCGACGGGGAGCTCATAAAATTTTGCATGTACCTTTTAATACCAATTTTTTTTTGTAATGCAAGAAATTAGGGGGAGTACAGATATGACTTCTGATTATTTCTGATCAGAACTCGTCTTTTAAAAGTTTTACTGCTTTTTGTCTTTTCAATTTAAGTGAATAAATTTTACTTTGACTTGACATAAGACTTTTGCAGAATTTTTGAGAGAAGCTTAAAAGATCATATCTTTATGACTTAAAGCTTTGCTTCATGAGATGGAAGATCGTACGTTAAGCTATAATTCAACATCTTCATCTCATATATGGTTGAAAGAAGGACAACTTTCAATCATTTGAAAACATTGTTTTTAATGTTCAAACCACTTCCTGATTTTTCAACCAATTATATATTTTGGGAGAGTATTTTAAATGTTTTCATGATCTAAATTGTGCTTTAACTGAAATAGTTAAACCAATCTGAGCATCACGTGCATCATAGGAAAACAAAGAATCATTGTGCTAGGAATTAACACAACTTCTATTGAATCACCTTAACCAGTGATTTCTACCCAAGAAGTTAATCCTTAGTGATTGAGTGTGCAAAGAGAAAAGAAATGAGTGTGATTAGAGAAAGCTAAATGTTAAAAAGAAAGAGCGTGTGAGAACAGAGTTAAAAAGAATATCACAACTCTGCACCACCTTTTTCCGAGTCGGGTAGCCACATTACTAGTGTTTCACAATTCTTTGGTGATCATTATTGAAACAGGCAACTAACCCATGCCAACTCTTGATCAAAACTCACTATCTACTCATTTTCTTCTCAATAAGAAAGTGTTTCACATTTTTTAAGGGGACGCAACACATATGCTATCTGATTTTCATTTGGAAAATCTGGATATTGAAAAGAAGGAAGTTTGCCCCACCTTTGCACTTCAATCATGCACATTGAGTCTGTGTTTAACTTACTGTTGTCTCAGTGGTTTACACAATTTTGAGCCTAATAAGCAATCATCAAGTGCTTAATTCTTTTTAACACAAGCACGAACACACAAGCAATTAGTTTCTTTGTCATAACGTTTATAGAAATAACCTTTGTGGTGTTTCGATGATTTAATGGAAGCCCTGGGGGAGTCAACATCAAACAACTCCTTTCCAATGTGTATTTATTAAACACAGTGAGTTAGTGTTACTGACACGCATGTTAACTGATTCATTAGTTGATTCAGGTGTTACACGACTATTTTGTCTGGATTTGAAAATATCTGGATGAATATCTTTTGAATTGACGGATCAGGGGCTCTAACCGCAAGATTGACATTTCTTACATCTAATTTTGATGAAGTTGTTGCACTTAACATCAAAAAGGGGGAGAATGACTACACAAGAAATGGCAAAGATCACATGTTTCAAGAATCACGTCCACTCTTCAAAGGGGGAGATTGTTAGAAAAAGACATGCTGATTCAAGAGCTAGAGAAAGAGATTGCATCTTCTGAGCTAAACAAGAAGATTGAATTGCAAAAATTATTTTCGTAATGATCTTGATCCAAAGGGGGAGATTGTTAAGACACAGTCTCATTGGATTCAAGATCATCTAATCTGAAGATCGCAATCTGAAGCTAAAGCTGAAACGCCGACTCTCGATATTAAAGTCTATGTCGTTTGTAATAAATGTCAATGTAATTGTTTGTTATTGTAATAGTTAACTTAGTTTAAATATATATTTCTAATAGATATTAGATTTAGTTAACTTAGTTAGATAAAGCTAGTTTCTAGTTGTTTAGTTAGTTATATTATCTAGTTAGAAATAATATCTAGATATTATAGGAAGTGTGTTAGACACACTAGATTAGATTTTAGGTGATCTCTCAATCTCTCTAACAATAATCAAAAAGACAGAACACATACAAACACACACTAAAAGGTGTAATGGAGAGAAAAACAGAGAACACACATCTATAGTTTGAATCAGATCAACCTTGTAACCATTTCTTATAATCAATACAGGTTGGTAATCTTTATGTGTTGTTATTCTAAGAACTTGATATAAGTATTATTGTTGGACCAACATACGGTTAGCCTTGAATGTTACATAGATTTAGGCTAAATCTAGATTTTTCCCCAACTAGAGCTCCTTTGATAAATTTTAAATCCTCAAGCCATATCTTCCCAAAACCTAGATCCATAATTTTTCAACCATAAATATTCATATCCTACCATTTAAAATCGTTCCCCAAACATTTTACATTAAGATCTCAACTTATACTAAAACCCTAATTTCCATAGATAAAGAAAAGAGAAGATTACCTTAACCATAACTTTATTGCACCAACCAAAATACCTCTTAGGGTCACAAAAATGAACCACAAACTACCAATCTTCAAAATGGAGAAAAGGGGTTGGATGAAACCCAAGAAACTTGATGAATAAGATGAAGTGAAAGGCGTTCTTGAAAGGTAAAGGTTCATAAAAATGGTGTGGGGTTTGATTTGGGAGAGAAAGATGGAGAGAGGAGAAAAAAATTGGGTTTTTTAAGGAGAAAATTGAAATAAGGGAGATGAAGATCAGATCTAGGTATGGGGGTAAAAGTTGGAAAAACAGGGGGGGAAAGTTGAAGGTGAAAAAGGGTGAAAGTTTCGTCAAACTCAATGCGGACGTCCACTTGCATTAGGATTGAAACTTTTGTTGCTTGCGCGGAACCACATGGACATTCGACCTATACGGACGCCCACTTAACATTGGTCCAATGTTTTGGTTATAACTTATTTGTTTTAGCTTCGTTTTCGCTCTAGAAAGGCCCGTTGGATTCACATTTGAAATCTCCATCCAACACGACTATAAAATCTAGGATTCAATCCAAAATACTATTTCTTCTATTTCTCTTGAAAGATCGATTTCTACACTGACTTGAAATTATACTTACTCGAAAATTACGGGTTTTACAATCCTCCCAAACTAAGAATGATTTCATCCTCAAAATCAATCTTACACACAAACATTTAATACCAAACTCAATACTTATCAGGTTTTCTTGGTTCCCATTCGTTGCTCAATTTTCTTTCTTATGTTAGCTAACCTTCAGAATAAAATTCCTCTTAATATCGATTTCATACGATTCTATTTTTCACACAACTCTCAAGATGAGTGAGGAACATGAGATTACCCAGGCCCACTACGCAACACGGAGCACAAGTCTGATAATTGTCCTGTCATCTACTCATCCCAGGGAGAGTAATAATCTAATGATATTGTCCCCAAATAACATCTTTATCGCAAGACCATTATTTCTCACCCTCAAATGATGTGTCTCTAGCCCATTTCAACTTCAATTGACATTACATACTACTTGACAAAACCGCCATGCCAAATCTCACATTGACTTTCACATCCAATATCCACCTCGATACGTTACACTGATACCTGTTTGAATATCGAACCTTACTGCAACAATTTCTAACTGTATGATCTTGGTTGCCTCCTAACCTTAGGTGACACGTACTACCCCAAGGGTAGCTTGTGATCTCAACTTCTCATTGTCTAATTCGTCCTAGCCGAACACGATTCTTAATCCGTAATCCAATGATCAACACCAAACCCAAAGAGTTCCCAAAATCCTTAACAATTCACCCATGTTATTGGCAAAGTCTTCTTTCCAGGGACGTGCCAATACGCTCTCCAAAGGTTAGCTATTCAAATTCGACTATTGCGCAACTCCAACTATACTCAAAAATCATCATTCGGTCGATAAAGCCTTTACAATAACAAGAAAAATCTTAATCACCGATACTTAATTACCGACCTCTAATCTCCTTAAAGTTCTACCACTGAGAGGCTAACACTTCTTACGATCTAACGGGAGCACTTACAAACATTCCAAAGATCATTAACCTCAAAAGAACAAGTCGATGCCTAAAATCAGAATGGCCATATCGAAAACGTGGGTATGCCAAGAAGTATTTCATTCCTGGTTGCATTACGTCGTGCCGCAAAAAAAGATTTAAAGTTGACATCTGGAATGGAAATAAAACCCTCAAATCTTTCATCTTAAATGAGCGAACAACATCTCCTTTATTCACGAACACTCATTAAGATGGCACACCACCAATACGTAACATGTTGTCGAACAAACAAACTATCAATTCAAATCCATCCATACGCAAGCAACCACACAAGGATTTAACCTGAAGACTTACCAAAAAGGAAAGGTCACCACTTACATATCTGAGGTAATAACATAAATCTACTACTTTAATTATTCATACGTGAACAAACTCATGAGGTCGAATTCCTAAAAACTCAATCTTGCCCACCAATTGGGTTATCCGACGCTTCACTTCCTAAGGACTTCTCTAGTCCCTAATCACAACTTCTATCACAGGGGTATTTAAATCTATTGCCTTGATTGAGTTCAAGGTTTTTCAAACTAATATGCCAATTTGAATTTTATAAGACTTTCAGACGCAAATTCTTTATAACAATTAATCATACGTGTAAAAATCGACTACTGTTTACTCGATAGTTGTGCAAAGTGGTCACAAACGCTACACGTATAAAATCATTTTGAAAACCATTTGATTATTATTCAAGCTAACAATGAAAACAAAGGAAGATGTTCAACAAGCCCTTCAAAAGAACCGCTATAGTCCCAACATACATCTATTTGCGCCATGTATGAATAATAATTTTACTTATAAAACAATATATAACAAGGCGTTTGTACAAAACTCCAGAAGGGGAAATTCACGTAATCAAGTTCCAAAATTTTCTCATTTAATTATATAATGACATGGAATAAAATTTCCCAACGAGACTCCCATACATCAGTTTATTTCCCAAAACTTAGTAAAATGGTAGGTGCATATGATTTGGTTAAACGTAAAATAATTTAGATCGACTTCAAACTTTAAGACGCACGAATGAAATGATCTTTGTCCCAAAATAATGGCTACAATGCCATGCATACCAATAAACTAATGTAATGTATTTGCGTGAACCATTAAAAGTGGGGTCAACAACTGAAGAATGTACAAAGCAAAAGTTCAACACGAAGCATCATAGGTCCTTCATATGCTTACTCACACCAATAGTATAAATCAATTCAAATAATAAGTAGTGTAAAACGAAATATACTTGTATAAAACTCAAAAGTGAAATTATGTGATATCAAGATTCTGAAGACGTCTCTTGTGGTTGCGAAAAGACATGTGCAAAACTCGCATAAGACATGATGTTCACTAAAAGTCATAAATTTACATGCACCATAGTTAAAACATATGCCTTTCAAAGTTCACTCATGCATCGCAAAACATCGTAAATAATACTCCATAAAACTCAACAAAACTCACAAGAAATAAAATTTCCAATAAAACTCAAACACCAAAACATAGAATTAACTTCTTTCTTTAAAACCTTAACATATGTGGAGGAGATCCAATGTCAAGGTCATAAATCACAGTTACTTGCCCGAGACCCTAAACAATGTTAAAGCATGAATACTACAATATCTGAAAATAACGTTCAACAACAACAGGGACAAAGAAAATCTCAACAAAGTTTACAACCACGTGCAATAAAACAATTTTATGCATGTTTAAACTCATGGTTTAAAATCTCAAGCGTGTTAAAAGTCTTTCCAAGAATTCAAAAATACGACCCGCGTGATAATTTGGGAAAGTATGAAATACTTTATGCAAACTATTTTAAAAGAATGTTTCGTGCATGTATTTTGGTCGAGACCCAAAATCTTAGGACCGAGCTCACCAAGCCCAACGATTACACTACCGACATCCGGATGCTTAACATCTTTGTTAGCTCCAAATCTTATGTTTGTTAAGGTGTTGAAAATACCCAAGTCCTATTTCATAGGACTTCCAAAGATAGACTTCAGAGGACGAAGACTTCAAAGGACAAACATGCCTCTGAAGTACTTATCAGAGATTGCAACTTTCAGAAGAAGACATCAGAGATGGCTTCATCAGAGGCTCTGAAGACAACGTCAGAGCTCTGAAGACATTCTCTCTGAAGATGACGCTGAAGACTCCTGAAGTATCAGAACAGATAACCAATCACTTACTGATAAGATTTACTTTATAGAGTAGGTTTCTGTTCAAGCATGTCTTAAGCTTACCTATTAGGTAAGACACTGTTCAAGCATGCTTCTATTTGTCAGAATAGCACACTGTTTACTTTATGGTCCCATAAATAGGACCATCACTCCTTTGACAAAAGTGTGCTTTTTGATATCTTGTAAAAGAAGAATCAATTGAATATATCTCACGAAGATCTTGTTCTTTCTACTTGCATTATATATTAACTGTGATATTTGAATCTGCTTTTGATATTAAACTATATTGCTTCCGCTGTTTATACTCTTGTTGTTCATATCATTATTGTTATAAGATTAAATCTGGGATCCAACAATTGGTATCAGAGCCTCCTTTGTTTTCTAAACAAAGAAAGATCATATCTGCATACTCGGATAGATTTAATTCTTACTGATTCAAGCTTTTATTATCTGTGCATATTTATGTAAACCCTGGTTTATTAAACTTCATGTGCTCCAGATTTAAAAGTAAATCACAGTTACATCATAGAAAGATCTTCTTTGAAAAGCATCAGTTTTTCAAATCTTCATCTTTTCTTCACAAAAATGGCAAACTCAAGCATAAGTGCCATTTATACAGCCGAATCATTAACCAAACCTCCTACACTTCTAATGGATGAATATCCTCAATGGAAGATAAGGATGGTAAATTTCTTAGAAGGCATGGACAGGCATCTGTTAAGATCAGTGAACGATGGACCTCACCAACCAATGGTGTTGGTACCAAGAGTTCCAGCAACAGCAGATACTGCTGAAATCCCTGCTTACTATGAAAAGAAAACTTCAAACTTTACGGATGAAGAAACTAACATGATGGATAATGATTCAAAAGTTGTTAGATTACTTATCATGGTCATTCCCAATGATATCTTCCAAGAACTTGATTATTGTGTAACTGCAAAAGAGATATGGGATCACTTGTTAAATCAACTTGAAGGAGGCCTACAAACTCAAAAGAACAGGAGAAATCTTTGTATCAATGAATATCATGATTTTCATGCATTACTCGAACAAACCTTACATCAAACATACTCAAGGTTTAACATCCTCATCAACAAATGCAGAAAATTTGGGGTCATGAGAACAAAAGAAGAAAAAAATGTTCTCTTTCTTAAAAGTCTAAATGAAGAATGGTAACAACTGTCAATGTCAATACAAGCCAATCAAAATCTTGAATCATGGTCATTAACTGACATTTATGGTACCTTGGTAGCACACGAAAAAGAAGTTGTTAAACAAAAATCAAAAACCTCTTTAGGTGGTCCACTTGCACTCATGTCAAAACAGAAGGGTGTATCACAAGAATGTAAAAATGCAGAAAAATACAATTGTTCAAAAAGGGAATCTAAAAGAAAATCCAAAAAGGTTCTGATATCTGAAGAAAGTTGAAAACTCAGATTCTGACTCAGATGATGACATCAATGCCTTTGCCAAATCTCTTGCATTAATCACCCATCAATTTAACAAGAAATTTGGGAAGAAAGTCTTTGAAGGAAGAAGAGGAAATCCAGAAAGAAGATTTCAGAAAACTGAATATCAACAAGAGCCCAGATCTTCTCTGCATAATGATCAAAAGGGTGTTCATTTCACCAATCATGATTCTACTCAACAATCAAGATCTCAACAATCATTTCAGCCGAGGTATCCTTAACCTCAGAGGTACTTCAAGCCACAACCACAAGTACAAGCACAGAAGACAGAATCAGACACTGCTCTTCCATCAAACCAAAATGATGGAAGATGTTTTAGATGTGGAAAGCCAGACCATTACTCCGCCAACTGCAGAGGTAGACTCATCAAGAATGAAGACTACTACCAAAACAAGTACAAATATAATTTCAAAGAAAGAATAATTGTAGCAGGGATGGAAGACTGACTGTCAGACTCAACAAGCGATGGAGAGGAAGAACCACAAATCTCTGTGGTATGGCGTTCATAGATGATCAAAGTGACGGATCATCAGAGGACTACTCTGAAAAGGTAAACTCTCCTTCCACCTCTGAAAGTGATCTTGAATTGGATGTTATTTAACTAACAGATGAATTTTAAATCCTAAAACAAAAACTTGTTGAGGAAAAAGAAAAAGCAAAACAAATGACAAAAGATCTTAATTTTTACAAAAGAGAAAAAGATCTTCTTGAATCAGAAAAGAGAGATATTTTTGTTGAAAATCTGATCTTGAAAAAGCTCAGAAACAAAAGGAAAAATCATTTTCAGAAAAATTCAAAGAACTTGAGAAAGTTTTAAAAGTTAAAGAAGAAGAAGTAAAAAAATCTGAGTATGAAAGACTCAATTCTGTCGCCTTAACCAACTTTTTCCAAAAAGAAAGAGAAATCTTACATCAATCTCTGGAAAGGAAAGAACTTCAAATCAAAAGTTATCTTGATGCTTAGGATGTTCATATTAAGATAAACTCTCAAATGGATACTCAAGGGCTTGGATTCAATGAATTGGATCCATTCACTGGATTGAAGAAAACTTCACTTTCTTCCACTTTCTGTAAAGGAAAGGTCCAGAGCTCTGACTGTCCATCTCTGAACAATTTCAAAAGAATAAAAACCTCAGAGAGATAAAAAACTAGGGCTCTGAACTTTAAAAATGTTGCATACTCTGAAGTTCAAAACTTTCCAAATTCTATCTTATAAATAGAAAAAGAAACTTCAGAGGTATTTTTCATAAAACCTCAGAGCAATGATCCTAAAGAGATTTTCAAGTTCAATGCATTTATCAAAGATGAGTCAGAGACATCTTAACAAAGTATCTCTGAAGCAAGTACTTCTGAAGATGAACCTCAGAGTTCACCAAATCCAGATGCCCCTCTGTATTCACCCTTCTCTGATGAATGCCTCAGAACTACATTTGCGGATGACATCAAGAAAATAAATCAAGAAAACATCATAGCTGATTTAAAGAAGAAAGAAAGCATGAAAAGAATCATCAAAGTCTCCAGACCAAAGAAAATTGAGAATCCATCAGAGGTAGTTATCTCTGGTAAGACTGAACGAGACTTTCTTGACTCTGATTCTGAATCTGATCCAGAGGTAGATGAACAGATTTTCTACAAACCAGAGAAAGTAATTCACAAAAAGATTGATACTGTTGGTTCTGGAATTTTGAACATTCCTATTTCTATTTTAAAATTTTAACCCAGAATACCAATATGTCCGGACTTTGTACAAATGTGTCTGCAAGCAAAAACTTCTCTGGAACTTGAAAAAGAAATACAAGAAAAGGCAAAGAATAAAACTATCACTTCTCAACTCTACACTTATAAACCAATCAAGTTTACTCCTGGACAAAATAGAAAATGGCAAGAAATTAACCATTCTGATCCTGTTTGTGCAGTGAGCAACAAAGAGAAGAGGATGTTTCTGAACAAGAGAAGGCAAACTGAAAAGAAGGCTGTCTCTCAAGCTACAAGAAAAGAAGTAGTTAGGAATGTTTGTAATATTCCTAGTACTAATTCAAAAAGGAATCATAATGTATCGAATGCATTTAATGAAATGAAATCCTTTGCTTCTACTTCTTCTTGTTCTGTAAAGTGCAATTGCATCCAACTCTTGATGAAACTAAAAAATCACTTTAAAGGATCTCACTGTTTTCTTAATCAATCTCTGAATAAAAATTCAGAGACAACGCCTCAAAAGAAAAAGGACAATTCTGCCAAAACATCCAAAAATAAGAAGGCAAATTTCAAAAAGATAATCAGAAGTCTAACAAAATAGGACCCATAATGAGATGGGTACCTAAGAAAATCTAATCTGACTTGCAGAAACAGTCAATGCAGATCTGGTACTTAGATTCTGGATGTTCAAGGCATATGATTGGAGATAAAAAGTTACTATCCTCTTTCAAAGCTAAATCTGGAGGAGCAGTAACTTTTGGAGACAATATGCAAGGACATATTAAGGGTTATGGTGAGCTTACAAGAGGTAATGTTTCAGTATCAAAAGTTGCTTATGTTGATGGATTAAAACATAACTTGATCAGCATAAGTCAACTTTGTGACCATGGTTTTGATGTGAAATTTCAAGAAAAACATTGTTCACTACTTCACTCAAAAACAGGTCAAGAAATGCTAAGAGCTGACAGAAAGGGAAATTTATATAGAATGAATTTTTCAAAACACATAAAAACTGGGGCTCAGAGAAACTCTGTCTAGTATCTCTGAACAGTGAAGATATTGGGCTCTGGCATAAAAAGTTCTCACATCTGAACTTTTCTTCACTTGATAAATTGGTCAAAGTAAATAAGGTTAAGGGATTGCCAACTCTAAAGTTTAACAAAGATCATCTTTGTTCTGCTTGTGAAATGGGAAAAATGAAAAGATCTTCCCACAAGACCAAAAGTGATAATAAATGTCCAAAACCTCTGCATATGCTTCATGTGGACCTCTGTGGTCCAAACTCTGTACAGAGCTTGTCAGGTAAAAAGTATATCCTCGTTTTGATTGACGAATACTCTAGATATACTTGGATAGAATTCATTTGAGGCAAGACTGATGTCCCTGATATGTTTTGATTGAATGTTCTGCTTGATACCAAAGTTCAGAAACTGAGAAGTGATAATGGAACAGAGTTTAGAAATGTAAAAATCAACACATATCTTTCAAAGGAAGGCATAACTCCGAACTTATCTGCAGCTAGAACACCTCAACAAAATGGCGTTGTTGAGAGGAAAAACAGAACACTGGTTGAAGCTGCAAGAACTATGCTTGCAGGATCAGAACTTCCCACAAACTTTTGGGTAGAGGCAGTGGCAACAGCCTGTTTCACACAAAACAGAGCTACAATTGTCAAAAGATTCAAGAAAACATCTTATGAACTCATTAACAACAGGAAACCTAATGTTAAATATTTCCATGTTTTTGGATGCAGATGTTATATTCTAAATGATAGAGAGTCTCTTGGAAAGTTTGACAAGAAAGCAGATGAAGGCAAATTCATTGGCTATTCTTTAGTCTCAAAAGCTTTCAGAGTGTTCAATCAAAGAACCAGAACAATCCAAGAGAGTATCAATGTGTCTTTCGATGATCACAAAAGTCTGGCAAGCAAAGATATCAATCAAATTGCCAAAAATATCTCTGAATCATCAAAGATAAGAGAATCCGAACTCAACAAAATTTTCGAAGATTTCTTTGATGATGAAAATGTAGAGTTTCTTTTCCGAGATATTCATAGAGCAACTTCAGAGGAACCACACATGTCAGGTACAAATCTCTCTGGTCCCTCTGAAGTTACAACTTTTGCTTCCTTGAATGCAGGTACAAGAAATGAATCAACTTCAGAGCCTCTGGAATCAACATCAGAGCCTCTGGAATCAACATCAGAGCCTCTGGAATCAACCTTAGAGCCTCTGCTCAGCACAACAGAGATATCTCCAACTGTCATCTCTGAAGCTCAAACTCCACCTCATGTACATGCTCCGCTCAAAAGATGGACAAAGGATAATCCCCATGATCAGATCATTGGATCACCTTTAGAGGGTGTCAAAACCAGATCAGCCACAATCAATGAATGTTTATTTGTAAATTTTTTAAGCATCATTGAACCAAAAAAGGTAAATGAAGCTCTTGAAGATCCTCATTTGTGACAACCGTCAAGATTAGTGCTCAGGTTAATTTCTAAGTTAATGAAAATTAAGATTTAAGTATTTGCCACTCCTTAAATTGTATAAAAAAAAATTAAGATAAAAGTTTCCTAAAAATTTAGGAGGTTGCGTAGAATGCCCGGAACAGTCCAGTAACTGACCGTCACAATTCAGGAATGCCAAAAATATTGATTAAGGTTCAAAATATATAAAATTATAAAGTTATATTATTTTAGTTGAAATACTTTCATTTTTTTTCATAAAAGTTGTTTTAAGCAAAAATTGAGAATCGGTTATTTCGGTTCTCGAATATATCTGATATTTTAATGAAATAGACTAAGTATTTTTAATTAATTTTTTTTTATTATAAATTTGATTAGTCATTAGACACTTGTCATGACTACATCATTTTCTATTATTATTTTTTTATATTTAATAAATCCTTTTTAGTTAAAACCAAATAAGAAAAGTTAAACCCTCATTTCAAACTCTTCATCTCCCTCTCCCTCTCTCTCACTACATCGGCCGAACCACCACCACCCCATCTCCATATCATTTTCAAAATTTAAGCTAAATCAAGAGTGGAATCAAGAAATTGGACATCAATTTGAAGATTAGAACAAAGTTTGCACATCAATTTCACAAGGTATCATCCAAAAACCTACCTTTTTGTCTACACATAGGTAATTTTGGTTTTAACTTGAAATATTGAAATTATGCATAATGTGGTTATGAAAATTGGGTTTTTGTTCATGAAATGGATTACTTTTGGTAGATACAATGTTATGTTGCATGTTTTGATTACAATTTCAAAGAAAGAAATTGGTTTTTCATCAAGAATCTTGGTTTGATGTTCATGCATAAGGAATTTTGATACATTAGTGGCTTATTCTTTCACTTAAAGAATGCATGCATATAAAGCTTGAAATATTGATGATAATGGTATAGTGATTATGTTTACATGAAGAAGAGTTTAGCTTACATATGTTCTTAAGATGGAAATTCTCAAATCCAAATGATTAAGAACATAAAAGTGATGTTTATATCACTTTAGTTAGTAGATTGTTCATATGGGTGTTGGATGAGCATCTATAGATTGCTATGAGTCCATAAATCAAAAGGTTTTTATCTCAAGACTATGTTATGATTGATTATCGTGTGATAACATATGGTTATTTCAATAAACCAATTGTAAAATGATCACCATTTCAAAAATTTCATAATCTTAATTTACTGCAGATTTGTTGTCCAGAAAATGGACCTACTTCCAACATGCATAAATCATGTTCTACATGTCAAAATTTGGGTTTTTTGCTTATAAACCTTAATTTAGGGTGTTAGCTTTCTAAAAAGTCCGAAAACACTAATTTTGGAGATGATTTGAGCACTTAAATGGATTTTACAAGAAAATGGTGCAATCTGTCCAGTGAAGACAGATTCATACACCTATCTTGTAGAGGCCATAACTTCCTCATTTCTTATCCCAAACTAAGTAAATCTTTTTCCAAATGATAGGATTTTGAGTTAGGTTTACACCCATATAAGGATTATTGGCTAATTCATAGAATTGATACCCCAAAAGCATGCTACAAGTGAGGTATGTCACTGATCCGGAAATCAGTGACACATTGCCTTGTGGAAATTATTTCAGGTATCAAAACTCATCCAAAAATTATGAAAAAGTGCATATTTACTCCTTACACACTATAGTATTACCACAAAAATTTTGGTGAATTCATTCCTTTGGGAAGATATGTTTCTATAGTGGTTTTGTTGACTAAAAGTTTGGACAGCTACTGCTGAATTTTCAGAAAAGTGATCATAATGAGATCTAGACTAGTGTTAAGGCATAATAAGACTATAATTGATCTAAATATGGTTTTAGATATTGACACCTACCTAATGGCATTTCATAAGTTATTTGGACGGGTCATTTGGACATAGGAATGGGTATTAATGTATTTCCACTATGGCAACCTTCACTATAGGAAACCAAGGAAGCGGCACCTATTTTGAGCACTATCGTTAAGTTTCCAAGTTCACTCTCAAGGTGAGTATTCACAGCCCCTCTTTTATCGTTTTACGTATTTTGGGGTGAAAAGCATGCTTAAGTACGATTACAATGATTCATTAGTTAATTGAAATGTTTTGCGCTGTTAAGTCGCCAAGGCTTGTTCTCAAGCATTTTAAAAAGTAAGATGTATGACGTTAAATAGTTGGTATGTTGAGTATTTAAGAGTTAGTCCCCAAACGACACTACTATTAACCCAGAAAATTGGGCCTATAGTATTAGTGGATAGCGCTATTTGGGCTTGACCAACCCCACTTCTTACAGCTGACGAGCTAGGAGTGCACTATGCTAGAGAAGTGATTGAACATGTGGCGCTTGAGACCACCTCTGAGTCAAGGCACACGGGGCAAAAACAAGGATCCGGGACGGTTTAGTAGTGGCTCAACCAAGTTTAAGTTATACCGACTCAAGTCATACGTAAAGCAATACTCATGAAATTTTCAAGTTAAGCTAATGAGCACGGATATGCTCCAAGTATTTGAGCACGTATATGCTCCAAGTATTCAAGTTAAGCTTTTGAGCACGAACATGCTCCAACTATCAAATCTTGCATATAAAATGTTTTGTGCATATTTAAAACCTATGAACTCACCAACTCTCGTAGTTGACCATATTTTTGTACATGCTTTTCAGGTAATCAAGAAGGTAAACTTTAAGGGTCGTTCTGCATATAACATGGATATGTTTGGGGGATGTACAAACTTTTGGACAATGCTATCTTAAATTATCTCGGGATTGTAATTTCACGATAAACATTCTACTATTAAATTTTGTAATGTATTTTTATTAAATGTATGGTGGTTGAACTTTATGCTTGTGGATTGTTTATCGGAAACTGTTATACCCCGTGTTTCCGCTTTAGCGGGGTGTGACAGATTTGGTATCAGAGCCACAGGTTATAGAGAATACCGGTTTTATACAAAACCATACACTATAACCCTATAAAAAAAATATTTATTTTACAAACGAAATTACGAACCCGAGTACATCCCTAGCATGACTAAGATGTGTCTTTCGTAATCACACCCTAACTTAGGCAAAGCTTGATCACCTTTGTTTAATTTGAGTGTGCATAATGGAGACATGGATCGGGTATGCTAAAAGTTGCTAAAAATAGAAACTTTTCAATTCAAAGACATAAAGCATGTTTTGTTTGTGAGTTCGCATGACATTTTTGGTTATTAAAGGATATTATCATGTGCTTAATAATTAAATTTTGTTAATTATCGCAGTCGACATGTCTCGTTCCCCACCTAGAGAGCAATCCCCTGATGACTCAGGTTATCTCACCCACATACCTGGTAGAAATACTCCTCCTAGTGAAGAGTATGACCCTTCTGAGCATGAGTATTCCGATTCCGAGCATACACCAGTAAGATCCGCTACGCCCACACCAGATCCGACACCATGTGCCACACCTGAGTGTGAGAAGACTCCTATACCAGCTAGAGATGAGGCAGGGCCTTCTCGGCCCAGGGGTCCGAGGTTATCACCCCCTTCGCCTGCTAGGATACCGACACTCCCACTAGCCGGCATGACTGAGGCCGAGACATACTGGGTTAGGAGTTTGTCTCGGAGTATGGAACGGTGTAGGTTGCAAGTTGATTACCATGAGCATTCCATTGACTCACTTAGGAAAATGATGAGTATGACTGACAATATTACAAAGGGGATGATATCGATGATGGGAACTAGTGATGAGATGATAGGGAAGATATTTGGAGAGCTAGCGGAGACTAGAGCGATGGTGACCTGGCTGCACACTTGTTTGTCGTCCGTGATGGGATTCTTGGTAGTGATTGTGGTCTGGTGATGGTGCACTATTGGCGTCTGTAGTTTGTGATTGATGCATGATTTGGGTTGTTAAAAACTATATTTTGGGGCTTGTAGCCCGTGACTTTAAAACACTTGACTCATTTTGGATTGTCACATTTCGTAAACGTTTGGATGATGTATGTCTTGATGATGGATGCTTATGATATATTTTGTTATGCATGATTCTAAGTCTTTAAGAATGTATTCTTTATGATTTAATTATCGTATCATGTTTGTATGGTGGAATGGAATTTAATTAGACTTTAAAAAAATTGCAATTAGAACTATGCCGCCAAGAAGGGAAGACCCCGAGATTGCTCGGCTTGTAAACGAACAAATTCTTGCAACACTCCCTGCCATAGTTAGCCAGATAACAGCGGGATTAAATGAAAATCCACCTAAACAACCAGGAGCTGGTGTTAACATTGAAAGAGAGTATACATATAAGACCTTTAGGACTTGTAATCCAAAGGAATTCCATGGTACTGAAGGAGCGGTTGGATTACTGTCTTGGATAGAAGGAATGGAGTCTGTCCTTCACATCAGTAAATGTACGGAAACTAAGAAGGTAGAATTTGCAACTTGTTTATTACAAGGGAGAGCACTGACTTGGTGGAACACCCAAGTGCAAACAAGAGGAAGAGATGCAGCAAATGGACTGACATGGGACGAGTTAAAAGAGATGATAAAAGGGGAATACTGTTCAAGGAGTGAAATGCAGAAGTTGCAGGCGGAATTCTGGGATCATGAGATGAAAGGCAATGATGTAGATACATACACGGCACGATTCAATGAGTTGGCAAAAATTGTACCACATCTGGTGACACCAGAAGAAAATCGAGTTGACAGGTACATCTGGGGATTAGCACCGGAAATTAGAGGAGATGTAACTTCGGGAAAACCAAAAACTCTTCAAGAGGCTGTGGATTTAGCAACGAAGCTCACCAATAATGCAATTCGTTCAGGACTTTTCTCTAGTGACATAGCCAAAGGAAAGAGAAAAGTTGAAGAGGGATTAAGGAGGCAGGATGACCGAAGGAGGGGAAAGGATCGGAGGATCATGGGTAACTATGGAGTTCAGGTGCAGGCCGCCGATAAGGAAAAAGGGACATATTCGAGATGTGACAAGTGTAATAGGCCACATTTCGGAAACTGTATTATATGTCGCAAGTGCCACCGAGGAGGTCATTACGAGAAGGATTTCAAGGCTGGAGGAAGGAGAGTTTGTTTTGAATGCGGGAGCCCGGGTCATTTTAAAAACAACTGTCCCAGGGTGAACAGAAGGGCGAATGAGAATCAGATTCGGCCAGTTGGACAGAGGGATCAAAGGGGCCAAGCAAGAGGCCGAGTGTTTGAAATGGGGGCGGAAGAAGCAAGGCGGGACCCAAATGTGATTACAGGTACGTTTCCCTTAAACAATCACTCCGCATCTGTATTATTTGATTCTGGAGCAGATAAAAGTTTTGTGTCGTTAAATTTTAGACCGAAAGTTAAACAAATGACACAAAAATTAAAAGGAGACTATGTCATTGAGTTTGCTAATGGTCAAGAAATTAGGGTCAAAGATGTACTTCCAAATTGTACTCTAAGTCTAGCTGAAAAGGATTTCAAAATAGATTTGATCCCAATAAAGCTAGGTAGCTTTGATATAGTCGTGGGCATGGATTGGTTGTCAAAGAACCACGCGGAGATAAGTTGTTCCGAGAAGATTCTCCGAATCCCGTTACCGGGAGGAGAAGTACTTATAGTACCTGGAGAAAAATCTAAGAGAAAACTGAAGATGGTGTCTTGTATGAAAATGCGGAAGTACCTGAGGAAAGAATGTGACGCATTTCTGGCGCATGTAATAAGTAAAGAACCTAAGGAGAAGCGTTTGCAAGATATTCTGGTAGTCCAAGAATTTCCTGAAGTATTTCCCGAGGAGTTACCTGGATTACCTCCACCGAGACAAGTCGAATTCCGTATCGATTTGGTTCCAGGAGCTGCACCGGTGGCCAAGGCACCGTACCGTTTGGCACCTTCGGAGATGCAAGAACTGTCAGAACAACTACAAGAGCTACTCGACAAGGGATTTATTAGGCCTAGCTCTTCGCCTTGGGGAGCACCAGTACTTTTTGTCAAAAAGAAGGACGGGACGTTCCGAATGTGTACTGATTATAAGGAACTCAATAAGTTGGCTTTAAAGAATCGATACCCACTTCCCCGAATCGACGATTTATTTGATCAATTGCAAGGCGCATCGTACTTTTCAAAGATTAACTTACGGTCCGGATATCATCAAATGAGAGTTCGTGAAGAAGACATCGACAAAACGGCGTTTAGAACTCGTTACGGTCACTATGAATTTCTAGTTATGCCCTTCGGACTGACAAACGCTCCAGCAGTTTTCATGGACTTGATGAACAGAGTCTGGCGACCATACTTGGACAAGTTCGTGATCGTGTTTATAGATGACATTCTGATTTATTCGCGAAGCAAGGAGGACCACGAACAACACCTGAGGTTGATGTTGGAATTGCTTAAGGAACAGAAATTGTACGCCAAGTTCGCCAAGTGTGAATTTCGGCTTCGAGAAGTACATTTTCTGGGTCATGTGGTTAATAAGAAAGGGATTCATGTTGATCCAGCAAAGGTTGAGGCCATTAAAAAGTGGGAAACTCCTAAGACACCGACGAAAATTCGTCAATTTCTTGGCCTGGCAGGTTATTATCGGCGATTTATCGAAATTTTTTCCAAGATTGCTCAACCACTCACGTCGCTAACCCAAAAATATAAGAAGTTTGATTGGGGAGAAAAACAGGAGGAGGCATTTCAAACGCTGAAGCATAAGTTATGCAACGCGCCAATTCTAGCGTTACCAGAAGGTACAGAAAATTTTGTGGTATATTGCGATGCATCACATCAAGGTTTGGGAAGTGTATTGTTGCAAAGAGATAAAGTTATAGCTTATGCCTCAAGACAACTTAAAGTTCATGAAAAGAATTATACCACTCATGATTTGGAGTTAGGAGCAGTGGTATTCGCTTTAAAGATTTGGGGACATTATCTTTATGGTACCAAGTGTATCGTTTACACTGATCACAAAAGCCTCCAGCATATCTTTGATCAGAAAATGTTAAATATGAGACAACGAAGACGGGTGGAACTACTCAGTGACTACGATTGCGAGATAAAGTATCATCCCGGAAAAGCCAACGTAGTAGCAGACGCATTGAGTAGGAAGGAGAAGGTAAAACCAACAAGAGTACGAACTATGGGAATGTTGGTACAAACGAGCCTCAAAACACAAATCTGTGAAGCTCAAAAAGAGGCACTGAAGGAGGAGAATCTAAAGAATGAAGTACTTCATCAGTCAGAAAAAGAATTTGAAACCAGATCAGATGGGGTACAATATTTCAAGAATAAGGTCTGGGTACCAAAAGTGGAAGGTCTGCGGATGTCGATCTTGGAAGAAGCACACCAAACGAAGTATTCGATTCACCCGGGAGCCGACAAAATGTATAAGGAGATAAAAGAGTATTATTGGTGACCGGGAATGAAGAAGGACATTGCTGATTTCGTGGGTAAATGTTTGACTTGTGCTAAAGTCAAAGCAGAGCATCAAAAGCCATCTGGACTTTTGCAGCAACCGGAGATACCTCAATGGAAATGGGATCAAGTATCCATGGATTTCATCACAAAGTTACCCAGAACAGGAAGAGGTAATGATGCAATTTGGGTTATTGTGGATAGACTTACAAAATCCGCGCATTTTCTTGCTATCCGAGAGGATTTCAAAATGGAAAGATTGGCACAAGTATACATTGATGAAATTGTCTCTCGTCATGGAGTACCACTATCCATTATTTCAGATCGAGACAGTCGTTTCACTTCTCGGTTTTGGCAAGCGTTTCAGAAAGCTCTGGGTACCAGGTTGGATTTGAGCACTGCTTATCATCGTCAGACAGATGGTCAATCTGAAAGAACCATCCAGACTCTCGAAGACATGTTACACGCTTGTGCCATAGACTTCGGAGGTAGCTGGGATAAGCACTTACCATTGATTGAATTTTCTTATAACAACAGCTACCATACCAGTATTCAATGCGCGCCATACGAAGCCCTTTATGGACGTAAGTGTCAATCTCCACTTAGTTGGGTGGAAATTGGTGACAGTCAATTGTTTGGGCCTGATATTATACGGGAGACTGCCGACAAAATATTGACCATACAAGACAGGCTTAAAGTTGCAAGAGATCGACAGAAAAGCTATGCAGATAATCGCAGAAAACCCTTAGAATTCCAAAAGGGTGACAAGGTTCTTCCGAAAGTGTCTCCATGGAAAGGAGTTGTGAGATTTGGAAAAAGGGGTAAATTAAGCCCAAGATTCATTGGTCCATATGAAGTATTAGAAAGAATTGGACCAGTAGCTTATAAGCTTAAGTTGCCACAAGAGTTGAGTGCCATTCACGACACGTTCCACGTGTCAAATTTAAATAAGTGTATGACTGACGAGATGGGGATTGTACCCCCAGATGAAATCTTAGTGGACGAACGACTTATTTTCAGAGAAGAGTCGGTTGAAATTTTGGGTCGTGAAGTTAAGCGACTAAGGAGAAGTAAAATTCCTATTTTAAAGGTTCGTTGGAAGTCGCGTCACGGACCTGAATTTACGTGGGAAAGAGAGGATTTTATGAAGCGCAAGTATCCTCATTTGTTTAATCAAGAGGCGGTCCGGAAGTGACAAACTTTAAAATTTCGGGACGAAATTTCTCGAAGTAGGGGAGACTGTGACAACCGTCAAGATTAGTGCTCAGGTTAATTTCTAAGTTAATAAAAATTAAGATTTAAGTATTTGCCACTCCTTAAATTGTATAAAAAAAATTTAAGATAAAAGTTTCCTAAAAATTTAGGAGGTTGCGTAGAATGCCCGGAACAGTCCAGTAACTAACCGTCACAATTCATGAATGCCAAAAATATTGATTAAGGTTCAAAATATATAAAATTATAAAGTTATATTATTTTAGTTGAAATATTTTCATTTTTTTTCATAAAAGTTGTTTTAAGCAAAAATTGAGAATCGGGTATTTCGGTTCTCGAATATATCTGATATTTTAATGAAATAGACTAAGTATTTTTAATTAAATTTTTTTTATTATAAATTTGATTAGTCATTAGACACTTGTCATGACTACATCATTTTCTATTATTATTTTTTTATATTTAATAAATCCTTTTTAGTTAAAACCAAATAAGAAAAGTTAAACCCTCATTTCAAACTCTTCATCTCCCTCTCCCTCTCTCTCTCTACATCGGCCGAACCACCACCACCACCCCATCTCCATATCATTTTCAAAATTTAAGCTAAATAAAGAGTGGAATCAAGAAATTGGATGAAGATTAGAACAAAGTTTGCACATCATTTTCACAAGGTATCATCCAAAAACCTACCTTTTTGTCTACACTTAGGTATTTTTGGTTTTAACTTGAAATATTGAAATTATGCATAATGTGGTTATGAAAATTGGGTTTTTGTTCATGAAATGGATTACTTTTGGTAGATACAATGTTATGTTGCAAGTTTTGATTACAATTTCAAAGAAAGAAATTGGTTTTTCATCAAGAATCTTGGTTTGATGTTCATGCATAAGGAATTTTGATACATTAGTGGCTTATTCTTTCACTTAAAGAATGCATGCATATAAAGCTTGAAATATTGATGATAATGGTATAGTGATTATGTTTACATGAAGAATAGTTTAGCTTACATATGTTCTTAAGATGGAAATTCTCAAATCCAAATGATTAAGAACATAAAAGTGATGTTTATATCACTTTAGTTAGTAGATTGTTCATATGGGTGTTGGATGAGCATCTATAGATTGCTATGAGTCCATAAATCAAAAGGTTTTTATCTCAAGACTATGTTATGATTGATTATGGTGTGATAATATATGGTTATTTCAATAAACGAATTGTAAAATGATCACCATTTCAAAAATTTCATAATCTTAATTTACTGCAGATTTGCTGTCCAGAAAATGGACCTACTTCCAACATGCATAAATCATGTTGTACATGTCAAAATTTGGGCTTTTTGCTTATAGACTTTAATTTAGGTTGTTAGCTTTCTAAAAAGTCCGAAAACACTAATTTTGGAGATGATTTGAGCACTTAAATGGATTTTACAAGAAAATGGTGCAATCTGTCCAGTGAAGACAGATTCATACACCTATCTTGTAGAGGCCATAACTTCCTCATTTCTTATCCCAAACTAAGTAAATATTTTTCCAAATGATAGGATTTTGAGTTAGGTTTACACCCATATAAGGATTATTGGCTAATTCAAAGAATTGATACCCCAAAAGCATGCTACAAGTGAGGTATGTCACTGATCCGGAAATCAGTGACACACTGCTTTGTAGAAATTATTTCAGGTATCAAAACTCATCCAAAAATTATGAAAAAGTGCAGATTTACTCTTTACACACTATAGTATTACCACAAAAATTTTGGTGAATTCATTCCTTTGTGAAGATATGTTTCTATAGTGGTTTTGTTGACTAAAATTTTGGACAGCTACTGCTGAATTTTCAGAAAAGTGATCATAATGAGATCTAGACTAGTGTTAAGGCATAATAAGACTATAATTGATCTAAATATGGTTTTGGATATTGACACCTACTTAATGGCATTTCATAAGTTATTTGGACGGGTCATTTGGACATAGGAACGGGTATTAACGTATTTCCACTATGGCAACCTTCACTATAGGAAACCAAGGAAGCGGCACCTATTTTGAGCACTATCGTTAAGTTTCCAAGTTCACTCTCAATGTGAGTATTCACAACCCCTCTTTTATCGTTTTACGTATTTTGGGGTGAAAAGCATGCTTAAGTACGATTACAATGATTCATGAGTTAATTGAAATATTTTGCGCTGTTAAGTCGCCAAGGCTTGTTCTCAAGCATTTTAAAAAGTAAGATGTATGACGTTAAATAGTTGGTATGATGAGTATTTAAGAGTTAGTCCCCAAACGACACTACTATTAACCCAGAAAATTGGGCCTATAGTATTAGTGGATAGCGCTATTTGGGCTTGACCAACCCCACTTCTTACAGCTGACGAGCTAGGAGTGCACTATGCTAGAGAAGTGATTGAACATGTGACGCTTGAGACCACCTCTGAGTCAAGGCACACGGGGCAAAAACAAGGGTCCGGGACGGTTTAGTAGTGGCTCAACCAAGTTTAAGTTATACCGACTCAAGTCATACGTAAAGCAATACTCATGAAATTTTCAAGTTAAGCTAATGAGCACGGATATGCTCCAAGTATTTGAGCACGTATATGCTCCAAGTATTCAAGTTAAGCTTTTGAGCACGAACATGCTCCAACTATCAAATCTTGCATATAAAATGTTTTGTGCATATTTAAAACCTGTGAACTCACCAACTCTCGTAGTTGACCATATTTTTGTACATGCTTTTCAGGTAATCAAGAAGGTAAACTTTAAGGGTCGTTCTGCATATAACATGGATATGTTTGGGGGATGTACAAACTTTTGGACAATGCTATCTTAAATTATCTCGGGATTGTAATTTCACGATAAACATTCTACTATTAAATTTTGTAATGTATTTTTATTAAATGTATGGTGGTTGAACTTTATGCTTGTGGATTGTTTATCGGAAACTGTTATACCCCGTGTTTCCGCTTTAGCGGGGTGTGTGACATCAGCCTTCCGGAACCTCCAGGTTAGCACCCGAGTTGTGTAAATCACGGTTAAATATATAGGAACACCCTTCTACGACCTAATTTTATAGGCAAGGGCTTTAGTTTCCTAAGGTTCCCGGCAGTGCGCTTAGAATATCCGGTCACTGCGCGTAACGGGATACACAGTCTTATAAAATGCCAATCCGATAAAATTAACATTTTATTTTGTTAATAGTAATAATAATGAGTGAGTTAATTATAAAATTTAATTAACCAAATATAAATTCTAAATTTTAAGCAATCAAAACAAAAATTTAAGCAAATAATTGAGAATTCACCTACCCATAACCTATCTTTTTATAAAAATTACATTATATATATATAAAACTTAAATTAAAAAAATATATATTTTTTTTTTAGAATTGGCCATGTGGCCGGTTTCCCCCCCCCCCCCCTATTCCACATTTTTATCTTCAAATCCTTCACAAATCTACTCACTTTCTCACTCTAACTTCTCACTACAATTCACTTACTTTCTCTCCTTCATTTTCTCTCAAGAACATCATCAAACCATCATCATCTTCATCAAGATTCAAGTTTTCCAAGAGTCTTGAGGTAAAACCTACATCTTTTCTTTTATACATACACTTTCAAATTATGTTATTGTTCTCCTTAAAATACTTTTTTTATCATCTTTGAATCTTAGTGTTTGTAGATTTGTTCCCAACAACGTGTTATATGTCAAAATGGGAATAAAATCCATGATCAAACCAAAGTTAAGATCAAAGGAAGAACTTTTGAAAAATCTAGTGTACATGCATGTATTTGATACAAACATTTTCTTACTTAGATTCTCCAAAAGATGCATAAAACCATCATATGTATATATATATATACATATAGACTAAAATACCTACTCTAAACTTTATGCATGTATATATATCCTTCTTTATAATCTAATAAATGATGTCTTACAAAATTTATGATAAAAAGCTTTGTAAAAACGTTTTCAACCAAGAAACCCCAACATATAGGTCAAAAGGTGTTAAAATGTTCATAAAATTTAGTTATTTCAATTTTTATTTTCTGTCAGATTCATTGCATGTTAGTATTTTGGGCATAACTTGAAAAATATGGACTCAAATGCTATGAATCTTCTTCTGGAATTTAATATAATGATATACCAATCAAACCTCACTAGAATCACTCAAAAATATTGAGTTTTGACCCCTCAACCTTACCTCTAAAGTTTATGGTGCAATCAGAATCCGGCTGGACAAAATCTTGCAATCAATCAACCATAACCATCATGCAAAACCATAAAAATTAATTATTCTTTTTCTGGAAGTAACTTTAATGATCTGGGAACCAAAAAAAATTTGATTCACTTGAAAATATAAAGATTTGAGTACTCAACCATCATTAACAAGTTGAGTGTTCAAAAAGCAACTTTCTGTCAGATTGGGACACTTGTCTTAAAACGGATGTAACTCACTCATTATTGGTCTAAATAAGATGAATCTTTTTCTGGAAGTTTCTTCTTTGAATAAGGAACAAAACCCAACTTGAATCACCAGAAAAGAGTAAGTTTTGACCTTCAAATGATGGAGACAAGCAGAAGGTGTACACTGCATGGATCTCTGTGACCAATGAACTTTAAGAACATAATTGCCCTATCTAATCAACTCCAAAAAGGGTGTTACCTATGCCAAAAGTTCACCAAGGCAGTAAATTAAACACTACAAAAATTTGGTAAAATAATAACATATGGAAAATGGTTATAGTATCATTAAAAGTAGGCATAAAATTTTGACAGCTTAAGTCAAGGGTCAGATTTGTTAAAAAGAGGATTTTTGGACTTTATAACTTTATAATTTATTCAAAGATTTATATATTTGTACTTGAAATCACGTTATAGTATATAATTTAGTAATTAGATTAAAACAACTAATTGAATGATTTTGGACTAAAATATACACTTATTGGCATTTCATAAATCACTCGGAAGGATTATTTGGACTTAGGGACGAGTAATGACGTATTTTCCTTGTGGCATCTTTCGTTATAGGAATTATAGGGAGTAACGACCTTCGGTGATCACTATCTCAAAATCCTCGCACTTTCTCCAAAAGGTGAGTATTCACAGCCCCACTTTTATCGTTTTTACTGATTTTGGGGTGAAAAGCATGCTTTAATTGCGTATTTAAAGATTCATGAGAATTCTTTGAAAGTATTGTGAATTGGCAATTTATAAGGCTTTGTTAAAAGCGTTTGGAATTATAAGCTATATGGTAAGTATGCAACTGATGTGTTGAGTATTAAATGTTAAGACCCCGTGACACTACTATTAACTCGAAGAAAATCGGGCCTATAGTATTAGTGGATAGCGCTATTTGGTGTGACAAGCCCACCTTATGCTAACGAGCAGGGGTGCACTATACTAGAGAAGATGACTAAACATGTGGCTTGAACCACCGCTGAGTTAGTTCATCGGGGGCGTTGAAATTGGTCAGGGACGGCTTAGTAGTGGCTCAACGTAATTTTTATCATTGCATACCTCTTGTCATATAAACTAAGTTATGATACTCATGAATCAAAGAATTGAAGTTTGGTTTATACGTATGTTTTACAAATGACAACTTGCATATAAAAATGATTTGTGCATATTTAAAACCTGTGAACTCACCAACTCTTTGTAGTTGACCTTGTTTTGTACATGCTTTTCAGGAAGTCAAGAAGGTAGACATCGATGTTTAAGCTACCTGAATATTGTTTTGAAGTAGGCTTACCTTTACGAATATATTCCGTTATGTTAAGATTTTGGAAATTGTAAACGATGATAAATATTTTTTTTTATGTAATGTTTTAAATAATTAAATTGTATGGTGGTATGAACTTTAATCTTGTGCTATGCGTATCGAGCTGTTATGCCCCGTATTTCCGCTTTAGCGGGGTGTGACAGATTTGGTATCAGAGCCACAGATTATAGAGAATACCGGTTTTATTATAAAACCATACACTATAACCTCTATTTAAAAAAAAAAATTACAAATAAAATTACGAATTCGAGTATACTACTAGTATGACTAGAATATGTTTCATATTATTATATTCTAACTTAAACGAAGTTTGATCACCCTCGTTTAATTTAGATGTATATAATGGGGACATGGACCGGTTATGCTAGGGGTTACTAAAAATAGAAACTTTTGTTCATGAAAATGAAAAGCATGACTGTTATGTGAGTTTGCATGGTATTTTTGGGTTTTGATAAATATTTTAGCATGTTTTAACAAATTAAACTTTGTCAATTACCGCAGTCATTATGTCACGGACACCACCTCACCGAGAGCAGTCACCTGACGAGTCAGGCTATTTTACTCACATACCTAGAGGGGATACTTCCAGGAGTGAGGACTTTGACCCATCCGAGCATAGTTTTCAGAGTCTGGTCAGTCTCCTGAGAGATCCGTCACACCTTTGACCGATTCATCTTCACAGTCTGTACCTAGAGCGAGAGCCCGGGGCATCGCTCGGATGAGTGTGCGGCCACCCGTTCGGGAGACCTTTACCATCCCACATAGGGATGAAGCTGGGCCCTCCCGACCGAGAAGAAGGAGAGTATCGCCACCCCCATGTGTTGGGATACCGGTGCCACGTCCAGCTGGTATGACAACAGCTGAGAGCTATTGGGTTTCGGGCATGTCCCGAGACATAGAGTTGTTTAGGATGGAGTTAGAGCATCATGGGCATTCCATTGACGCACTCCTGTCTATGTTGAATTCGAATGATCAGATTGTGGATGGGGTTATATCGATGATGAGCATGAGTGACCAGATGGTCAATGGAATTATGGGTGGGCTGGTTGATACTAGGGCGGCGGTGAGGAGGCTGTACGCATGTTTATCCTTAGGGATGGGATTTGTGGTGGTTGTGATCGCATGGTTGATGATGTTTTTCATGCATCGGTAGTCTAGTTTGATAAAGGATATTTGGGATGTTAAACTTTCTTTTGGTAGCATGTAGTCCGTTGTTTTGAACAATTACTTTTTGCATGGCTACTACTTTTGGTTGGATATTAAACTTTTGATGTGGTATCTTTATAATTTTGAAAATGTCTATGAAATGCTGATTATGATTACTTACAACGTGTGGTTTTGAAATATATGTTGTTAATATATGATGTATCGAATGTATGTTTAATCAATTGCAATGAATATATATTGTATTAAGAACGTAGAATAGATATAAAATGAGTACGGATATAGTAATAGATGATGATTAGATTTTAATTTGAAACTTTGCCTTAGAATTATGCCTCCAAGAAGGGAAAACCCCGAAATTATGCGACTCGTGTCTGAACAAATCTTAGTTGCACTTCCCAATATAGTTAGTCAGGTAGCGGCAGGTTTGAATGCTAACCAAGTTGACAATCCAAGGGTCGGTACAAACGGAGATAAATAATGTACATATAAGACCTTTAGATCTTGTAACCCGAAAGAATTCCATGGTACTGAAGGAGCTGTTGGATTATTAACTTGGATTGAAGGAATGGAGTCCGTACTCCATATTAGTAAGTGTACAGAAGCAAACAAGGTGGCGTTTGCAGCTTGTCTACTGCAAGGGAGAGCGTTGACATGGTGGAATACTCAGGTTCAAACACGAGGACGGGATGCTGCTAACAAAGTCACATGGGATGAATTTAAGGAGATGCTTAAAGAGGAATATTGTCCGAGGAGTGAAATGCAAAAGTTACAAGCGGAGTTATGGGATCACGAAATGAAGGGAAATGATATAGATGCATACACAGCACGATTTCATGAATTGGCAAAGATGGAACCACATTTGGTAACACCAGAAGAGAATCGAGTGGACAAATATATATCTGGGGTTTAGCTCCATTAATCCGAGGGGATGTGACTTCGGGAAATCCAAAAACCCTCCAAGAAGCAGTAAACTTAGCAACCAAACTTACCAACAATGCCAACCGTTCGGGACTTTTCACTAATGACAGAGCTAAGGGAAAGAGGAAGATTGAGGAAACTTCAGGGAGACAGTTTGACCGGAGCCGAGGAAAGGAGCAAAGAATAGTGGGGAATTATGGAATCCAAGCTCAGGCTACTGACAAAGGAAAAGGAACGTATCCAAAATGTGACAAGTGTAACAATCATCACACTGGGAATTGTATTATTTGTCACAAATGCAACAGAGGGGGTCATTATGCGAAGGATTGTAAGATTGGGGGAAGACGAGTTTGTTTTGAGTGTGGAAGTCCGGATCACTTCAAGAACACCTGTCCCAAGATGAACAGAAGGCTGAATCTTAATCAAGCTCAACCGGCCAACCAAGGGAATCAAAGAGGTCAGGCACGGGGTCGGGTATTTGAAATTGGGGCAGAGGAAGCAAGGCAAAACCCAGATGTGATGTGATTACAGGTACGTTTCTCTTAAATAATCATCCTGCATCTGTATTATTTGATGCCGGGGCAGATAGAAGTTTCGTATCACTAAATTTTAGATCAAAATTAATCAAAAACCCCAAAAGTTAAAAGAAATTTATGCCATCGAATTTGCTAATGGACAAGAAGTTAGGGTCAAGGATGTAATTTCGAACTGTACCCTAAACCTAGCTGAAAAGGAATTTAGTATAGGCTTAATTCCAATTAAGTTAGGAAGTTTTGACATAATTGTGGGCATGGATTGGTTGTCTAAAAAGCAAGCGGAAATATGATGTTCTGAGAAAACTCTTCGAAATCCATTATCGGAAGGAGAAGTACTTTTTATACATGGAGAGAAGCCTAAAAGGAATTTAAAGATGGTATCATGTATGAAGATGCAGAATTATCTGAGGAAAGAGTACGTTGCATTTTTGGCGCATGTAGTAAATAAAGAGAATAAGAAAAACGCATTCAAGATAATCCTATAGTCCAGGATTTTGCCGAAGTATTTCCTGATGAATTACCTGGATTACCCCCACCAAGACAAGTTGAATTCCGCATAGATTTAACTCCAGGAGCTGCATCAGTATCCAATGTGCGCCATATGAAGCTTTATACGGACGTAAGTGTAGATCCCCACTCAGTTGGATGGAAACCAGTGATAGTCAATTGATCGGGCCTGATATTATACAAGAAACCACTGATAAAATATCTACTATCCAGGATAAACTAAAAGCTGCGAGAGACCGTCAGAAAAGTTATGCTGATAACCGTAGAAAACCGTTAAAATTCCAATCGGGTGATAAAGTCCTTCTGAAAGTGTCACCTTGGAAAGGATTGGTTCGATTTGGGAAAAGAGGTAAATTGAGTCCAGGATATATTGGCCCATTCGTGATGCTAGAGAGAATTGGACCAGTAGCTTATAAACTCAAATTACCACAAGTGCTGAGTGCTATACAGGACACTTTTTATGAGTCAAATTTAAAGAAATGTTTAACTGATGAATCATTGGTTATAAATCCTGAAGATGTTCAGATTGTCGAGCGTTTGCGCTTCGTAGAAAAACCAATTGAAATCGTTGACCGGGAAGTCAAACGCCTGAGTACACCTGGGAGCCGGAAGATCATATGAAAGTCAAGTATCCCAACCTCTTCACAAAGGATCAGTCCAGAGATAACAATCATTAATTTCGGGACGAAATTCTTTTAAGGAGGGGAGACTGTGACATCTGCCTTCCGGAACCTCCAGGTTAGCACCCGAGCTGTGTAAATCACGGTTAAATATATAGGAACACCCTTCTACAACCTAATTTTATAAGCAAGGGCTTTAGTTTCCTAAGGTTCCCGGCAGTGCGTTTAGAATATCCGGTCACTGCTCGTAACGGGATACACAGTCTTATAAAATGCCAATCCGATAAAATTAACATTTTATTTTATTAATAGTAATAATAATTAGTGGGTTAATTATAAAATTTAATTAACCAAATATAAATTCTAAATTTTAAGCAATCAAAACAAAAATTTAAGCAAATAATTGAGAATTCACCTACCCATAACCTATCTTTTTATAAAAATTACATTATATATATATATAACTTAAATTAAAAAATATATATATATATTTTTTTTAGAATTGGCCATGTGGCCGGTTTCCCCCCCCCCCCCCCTATTCCACATTTTTATCTTCAAATCCTTCACAAATCTACTCACTTTCACCACTCACTTTCTCACTCTAACTTCTCACGACAATTCACTTTACTTTCTCTCCTTCATTTTCTCTCAAGAACATCATCAAACCATCATCATCTTCATCAAGATTCAAGTTTTCCAAGAGTCTTGAGGTAACACCTACATCTTTTCTTTTATACATACACTTTCAAATTATGTTATTGTTCTCCTTAAAATATTTTTTTTATCATCTTTGAATCTTAGTGTTTGTAGATTTGTTCCCAACAACGTGTTATATGTCAAAATGGGAATAAAATCCATGATCAAACCAAAGTTAAGATCAAAGGAAGAACTTTTGAAAAATCTAGTGTACATGCATGTGTTTGATACAAACATTTTCTGTTGGTCCCGAAGGTGCTAAACAAGTTTGTAGAAGGGGGGGGGGGTTGAATACGAACACATAATTTAAAGTTTAATAAATTGTTTATTGATAAATCAAAATACAATTTACAAGTTTGTTGCGGAATAAGATTAAGACAGACTCAATCTAAACAAACTCAAGAAACACTAAGATAATTGCACAAGAAATTCAGAGAAAGGGGGATTTAGAGATATAGAAAACAAGGGTTTCTATATTGAGTTCAAGGATGAAGCACACCTTCAGATGAAGGGGTGAACTTCCTATTTATACCCTATGCATTAAATGCATGGCAGGATACTTTACACGTGGCGTTCACTGATTGGCTTTGGGAGTCTGACTTTCGGGAGACATGCTTTCGGCCGGGTCATGAACAGTGTAGTTGACAGAGTTGTTGTACGAATGGTTGCAGAGACTTGTCCATTCTGACACATCGTACTAGGTTGTACGAATGATTGATTGCTGAGTATCTCTAAGTTCAGAGATAAAGAGGTTCAGCTATCGCTGAAGCTTTTTCTCATGTTCCTTCGCGTATAAGTAGAGTTGTCTTTTCTTCACTGATATCCGCATCAGGTCACTAGTAGACTTCTCTTTGTTCCGCGGCTTCATCTTCGATTCAGCTATGAACATATGTTGACGCGAGACTTGTCTTCAGGGATTACGTTGGCTGTTTACTTTAGGACCTATCAGTGATAACTGAACAGATTCAGTCTAATCACTGATAGTGAAACACTAATACATAGAAATGTTTATAAGAAAGACTATCAGCGATAACTGAACAGACTCAGTCTGATCGCTGATGGTGAAACACTAATACATACTAAAACGTAATTTTCACTAAGTATAGAAGAGGGTCGTTATCAAATCACTAAGAGAGTTTGGATCAACAATCTCCCCCTATTTGATAATGACAAAGTAAGTGAAGAAAATTACTTTATGATTCAAAATGATGGAATAATTAGGACTCTTAACATACATGTCCCAATTACTATTTTGAGGGATCTTTTACAGCACTGATGAAGTTAAGTACTTTACTGAAATTTCATTAATTCAAGAAGAGAATTACAAGGAATGAAAATTACAAGTAAATAACTAACTACTGTAAGTACAACTAATAGATTACAGAAGAGAAAACTAATCTAATAGCTATAAGAAGATTTAGGAGGATTTATCATATACTCAGGTATTTCTTCTCCTTTCTGTCTTCGTTCCAAGGATTCTTGGCTGATAATTTCTTCGATTTTCTCAGCAGCAGGGAAGAAGTCACACCATAAGCATAAGAGATCCTTGAGATGATTCAGAGGACAGATAGGAATCTCAGAGACTCTTTGAAATCTGAGTTCCTCATCATCATCTCTGAAGAATATTCCATAAGGATTGTCAATTACTTGACCAGCTTGGAAAGGACCACCAGGAGGCAGAGATAAATCCAGAACTGAAAGATCAGGAGGAGGACCAAATAGTGCATCTCTTGAAAATTTGATAGAAGTTTCATTCCTGATGATGGCGACGTCTTCAGAGGAGGAGGACCCGATTTTTCTCTTGAGTTTCTTGGGATTGGGAGGGATAGGAGATGGCAGATTCAGTACAGAAGTGACTCTGTTGATGAGAGCTTTAAGAAGTCCTTCAACGTAGCCTCTGTATGTAGATTTCGATTTCTTCAGCGCATCCCAAAATTCTATCCACTCTGTAAACCCGAAACCTTCAAGTTTGGAAACGTACATAGCTTTTTGAGTTCCATCCTCTCTGGTAATCTCCATGGTCACTGAGAGTTGATCCTTCTTCTTGCGACCAGAGATAGTCACGACTGTTATTGGAAGAGGATCAGAGCGATAATCCATCTTCTGTTTACACCATTCGATAGACTTATCGTTGATCTCGTGTTCTTTGGAGCGTTCCTCTTCAATTTCTTTCAGCAGTGCAGCTTGAACTTCCACAGGCTTTCTTTTCAGCTTCTTGTCCTTGACATGAGAAGATTGAATCTTTAAAGCGAGTTGGGCATCTCGTCTGCATTCAGCGAACAGTTTCTCAGCTTTGGCAGATTCTTCTCGTTCAACTTCGGTGAGGAAATCGAGCTCTGAGAAAGATGTTTGAGGAGGAATTTTCAGCCGTTGACTCTCTAGTTGAGCGATCATTTCAACTCTTTTCTTCATCACTTTCTCTGACCATTGAGATGGTTGAGAAGGCCTTCCTGGATGGTCCAGTGAATCTTCTTCTTCTTCATCATCAATCTCAGTGATAGAGATTGGGATTATGTCTTCAGCGATAGCAGCTGGAATTATTTGTAGTTCAAATCCCTTAAGCAGGGGAGAGAACTGTCTGGTCAGAAAATGAAAAAACAGTTAGATTATTTTTAAGGAAAGAAGAGAGATAAAGGCTAGAAAGAAACAAGGGTAGGATTTTTATAGAAAGATAAGGGAACAAGAGTAAGGCATACCTGAGAAGGATTCTCCTCAGGTAGTGAGATCATCATCAGGGTTTCCTTAGCAGATACACCTTTGCTTTGGGAAGGGGTTCCTGAAGATGATCCTTGTCTCCCCCCTGCTTGGATAACTTCTTTCGAAGCTATCGCTGATGATGTGACGGCTGAAGAACACCAGAGAGATGGATCTTCCTCATCGTCATCATCATCATCTTGATGAGAGTCATCCACTTGATCTTCAAGATCAAGGTCTTCATCATCATCTTCATCCTCCTCTTCATCATCGACTATTTCAGCGATGGTGGGAGGGGCTTTATCAGCAACTATCTCCCCCTCAACCTGAGAGGGAGTTTCCTTCAGTGGTTCAGCACAAACTTCAGCATCCGTGTTTTCTTAAGCTGTCTTCTCCCCCTCTTTGTCATTATCAACAAGGGAGAGATATTTTGGAGATGAAGTTGTTGCAGTAGCCAGCTTCTGGACTTCAGCCTCCAGACCTGTGAGTCGTCCTTCAAGTGCAGGGATGGTCAGGGCTGAACGATCATCTTCTGTAAATGATGGAGCAGGAACTAGAGCTGGTGCATTCAGCTTGTCGAGGACTTGCTGAAGAGTCGTAGTGCAGGCATCGATCTTTGCAGACAGATCATCATACTGCTGCTTGGATTCTTCCCTGACTTTGACAATCGCTGCCTGAAGAGTAGCGATGTGAGAAAGATCAGCTTTGGAGGCGCAGGTGGCAGTCAGCGTCTTCAATGCATCACCAGCTGTTTGAACAGCGCTGGTTTTGTTGTTGAGAGAAGCAGAGAGAGAATCCACCTTTAAACTCAAACTGTTGACATTGGTGTCAACAGTCGCCAGACTAGGACCTGAAAGATAAGTTAATTTTTCAGAACCAGGCTTATATGGTGAGTTGGGAGAAGTGTATAAGGTTATAGGATTACCTGAATTATCAAACATTTTGTAGAATTGCAAAGATTCCTCAAAAGAATGATGTTCAGGTCCTATTGGTCCAAGCTGAGGAGTGGTAGAGACCAAAGAAATAGGGGGACTAGAGATGGGGATAGAAGATGTAGGGATAGGGGTAGTTACCGCAGGTTGTGTCACTGTTGTTGTGACAGCGACCGAGATCTCTGGCACGGTTGAAGTGGTTTGAGCTGAGGATGTGGAGGAGAGACCCACGAAATCATCTAAGGAAGTTTGTAGAGAAACATCCTTAGGTATTGAGCTAGAAGTAGCTTTCTCCTTGGTTACCTTGGCCTTCTTTGAAGGACCAAGGGAGCCAGTTGATGGTCGTTTGGAAGGGGTAGCGGCAGGGATAGCAGAAGAAGGAACCTCCTGCGTGGCCGCTGAAGACGAAGAAGTGAGAAGAGAGAGACGAGAGCGAAGTTGAGAAATACTTACCTCGTTGGGGAGCGTCTTGACCTCCAGTGATCTCTGACCCACTTTTGGAAAAGATGCATCCGAGTTGGTGGGGTAAGTGGTAGGGTAGAGAAACTTCAGGTACGCGCAGATGAAGCGTACGTAGGGAACCTTGGGATCCCTCTCGGTCTTCTCTATCTTTGACTTCAGGTCGTCAAAGATAGTTGTTGCGTAGTCGAAATTTTTCCCAGCGATCACTGAGTAAGCCATCTGGACCTGAATCTTGCTGGCTTGGTCCAGTGACCCACTCATCCCACTCATACACTGAATGATGTGTGAAAAGACGTAGTTGAGCTGGGAAGGCATCAGTGCCTTCTTCACAAGAGTCAGCTTCTTGTTGGGAATAGTAGTCCTTGGTTTGGGTTCCCAAGCATATTCCATGGCATCCAGGAATTGGATGAGTTCAGCGTCAGTTGACAGGGCGTCGAATCCATTCCTGGATTTGTCGGGGAAACGCAGGGCTTTCCTCAGGCCTAGGGCAGTCATCATCCCTGAGCCTAGTTGAGTGCTGAAGGATATAGCAGGAACCTGTTCACCCTTCTTGTTGGTGAGAGAGGTTTCTTCAGCGGTAAACCAGAATTACTGGAGTAGAGCTTTCGAAGGTGTGGGATCCACCGTGATAGCATAGGCAATGCAGGATTGTCTTAGAAATTTTGCAGCTTCCACCAGATGTGGGTATTTGACACCATCAAATTCAAGGCGAGCAAGATGGTTGTTCTTTGGAAGATCAGAATCAGTGATGGCGAACTTGACGTTCTTAGAGGCGATAAGTGCAGATTGAGTCATTCTGTTTGAGTAGATAAACGAGTAGAAGAAAGGTTTAGTCGTAAAATAAAGAAGATTTGCTAGTTTCTATTTGGGGAAAGAAACATAGGAAATCAACATATTTTTAGAGAAAAACAGTTTATCTTAGAACAAGATTCAAGAATAAGAAGAAAAACCATTAATTTTGAATAAAGAATAGAATGGTTTTTAAAGAATAAAATCAAAAAAAAAATGATTTTATGAGATTTGAGTCTTATAAACCCATAAATGGGGTTTATGTGAAAAGATTTAAGATAAGAAATCAAGAATAACCTGTTGATCTTGAAGAGGATGATGCAAAAAGCTTGAGAATGCTAGAATGCTTGAGAGAGTATTCTTGCTTAGAAAGTATTTCCAGAAAACGTAAATTGATAGAATGGAAAAAAACATTCCTTTTATATGTGAGAAGGAGGAGAGAGAGTGTGAGAGAAGCGGGAAAACAAATGCACATCATGACATGGACACGTCCCACGAAGGTGATTGGATAGAAGAACAACGGACGAACGTGTCAGAAAAAGGCATGTCGTGGATTGTCGGTTCAAATGACGTCATAGTTAAGAAAGAGACTGTTCATTTGTCCGTTTTGAATTTATCACTGAAGAAAAAATATCAGCAATAGAATTTTCTTTTTGAAAGTATCCCTTATGAAAAGATAGGGATAGATTTTCTTTTAAAAGGATCAGTGATAAATTTAAATTCAAAAAGCTTTTAATCATTTGAAGAAAGATTCAATGATTAAGATTTATATTTTAAAAAATATCTTAACTGGATGAAGATTCAGTTGTAGGGATTGAGAAACCATACCTGAGAGTCAGAATATTTATCAGAGAGAATGATGAAAGGGAACTTTTGATTACTGACACAATGCATGAACGCTTGAAGAATTATTCTTCAAGATTCAGCATTCCAAGCTCACTGATGAGAAAGTTGAACCTTGTCTCATCAAGAGGTTTGGTGAATATATCAGCAAGCTGAAAGTCAGTAGGGATAAAGTGAAGTTCAATATCACCATTCATCACATGATCTCTGATAAAGTGATATCAGATCTCTATGTATTTTGTCTTTGAATGTAGCACTGGATTATTTGCTATAGCGATAGCACTAGTGCTGTCGCAATAGATAGGAATCTTTGATAACTGAAGGTCATAATCTAATAGTTGATTTCTCATCCACAAGATTTGAGAACAACAGCTTCCAGCGGCTACGTATTCAGCTTCAGCTGTGGAAGTGGACACGGAATTTTGCTTCTTGCTTTTCCAACTTGCCAGCTTTCCTCCCAAGAGTTGACATCCACCAGTGGTACTCTTTCTGTCAAGTTTACAACCTGCAAAATCACTATCAGAATATCCAGTTAGATCAAACCCTGAGTCTTTGGGATACCAAAGACCGAGGTTAGAAGTTCTTTTCAGATATCTGAAAATTCGCTTTACAGCGATCAGATGGGATTCCTTGGGTTCAGATTGATAGTGTGCACATAAACAAGTAGAGTACATGATGTCAGGTCGGCTTGCTGTAAGATACAGCAGGGAGCCTATCATTCCTCTATAGGCAGTGACATTAACAGGTTTTCCAGAAGGATCTTTGTTAAGTGTCAGGGGTGGTGCCATAGGAGTTTTCATCGTTGAAGTTTGAGTAAGATCAAACTTCTTCAGCATATCTTTAACATACTTACCTTGGCTGATAAAAGTACCTTTGTCAGATTGTTTAATTTGAAGACCAAGAAAGTATGTCAGCTCACCCATCATACTGATTTTATATTCTTTCTTCATTCTTTCAGCGAAGCGAGTACACAGAGATGGGTTAGTAGAACCAAATATTATGTCATCAACATATATTTGTACAAGAATTATATGACCTTTTATCTTTCTGAAAAATAACGTATTATCAATTTTGCCACGTTCAAAATTTTCAGAGATAAGAAAAGATGAGAGAGTGTCATACCAAGCACGAGGGGCTTGTTTTAGACCATAGAGAGCCTTATCCAATTTATAAACATAATTTGGATGTATAGGGTCATAGAACCCTGGTGGTTGTTCTACATAGACTTCTTCATTCAGCTTTCCATTTAGAAACGCTGATTTTACGTCCATTTGATACACGATGAGGTCTTTATAGACTGCATAAGCTAAGAATAGTCGAATTGCTTCGAGCCTAGCCACAGGGGCAAAGGTTTCATCATAGTCTATGCCTTCCTCTTGTCTGTATCCCTGAGCAACAAGTCGATCCTTGTTGCGGGTTACAGTTCCATGTTCATCTAACTTGTTTCTAAACACCCATTTGGTGCCTATTACAGTTTTATCAGATGGTCTAGGAATGAGATTCCAAACTTTGTTTCGAGAGAATTCAGTCAGCTCTTCTTGCATAGCGCTGACCCAGTTTGGATCTCTGAGAGCATCATCAGTCTTCTTTGGTTCTATTAAAGAGAGAAAGTTTACAAAGAGACAGATATTACCTGAGCTTCGTCGTGTCTGAATACCTGCATCTGGATCACCAAGAATTTGATCTATTGGGTGATCTTTGGTCCATCGCTGAGCAGGAGCATTATTGCTTAACTCAGAGGTTGGATCAACAATTTGAATGTTTATTGATGATGAAGATTGAGGTTCATCAGTGATTAACTGTTGAGTAGTTTCACTGGAGAGGTTTTCAGACGAAGGCAGATTTGATGGTAGGAGTGTGTTTAGAGGTTCAGCTGAAACCCATGAGGTGGATTCAGCGGTAGGATGTATAATGTTTGGATCATCATCAGCGACTGGATGATCTGAATGCTGATGGTTTGAGAAGAAAGGTTCAGTTTCTCTGTAGTGAGAAAGCATCCAAGCATTTAACTCTTCATTGTCAGCTATTGGTTTGGAGTTCGCTGAGCGAGTTTCAACAAAAGTGACGTGAATTGTTTCTTCTACGGTTTGTCTTCTTTTGTTGAAGACTCTGTAGGCTTTGGAGATGGAGGAATATCCTAGAAATATTCCGTCATCAGCTTTTGGGTCAAACTTTCCAAGTTGATCTCTGTTGTTTAAGATAAAGCATTGACAACCAAAGATATGAAGAAAGCTGATAGAAGGCTTTCTTCCAACAAAAAGTTCATAAGCTGTCTTCCCAAATCGTTTTATTATCAGCGATCTGTTTTGAGTAAAACATGCAGTGTTTACAGCTTCAGCCCAAAATTGAGTAGGGAGATGAGAATCGCTGAGCATTGATCTGGCAGCTTCTATGATCGTTCTGTTTCTTCTTTCAGCGACTCCGTTTTGCTGTGGTGTTCTTACTGAGGAGAAGTTGTGAGAGATTCCCTTGTTCTCAAAGAAATTGTTCAGGGAACTATTTTTGAATTCAGTTCCATGATCACTTCTTATTGAACGAACAGTAAGATTCTTCAACACTTCCATCTTTTTCACAAAAGATATTAGTTCTTCTGGAGTATCACTCTTACAGCGAAGAAAGATAACCCAGGTGTAGCGAGAATATTCATCTACAATGACAAGTGTATATTTCTTTCCAGCTATTGATTGGATGTTGACAGGGCCAAACAGATCCATATGCAAGAGCTGAAGAGGACTTGTCACTGAGGAAACTTGTTTCGACTTGAAACTTGCTTTTGTTTGTTTTCCTTTTTCACATGCTGAGCAGAGAGATTCTTTAGCATATGAGTGCTGAGGAAGACCAGAAACCAGTTCCTTAGATGAGAGAGAATTCAGGGTTTTGAAGTTTAGATGAGAGAGCCTTTTATGCCATAGCCAGTTGACATCAGAAGAGGATTTATATAGAAAACATAAGTTTTCAGTGATAGTAGAGTCCATATCTATTACATAGACATTTTCTCTGCGATGACCACTGAGAGCAAGTTTTCCTCTCTCATTAAACACTGAACATGCTTTCTTAGTAAAGCGTACTTCATAGTCTTTATCACATAGCTGACTGATGCTTAGAAGATTGTGCTTCAGTCCATCTACATAAGCGACTCTTCGAAAGGTAGTTGTCCAATTGCTGAGGACACCAAACCCTCGGGTATATCCTTTACCATTTCCACCAAAGGTCACAGAGGGACCTTTCTCTTCCTTGTATTCAGTGAGCAGGTCTCTTTGTCCAGTCATATGACGAGAACATCCACTATCAAGATACCAGATGCCCTTCGATCCCTGAGATGATATGTAGCTCATAGAAGGTTCAGATGGTTCTTCCACTTCTTCTTTAATCTCAGCCATTAGGCAAAGATTAGCGACTTCTTCTTCATCAGAAGATGATTCTTCTGATTCAGCCCAGTCGTGTTCTTCAGCGATGAGACCTTTACCTTTTCGCTGATAGCTTTTCAGCTTTTGATATTTGTTCTTCAGCTTTTGGTATTTGTCATCACTGGATCTTCTTGAGGTAGAAGGTTTGAAGACCTTTTTCGACCTGCACTCACTAGCAAAATGTCCAATCTTTTCGCAGTTATAGCAAGTGGCAGTAGCCTTATCAATCGGAATTGATTTTGGCTTTTCAGTAAGAGAGAGAGGTTTACTTCTTCGGAAGTTGCTCTTTCTTGCAAATCTCTTAAAAGAGTTTGTCAAGAGTGCTAAGGACTCATCAAACTCTGAAAGATCAGGGTCGGATAGATCCTCAGATTCAGAATCTAACTCAGTGATAGTGAGAGTAGATTTCTGAGATGGAATTATCTCTGAAGAGACTAAAGCAACAGGAGTGCTTTTAGAGTCTTTAGAATCTTTTACAAGATTCTTCTTCAAGAGATTAGATTGCTCATAATTGAGCAGTATTCCATATAGAGTGCTTAGAGAGAGAGTATGTAAGTCTTTTGTCAGCTTAAGACATAATGAATAACTGTCCCAGCTTTCAGGAAGACATTCCAAGAATTTTGTTAGGACCTCAGAATTAGAATAGGTCCTACCAACAGTTCTTAGGTCAATGATTAGGCAGTTAAATCGCTGATGAACGTCAGAAAGAGATTCATTCTTACCAGCGATAAAACTTTCATACTGTCTTACCAAGTTAATCTTTCGAGTCTCTTGGATTTCAGTGGTGCCCTCATATTGAACACATATGGTTTCCCACATTTCTTTAGAAGTTTTCAGATGCATGATGGAATGGAAAACTTCATCAGGCAGAGCCATTGATATAATGGTCTTTGCCTTTGCATCTATGCCTACCCTCTTTTTATCTTCATCACTCCATTGTCTTATTTCCTTAACGACATATCGTTCAGGGACAGCTTCAGTGGTGGCAGTGGCGGGAACCGCAGCTATAATTCTAACAGGTTCATAGGGTCCGTTTTCTATATATTCAGGTATAGTAGGATCCGCACCTTCAAGAAATAGCATCATTCGATTTTTCCATAGAGAAAAGTTATCTCTGCTAAATCGAGGAGGTTTAGAAAGTGAACCATTATCATAGTAGTTTGTGTTTGTGTTTAATGCCATTTTAGAATAGCAAGGAAGAGTATACAGCAAGATCTTGTTTATTAGATTTAAACAAACTGCTCTGATACCACTTGTTGGTCCCGAAGGTGCTAAACAAGTTTGTAGAAGGGGGGGGGGGTTGAATACAAACACAGAATTTAAAGTTGAATAAATTGTTTATTGATAAATCAAAATACAATTTACAAGTTTGTTGCGGAATAAGATTAAGACAGACTCAATCTAAACAAACTCAAGAAACACTAAGATAATTGCACAAGAAATTCAGAGAAAGGGGGATTTAGAGATATAGAAAACAAGGGTTTCTATATTGAGTTCAAGGATGAAGCACACCTTCAGATGAAGGGGTGAACTTCCTATTTATACCCTATGCATTAAATGCATGGCAGGATACTTTACACGTGGCGTTCACTGATTGGCTTTGGGAGTCTGACTTTTGGGAGACATGCTTTCGGCCGGGTCATGAACAGTGTAGTTGACAGAGTTGTTGTACGAATGGTTGCAGAGACTTGTCCGTTCTGACACATCGTACTAGGTTGTGCAAGGATAGACAAAAGGAAACTTGAGGCATAAGCTTTGTGATCGATTGATCGCTGAGTATCTCTAAGTTCAGAGATAAAGAGGTTCAGCTATCGCTGAAGCTTTTTCTCATGTTCCTTCGCGTATAAGTAGAGTTGTCTTTTCTTCACTGATATCCGCATCAGGTCACTAGTAGACTTCTCTTTGTTCAGCGGCTTCATCTTCGATTCAGCTATGAACATATGTTGACGCGAGACTTGTCTTCAGGGATTACATTGGCTGTTTACTTTAGGAACTATCAGTGATAACTGAACAGATTCAGTCTAATCACTGATAGTGAAACACTAATACATAGAAATGTTTATAAGAAAGACTATCAGCGATAACTGAACAGACTCAGTCTGATCGCTGATGGTGAAACACTAATACATACTAAAACGTAATTTTCACTAAGTATAGAAGAGGGTCGTTATCAAATCACTGAGAGAGTTTGGATCAACATTTTTTTACTTAGATTCTCCAAAAGATGCATAAAACCATCATATGTATATATATACATATAGACTAAAATACCTACTCTAAACTTTATGCATGTATATATATCCTTCTTTATAATCTAATAAATGACGTCTTTCAAAATTTATGATAAAAAGCTTTGTAAAAACGTTTTCAACCAAGAAACCCCAACATATAGGTCAAAAGGTGTTAAAATGTTCATAAAATTTAGTTATTTCAATTTTTATTTTCTGTCAGATTCATTGCATGTTAGTATTTTGGGCATAACTTGAAAAATATGGACTCAAATGCTATGAATCTTCTTCTGCAATTTAATATAATGATATACCAATCAAACCCCACTGGAATCACTCAAAAATATTGAGTTTTGACCCCTTAACCTTACCTCTAAAGTTTATGGTGCAATCAGAATCCGGCTGGACAAAATCTTGCAATCAATCAACCATAACCATCATGCAAAACCATAAAAATTAATGATTCTTTTTCTGGAAGTAACTTTAATGATCTGGGAACCAAACAAAATTTGATTCACTTTAAAATATAAAGATTTGAGTACTCAACCATCATTAACAAGTTGAGTGTGCAAAAAGCAACTTTCTGTCAGATTGGGACACTTGTCTTAAAACGGATGTAACTCACTTTTTATTGGTCCAAATAAGATGAATCTTTTTCTGGAAGTTTCTTCTTTGAATAAGGAACAAAACCCAACTTGAATCACCAGAAAAGAGTAAGTTTTGACCCTTCAAATGATCGAGACAAGCAGAAGGTGTACACTGCATGGATCTCTGTGACCAATGAACTTTAAGAACATAATTGTCATATCTAATCAACTCAAAAAAGGGTGTTACCTATGCCAAAAGTTCAGCAAGGCAGTAAATTAAACACTAAAAAAATTTGGTAAAATAATAACATATGGAAAATGGTTATAGTATCATTAAAAGTAGGCATAAAATTTTGACAGCTTAAGTCAAGGGTCAGATTTGTTAAAAAGAGGGTTTTTGGACTTTATAACTTTATAATTTATTCAAAGATTTATATATTTGTACTTGAAATCACGTTGTAGTATATAATTTAGTAATTAGACTAAAACAACTAATTGAATGATTTTGGACTAAAATATACACTTATTGGCATTTCATAAATCACTCGGAAGGTTTATTTGGACTTAGGGACGAGTAATGACGTATTTTCCTTGTGGCATCTTTCGTTATAGGAATTATAGGGAGTAACGACCTTCGGTGATCACTATCTCAAAATACTCGCACTTTCTCCAAAATGTGAGTATTCACAGCCCCACTTTTATCGTTTTTACTGATTTTGGGGTGAAAAGCATGCTTTAATTGCGTATTTAAAGATTCATGAGAATTCTTTGAAAGTATTGTGAATTGGCAATTTATAAGGCTTTGTTAAAAGCGTTTGGAATTATAAGCTATATGGTAAGTATGCAACTGATGTGTTGAGTATTAAATGTTAAGACCCCGTGACACTACTATTAACTCGAAGAAAATCGGGCCTATAGTATTAGTGGATAGCGCTATTTGGTGTGACAAGCCCACCTTATGCTGACGAGCAGGGGTGCACTATACTAGAGAAGATGACTAAACATGTGGCTTGAACCACCGCTGAGTTAGTTCATCGGGGGCGTTGAAATTGGTCAGGGACGCCTTAGTAGTGGCTCAACGTAATTTTTATCATTGCATACCTCTTGTCATATAAACTAAGTTATGATACTCATGAATCAAAGAATTAAGTTTGGTTTATACGTATGTTTTACAAATGACAACTTGCATATAAAAATGATTTGTGCATATTTAAAACCTGTGAACTCACCAACTCTTTGTAGTTGACCTTGTTTTATACATGCTTTTCAGGAAGTCAAGAAGGTAGACATCGATGTTTAAGCTACCTGAATATTGTTTTGAAGCAGGCTTACCTTTACGAATATATTCCGTTATGTTAAGATTTTGGAAATTGTAAACGATGATAAATATTTTTTTTCATGTAATGTTTTAAATAATTAAATTGTATGGTGGTATGAACTTTAATCTTGTGCTATGCGTATCGAGCTGTTATGCCCCGTGTTTCTGCTTTAGCGGGGTGTGACAGGGTGTGACATCATTGGATCTCTGCAATGCAGGATGAGCTTCAAGAGTTTGAAAGAAACAAAGTCTGGACCTTAGTTCCCCTTCCTAAAGGAAAATTTGCAATTGGAACTAAATGGGTCTTCAGAAATAAAAAGGATGAGGATAGCATTATAATCAGAAACAAAGCTAGGTTGGTTGCTAAGGGATATTGCCAAGAAGAGGGCATTGATTATGATGAAACCTTTGCACCTGTGGCTAGGCTAGAAGAAATAAATATCTTCTTAGCCTATGTTGCACACAAAGGGTTCAAAGTCTATCAGATGGATGTTAAATCTGCCTTTCTGAATGGTAAATTAAATGAAGAGGTTTATGCCCAGAAACCACCTGGTTTTCAGAATACAGAGTTTCCAAACCATGTTTATTATCGTCATAAAGCTCTATACGGACTTAAACAAGCTCCAAGAGCCTGGTATGCTACTCTATCCACATTTCTGATAAATAATGGTTTTGAAAAGGGTACAATAGATACAACCTTGTTCATATAAAGGTACAAAAATGAGATGCTCTTTGTACATATAGATGTTGATGACATTATATTTGGCTCTACAAATCAAAAGTATTGTGATAAGTTTTCAGAATTGATGAAGATTAAATTTGAGATGAGTCTTATGGGAGAATTAACATTCTTTCTAGGCTTACAAGTAAAGCAAACATCAGAGGGTACTTTTATAACTCATTCTAAGTATGTCTCTGACATTTAAAAAAAATACAAACTCAATGATTCAACCTCTATGAAAACCCCTATTGCCACAGGAGTCAAGCTTGACTCTGATCTTTCGGGAAAATCTGTAGATGTCAAAACCTATAGAGGCATGATAGTTTCACTATTATACTTCACTACAAGTAGGCCTGACATAATGTTTGCAACATGTCTTTGTGCTAGATATCAAGCAAATCCAAAAGAATCTCATTTATCTGCTGTCAAACGAATTTTCAGATATCTAAGAGGGTCACCATCATTAGGCCTCTGGTATCCAAAACTTTCTAGTTTTGATTTAACAGCTTACACTGATGTAGATCATGCAGGATGCAAGCTTGACAGAAAAAGTACCTCTGGGTGCTGTCAGTTATTGGGAAATAAGCTGGTAAGTTAGACATCCAAGAAGCAAAATTGTGTTTCAACTTCCACAGCAGAGGCAGAATATGTTGCTGCTGCTAGTTGTTGCTCTCAAGTCATATGGATGCAAACTCAGCTCCGAGACTATGGCTTACAATATGATAGAATTCCAATTCTGTGTGATTCAAAAAGTGCCATAGCCATCTCTGCCAATCCAGTACAGCACTCCAAAACCAAGCACATCGATGTAAGGTACCACTTTCTGAAAGATCATGTTGAAAAGGGAACAATAGAGATGTATTTTGTACCAACTGAACTTCAACTTGCTGATATTTTCACAAAAGCTTTAGATGAACGAAGGTTAAATTTCTTAATTAGCAAGTTGGGTATGTTGAACATGTCTTCCTAACAGAGGAAAACATTAGAGTCTCTGATCCATTCATCAGAGCCTCTGGACTTTTTCAAAATGGTAAAAATCATTTTTTTGTATCTCCTAGCATGTGTCAAGGGGGAGAAGATAAAGACTTCATTCTTTGGTCAAGGGGGAGACAAAGAACCTTTCATCTTTCAAGGGGGAGAAAGTGAGCTTCTCTGATATTTATATCAGAATCTCTGATCTTGTCTCTGATAATTACATCAGAGCCTCTGATCTTATCTTCAATATTTATATCTGACCTTGTCTCTGATATTTATATCAGAGCTTCTGATTTTTTCTCATTAAACGAATATTCCAGGAAATTCTTTTAATAATAAATCTTTTGGATAACCATTCGTTTCTTTTAAAAAAACCCAACTGGCGGTTTTCTGACACCAAGCGGCACTCCCCTTCACACCTCAACGTGTCACCTATTAATTAGGGGATGATGGAACATCCTTTCTGACATTGGAACTCTCATTCACCGGTTCCATAACCTCTCCCTCTACCTTTCTTTTTTGTCCATAAAAACCTTTTTCTCCTCATTATTCTTTACGCTCTCAGAATCCAAAATCCCAAATCTCTCTTTCTAAGCTCTCATATTTCTCAAAAACCTGCAACAATGGCGGCTCATTCTCAAACCTCAGATAACTCAAGCAAACTTGTTCCAAGCTTAAATATGGCACAGTTCGATGTTCCAGTAAAAGGTAACAACTATTTTCTGGACGTTACCCCAACCAAATACGATGAGTAGTTTCGCCCAATCCTCGACTTTTTGACAAACTGCGAACTCAACGATGTCCTCACCAAACATGCCTCAGATATTCCTCTACGCTTTGTCCAACAATGGTGGTATTCAAGTGAATATGATGATGAAAAGGAAGGACTGGTTGGGTACATTGACCTAGGTGAACAAAGCATGAACATAAGAATCACCCCACAAACCCTAACTCGCCGATTCAACCTGCTCACGAAAACTGATCTTCAAATAGAAACCTTTGAGAAACCACCAACTCAAGAAGTCCTTCTTCAGTTCCTCCACCACTTAGGCTACAACAGGGAGATAACACGCCTAAGTCAATTCAGACGTCAGTACCTGTCTCCTAAGTGGAACTTTATGTTTAGTGTTCTCAATCGAACAATTACCTGCAAGATTGGAAGTCAGGATCAGACCCATCCAACAATTCTAGCCATAATGTATGCTCTCTTCTTTAACAGAAGCATCAATATGGCTCACATTCTCTTTTGTGAGATGCTGACGGCGGTAGACAAGAAGAACAAAGACTTGGCCAAAGGAAAACAACCAATTTCGGTACTGTTTCCCAGATTCATCTCTGTGGTCATACAACGAGCAATGGTGAAATTCTCCATCACTGAGGAGGGCCCAAGGACACCTCTGTTTATAATGAACTCGTTCAAAGCTATAGAGGTTCCTCCTTATCCCAATGACCAACGTTTTCCACACACCATGATTGAGATAATTCCTGCTGACTCTTCTACCCACCTCCTACTTAGTCGTGTTGCCCAATCATCAGAACCGATGATGGGATCCCCAACACACTTAGGTTCTGAGACTGAGCCTGAATCATAGAGTGATATCTCTGATACTGCTCAAAACGTTAACAGAGCGCAACCAGAGGGTGGCTCTGAGAGAGTAAGGAAAAGAAAAACAAGAGAACCCTCCCTCTGACGAAGAGAATAACTCTGTCAGAGCAGAGGAAGGTGAGGAAGAGAGAATTCCAGAGGGTGAGTTTCTAAACTTAGAATCTGAGGGCGGTGAGGTAGAAAAAGATGTCCTTGTTGACACACATGAGAGATTCCAAAGCCCAAATCCCCGTGCAAACACATTTACTATCCAAGGTGGTCCAGCATCAATGGACTTTGAAACATAGGTGCACACCTCGAACCCTTCCCATCCTAACCGCTTAGAGGCATCTACTTCTGTCTCTGAAGCACTCAGGGGAAACCTCTGATACGGCTAAGTCCTCCCAACAGGACTTAGACCAAGATAAAAGTACTCATTCACCCCAGAGTATGTCACCTCCACACACACATGATGCCTTTGTGGCTAATAAAAAGTTGGATCGTCCCTTATATCAAAAGAGACCTACGATCTCTCGTAAGGATTGCCTGTCAGAAAAAGAATGGCATGACCTTCTTGCACATGGACTCCTTAGCCTGGACAACATGTTTTCCACCCACATTCTTTTCTCATCATCAGATTCTGACTCTGATGATCAGAGACCAATCGTAACTATTATAGGGAAATCCTTAAAAAAGGGTCCCCAATGATTAATGGGAAGTCCTTCCGGAGTCAATATCAAGCCAACTCCGAAAGAAGGCCCCTCTGAACTCGAGGGAAACTTAGAATCATGTGTTGATCCTAAGGTCACCCCTCTGATTACGTTACCAAAGAAGAGTTCAGAATCTTTGGTAATGAAATCAGAGATTCTCTGAAGGAGATTAAACTTCAAATGGAGAAGACCTTAGAGGCCTCTACCTCTAACTCTGAAGTTACAAAGCTCACTTCAGAGGTCTCTGAGCTGCGCACGACTATTCTCTCTCAGAACAATAAACTGGCTATTCTGGAAAGCCTGGTCATAAAAAATGACTCGGTTTTATCCAGAGAAATTCAGAACTCCACCACAGAGCTCCTCAAGGCGATTCCACCACCCTCTGCCCCCACTCCAACACATGCAGACTTTTCTCAATTCAAAGAGGAAGTCTTGAGTTCTTTGGCAGAGGTACTTGCAAAGCTCCTTACCTCCTCTGCTGCTCCTGCTCCATCAGAATTTGTTACAATGGCTGACCTCACCAACTTCTCCAAGAAGATCACCAGCAATGTAATGAATATCTCCAGCAAGTTCGTCTCCAAGACCACTAAGCAGAACTAAAAGATTGAAGACCTTCTGCAGAATGTCAAATCTTCAGAGGGAACATTAAAGAGAAAGGAACCAGAGATAGCTTGCTCTGAGGAGGCCCGGAAGAAAGCCAGGTATGAAGATTCTGATGACAATGATGACCAACCTCAGGGGTCATCCGATCTTCATATAGGGGAAGAAGACTCCTACACCAAAAACTGTTGAAACAAAAAAGGAGTCCAATCCCTCTGAATCAAACCAAAGCAAGGAGAAAGGAACAGAGAGACGTTCAACCTCAACCTCTGCTGAAGATAACCAGGTCACTTTAAAGTCGCCAGTACCGATCATCTTTCTAGCACCATCCACTTCGAGTGCTCCAATAGTTTCAATAATAGTTGCAACTCCAGAAACTATTGGAGCTCTGGAAGAAGATGAAGACGAGCAACTAGTAGACTTCTCTACATCAGAAGATGCATTCTCATCACCAGAAAGACCAACTTATGTGATGAGAGATGCTTACGAATCCGAGGCTGAAAGAGCAGAATCAGAATCTGAAAAAGAAGAAAAATCAGATTCTGGAAAAGAAGTTGCTGAAGAACAAATTGAAGTAATTGATGTCGAAGAGTATGTATTCAAGAATGCTCAACCACATCATACTTCAACAACAACAGAGCTGAGGGAATCACCAGAGATAGATGGCTACATATATGAACCCACAACAAAAGATCCTCCACATATGAAGGAACCAGAAACCATGGTTGCTGATGAACAGGCTCCTTCAGAGAATCTTGTTCAAAAGGCAAGCATCGGTCTACCAGCCAAAGTGTTCACTAAACCTCCTACATTCCTTGAATCAAATCCCGAAGCTTCCATAGAAGACCACTTCAGATACATCTACTGTGAGTTCAATATGGCAGACACTCTAGTCATTCCTCTGAATCCAAGGATCAGAGAGGATATGCCGGACTATGAGTGAAGATTTGTCAGAGATAACACCAGACCAAGAGCACAGGTTCTCTTTGATGATCCAATCATCAAAATCAACAAAATCTCAGAGAAGACCTTTGCTTACAACAAGATAATCTATAGGCACTATGTGGTAACTCGATCTGATCAGAAGATTTACTAGTTCAATGATAATGATCTCGTAAATCTAAATCCATATGATTTACCACATTTATTTGCCTATTGCTCTGCCAGATATGATCATGGAAGAAGGGAAATCAGGATGGGCATGGTTGAAGTCTGATGGGCAATGGAGGCCTATGTCAAACACAGAGCAAAACGTGACTTCCAAATTGCTCTGAACCTAGGGGAAGAAAAGTTGGAGGTAACTGAACCTATGGAGTCATTCGATAAACTTGAGGAACAGAAGACTGGATCAATCGTTGCAGAACCTCTGGGTTTCGTCTACAGAGTAAACCAAGTAAAAAAGATCTTTCTAGCTTCAGAAGTTTCGAAGTACTCTGATGAAACCTTGAGAGGTATAAAGAAAATGATCCATGTGAAGGAAGAAAGGCACAGTGCAGATTTACTTGCAAAGCTTGACTTAGAGATTGACTCGATGATCAACTTCAGAGCTCTGATCATGAAATTCCATGGAATCTGTTCGAGTGACAAATTTTAGTTTGTTTCTTTATTTTTGAATATTACTTTCTCTGTATTAAACTTCCAAATGTTTAAGAAGTAATATTTAAGAGGATGTTTTTCTCCTCTACGCTTTCTAGTTAAATTCTTCTATTCTCTTCTATTATTGTATCTTTTATTTTCAACACTTAGGGGGAGATTGTTAGCTCCAAATCTTATGTTTGTTAAAGTGTTGAAAATACCCAAGTCCTATTTCAGAGGACTTTCAAAGATAGACTTCAGAGGACGAAGACTTCAGAGGACAAACCTGCCTCTGAAATACTTATCAGAGATTGCAACTTTCAGAAGAAGACATCAGAGATGGCTTCATCAGAGGCTCTGAAGACAACGTAAGAGCTCTGAAGACATTCTCTCTGAAGATGACGCTGAAGACTCCTGAAGTATCAGAACAGATAACCAATCACTTAGTGATAAGATTTACTTTATAGAGTAGGTTACTGTTCAAGCATCTCTTAAGCTTACCTATTAGGTAAGACACTGTTCAAGCATGCTTCTATTTGTCAGAATAGTACACTGTTTACTTTATGGTCCTATAAATAGGACCATCACTCCTTTGACAAAAGTATGCTTTTTGATATCTTGTAAAAGAAGAATCAACTGAATATATCTCACGAAGATCTTGTTCTTTCTACTTGCTTTATATATGAACTGTGATATTTGAATCTGCTTTTGATATTAAACTATATTGCTTTCGCTGTTTATACTCTTGCTGTTCATATCATTATTGTTATAAGATTAAATCTGGGATCCAACAATTATCTTAAGGTAACCATAGGCAACTAAATCGATTAACCATAGAATTTTTCTTGAATTAAAGTCAATTCAATAGTGTCGGTCCTTTAACAATACTACTACTATCATGTTTTATAGAAACAATCAACACAATAACGATTACCAACCTGTATTGAATATATCAAATGATTACAAGGTTGATCGATTAAGTTCTTGATGTGTTCTCTATGTTTTTCTCTCTTTTTCACCTTGATGTGTGTTTTTGTGTGTGTTCTATTATCTGATCTAATCAGATTGCTGAGAGATACTAGAGATATTATCTCTAGTGTGTTTCACACACTTCCTACAACTTGCAATATTAAACAATAAAACTAAATAATATCTAACATTTAGATATTATATCTATCTAACTAACTAATATTATAACTAAACTAACTAAGTAACTAATAATAACAAACAATTACATTGACATTTATTACAAACGACATAAACTTTAACATTGAGAGTCGACGTTTCGGCTTTAGCTTCAGATTGCGATCTTCAGATTGGATGATCTTGAATCCCATGAGACTGTGTTTTAACAATCTCCACCTTTGGATCAAGATCATTACGAAAATGATTTTAGCAATTCAGTCTTCTTGTTTAGCTCGGAAGATGCAATCTCTTTCTCTAGCTCTTAAATCAGCATGTCTTCAGAATAGTTGCTTTTGAAGATTTCAATCTTTGACGTGATTCTTGAAATATGTGATCTTTGTCATTTCTTGTGTAGTCATTCTCCCCCTTTTTGATGATAAGTGCAATGACTTCATCAAAATTAGTTGTAAGAAATGTCTATCTTGCGGTTAGAGCCCCTGATTCATCAATTTATAAGAGATTCATCCAGATCTTTGCAAATCCAAACAAATTAGATGTGTAACACCTGAATCAACTAATGAAACAGTTAGAATGCCTGTCAGTAACACTAAGTCACTGAGTGTAACGAATACACATTGGAAAGGAGTTGTTTGATGTTGACTCCCCCATGGCTTCCATCTAATCATCGAAACACCACAAAGGTTATTTCTATAAACGTTATGACAAATAAACAAATTCCTTTTGTGTTTGTGCTTGTGTTTGGAAGAACTAAGCACGGATGATTACTTATTGGCTCAAAATTGTGTAAACCACTGAGACAACAATAAGTTAAACACAAACTCCATGTGCATGATTGAAGTGCGAAGGTAGGGCAGACTTCTTTCTTTTCAATATCCAGATTTTCCAAATGAAAATCGGATAGCAAATGTGCTGCATCCCTTTAGAAAATGAAACATTTTCTTTTTGAGAAGAAAATGAGTAGATGGTGAGGTTTGATCAAGAGTTGGTATGGGTTAGTTGCCTGTTTCAATAATGATCACCAAAGAATTGTGAATCACTAGAATGGTGGCTACCCGGCTCAGAAAAAGTTGGTGCAGAGTTGTAATATTCTTTTAACTCTGTTCTCACTAGAATGGTGGCTTTCTCTAATCACACTCATTTCTTGTCTATTTGCACACTCAATCACTAAGGATTAACTTCGTGGGTATAAATCACTGGTTAAGGTGTTTTCATTGGAGTTGTGATAAGTCCTAGCACAATGATTCTTGTTTTCCTATGATGCACGTGATGCTCAGATTGGTTTAACTATTTCAGTTAAAGCACAATTTAGATCATGAAAACATTTTAAATACACTCCCAAAATATAAAATCTGTTGAAAAATCGGGAAGTGGTTTGAACATTAAAAACAATGTTTTCGATGATTGAAAGTTGTCCTTCTTTCAACCATATATGAGATGAAGATTTGGAATTATACCTTTACGTACGATCTTCCATCTCATGAAGCTAAGCTTTAAGTCATAGAAATATGAACTTGTAAGCTTCTCTAAAAAATTCTTCAAAACTCTAAGTCATGTCAAAGTAATAATTATTCACTTATATTGAAAAGACAAAAAGCAGTAAAATTGTTTAAAGTATGAGTCCTGATCTGAAATAATCAGAAGTCATATCCGTACTTCCTTTTTGACTTGAAGAGCTCCCCCTAAAATCTTGCATTACAAAAAAAATTGGCATTAAAAGGTACATGCAATATTTTATGAGCTCCCCTTCGAAGTAATATTGACCAGATGTCAATTTCTTCTCATTGTACCCCTTGGATCATGAACATACGATAGAATGGAAGATATTAATCAGAGTTAAGAATGAAGAAATGATGAATAAGTATACAATTAGAAAACTTTGTTAGGTAATTACTGATTAAATCTTAAGATTTAGCATACCAAGCTTAGAGACAAGAAAGTTAAACCTCTTTTCGTCTAAGGGTTTGGTGAACAAATCGGCAAGCTGAGAATCAGTTTTTACAAAGAAAAGTTCAATTGTTCCTTTTTCAACATGATCTTTAATAAAATGATACCTGACATCTATGTGCTTAGTCTTTGTGTGCTGAACAGGATTCGCTGTTATTCCGATGGCGCTCTTGGAGTCACAGTAGATCGGGATCTTGTTGAAGTGGAAACCGTAGTCACGCAATTGAGTTCGCATCCATAAGACCTGAGAACAGCAGCTAGCTGCAGCTACATATTCTGCTTCGGCCGTAGAAGTTGAAACACAAAGTTGATTCTTTGATCCCTAACTTACCAGTTTGTCACCGAGGAATTGCACATGTCCTAACGTGCTCTTCCTGTCTAACATACAACCTGTATATAAGCATGTTGAAAACATTATATCTGGCCTACTCGACGTAAGATACATTAAAGAACCTATCATCCCTCGATAAGTCCTAATATCAACAGCCTTTTCCGAAGGATCGCTGCCAATCTTAGTAATTGGTGCCATTGGGGTACCAATCGGTTTTGAATTTTCCATTTGGAACTTCTGAAGAATATCCCTAATGTACTTTGATTGATTGATAAAGATACCCGTAGAAAACTGTTTGACTTGCAATCCGAGAAAGAAATTCATCTCTCCCATCATGTTCATCTGAAATCTAGACACCATAAGGTTTGCAAAATTCTTACAGTACTTAGTATTTGTAGAACCAAAGATAATATCATCTACATAGATTTGAATTAAAATGATATCACCTTTTTCCTTTTTAATAAACAAAGTGGTATCCACCGTACCTTTTGAAAACCCAGACTTGACTAGAAAATTAGAAAGGACATCATACCAGGCTCGAGGTGCTTGTTTCAAACCGTAGAGTGCTTTGTCGAGAATGTAAACGTGATTTGGCTTCTCTTGATTGACAAATCCCTCTGGCTGAGAGACGTAGACTTCCTCCTTCAGAATTCCATTGAGAAATGCTGTCTTCAGGTCCATTTGAAAGACCGTTAAGTTCTTGTGGGCGGCGTAGGCTAAAAACATTCTGATTGCCTCTAATCGTGCCACAGGAGCATATGTTTCATCATAGTCGATTCCTTCCTCTTGTCTGTATTCTTTGGCTACTAGTCGTGCCTTGATTATGATGACGGTTCTATCTTCGTCTTTCTTTATTTTGAACACCCATTTCGTACCTATTATGGTTTTACCTTGAGGTTTCGGTACGAGTCTCCACACATTAAGTGCATTAAACTGATTTAGCTCTTCTTGCATTGAGATCACCCATTCTGGATCAACAAGAGCTTCTGATACTCTTGTTGGCTCAATCTTGCTCAGAAAGGAGTCATGCATGCAAATGTTCATTGATGCTGACCTAGTTTGCACCGGTTTTGATGGATCGCCTATGATTTGGCTTATCGGATGCTCTTTGGTCCATTTATGTTCATGAGGTAGTGGATTATATGAATGCATGTCTAATGTTTCATCAACAAATCCACTTGTACCTTCTTCTGTTTGTTCAGGAGGAATGATTGTTTCAGTTGAAGTGGCAGGTTCAGAAGGCTCAGCAAGTACAACTTGTTCTGGCTGTAGATTGATCTGTACAGAACATCCTACTATGGCAGCTACTTCTGTCTCGTCTTGATTTGTCACTTCTTCAACTGTTGGAGTCGGCATTTGAATTGTTATCTCTTGTTCAATCGGGGCGTTTGATTCAATTGGAACATCTGAACTGGTTGGGTGAGTAGTCGTTAAGTCTTCCATCCTGTCAACCAGAACAGATTTCTTTACATTAGATCCGAGATATTCATCATAAAAGAATTCAAATAATAAATCTAAATCAGATAAATGGTTAGTAGAAGTTGATGCTTCATCTGATTTATTCTGTTGAGACATAGGGTCTGGACTGAGTTGCCCAGAAGCTAGTATTCCTGTTATTACGGGTTCTGAACTGTGTTGTTCGGAAGCCATTTCTTCATCAAAGGTGACGTTGACGCTTTCAATCACCGTCTTTGTCTTCTTTAGATAGACACGATATGCAGTTGAAGTCGAGGAATATCCAATGAAGATTCCTTCATCTGCCTTAGCGTTGAATTTGTTGAGATTCTCTCTATCGTTTAATACGAAACACTTACATCCAAATATATGGAAATATTTGATTGTCGGTGTTCTGTTGTTGATTAATACGTAAGGAGTCTTCTTGAATCTCCGATGTATCATGGATCGATTCTGTGTGTAGCACGAAGGTTGAAACAGCTTCTGCCCACAAAAATAGAGGTAAGTTGGAATGACTTAGCATAGTACGAGCAGCCTCGACTAGCGTTCGATTTCTTCTTTCAACCCCTCCATTTTGTTGAGGCGAACGAGCAGTAGAGTATTGATGTGAAATCCCGACAGATTCGAGATATTCTTCAACTTTGTTGTTTTTGAACTCTGTGCCGTTATCTATTCGTAGAAACTTGACCGGTTTCAGCAGATTCACTTGGGTCGTCTTCAGGAATGTAATGATAACATCTGGTGTTTCATCCTTTGTACGTAGAAACTTGACCCATGTGTACCGCGAATAATCATCCACGATCACGAGTATGTACTTCTGGCCGCCTAAGCTTTGAGTGCGCATTGGACCGCATAGATCCATATGTAATAACTCTAAACGAGCTTTTGTACTTGGTTCAGGCTTCGGTTTATGAGGTGCCCTCTTCATCTTCCCCTTTTCACAAGCTGCGCATAGATGTTCTCTTTCATATTTCAGCTCTGGAAGTCCTTTGACGAGCTTTCCATTGACCAGATCGTTGATGTACCGAAAGTTGAGGTGCGAAAGATGTCGATGCCATAACCACATTGTTTCATCGAGGCTTTCAATAGTAGACAAACTTGCTTGTCAGTCTGGACGTCTGATAAATTGATTGTGTAGAAGTCTGATTCTCGTTTACCGACCAAAAGTTCTTTGCCTTCTTCATTGTGAACGGAACATCTTTTGGCTTTGAAGTTGACCTCTAAGTCTTTGTCACAGAACTGGCCTATCCTGAACAAGTTGTGTCCTAAGCCTTCTACATAGCTCACCTTCTTGATAGTGACATTGTCATGTTGTACATCACCATATCCCATGATTGGAGAAAACTGGTCGTTGTCGAATCTTACTGTTAAACAAAATTTGTCTTTAAAGTTGAACAGTATCTCTTTTTGCCCTGTCATGTGCTTTGAACATCCGCTGTCCAAGAACCATGTATGACAAGTCTGCATAAGAGAAAATAACGTAATTTAGATTTTCGTATGACAACATTGGAATTTACACTTTGATTCTCGAAGTGTGGGTCTTGAACTGATTTGTTTAAAAGCCTATTTCGACTTTGATGTTCGGGTTTTGAACTGCATTATCCAAAAACCTATTTTTGACATTGAAGAACGAGTCCTGATCTGTACATAATCAGAAGTCGCTTTCTCTTTAATCTTTGTGTGCCTGTAACATAGATTTAGCCTTAGGTACCCACTGGAATTTGGGTCCTGCTGTGTTAGCACAAGATTTTGGTATCCATTTCAAATTGGATCCTTTGTTCTTTTGAAAAGCATGAGAGTTGGTATGAGATGAATGCACATGGTAATTTCCAAACCAATCTCCAGAATCTTGACAAGTAATAGAAACATGTTTATTATAGATAGAGGACTTTCCAGCAGATAAAGATAACTGAAATAATTGCTTCATTGTATATTGTTTACGAAAAACAACAAGTTTTGGATTCAAAACAACAATTTCAGCAATCACAACAACTTTAGTAAGCGAAGTCTTATTACAATTAACACTACTAGACGATAAAACGGCCTTGTCAAGCTTCCGTTTTGGTTGCCATTGAGAATGGGCTTCAGGTCTTGACTTGCTCATATCTGAAACATGTAAAACTGGTGAGTTAGACCTTTGAGCAACAACTGAATGCTTCTTATTAGAATTACCAGTAGTGGTTGGTTTCTGTGAATGCTGAGATATTTTCTTACCTTTAGCACTCTTAGCGTTCATAGAGACTGATTTATCAACGAAAGCTTTCGTTGATTTTGCACTGAACATAGGCAAACTGGTTTTTCTTGAAGTTTTCTTAACAAAAGATGCATGGTTAGGAAGTTTCGCATTAAAATCAATTTGTTCAAAACAACCATCTAAACCACCGTCAGAATTAAGAAAATTAAACTCTTCGTTTCATGAACCAAACATGTCATTAGAAGTAAAAGCCTTTGTAAAAACAACATTTTTCATAACAGTTGAAAAAACCTTTTGTTGAATCTCAATCATAAGTCTTTCATCTGATAAAGAGGTCTCGAGTTCAGAAATTTTACTTTCTAACACGAGAGAAGGGACATAAATTTTACCTATAACAGGCTTCGCCTCCATCTCTTTTTCAGAATAACTTTGAAAGTAGTCAGTTGAAAGAGATTTCTTCTCATCATTTGGAAAGTCATAACTATTATTCAACTTCGCATAATAAAATGGAGCGTGAACTTTAGTTGACTTCATCCGTTTTTCAAATTCATTGGCTTCATCCTCTTCTGATAGTTTAGTATTAAAAACTTTAAATGAGGCGATTCGGTGAGAAACAAGCATTGAGGTTTAGTCATAAAGTGCGGGCACTTCTCTTATACCCCTTTTAAGACATTAAGGTTTCACATAACCGATTCCCCAATTTTTTTTATTCTTTTTCGGTTTGTTAAGATGAATGGTTTGCTCACTTTGCCCTAATGAGTATAGCTTCTTTTCCAAATCATCTAATTTAGCAATTAAAGTCTTGTTTTCTTTAATTCATAAAGAATGCATATCAGTAAGCGTATAAAAATCAATCTCACTTTTTGTCAATTTAGACTTGAGTTCACTATTCTCTTTTAGAATTATAGTCTGTTCTTTTGCGTTGGTGTCAGCGTTTGTATGTAAAACCTCAACTAATACTTTCTTCTCAGCAAGTTCATCGCTAAGTTTTTGTATCAATTGGTTTTTATTAATAATAACACCATTTTCTCGCTTAAGATTAGATTCTAACTCTTCTTGTTTTAAAACCATAGCATGCATTTTATTCATTAAATCTTTATACGATAAATCACATACCTCCTCTTCTTCATTTTCTGAATCAGCTTCAGTATCTGATTCGATTTTGCCCATCAAGCACATATTGACGGCTTCATCCTTTTCTTCTTCATCTTATTCTTCATCTGAGTGATCCAGCCAGTATTCATCTTCAGCCATCAGCGCCTTGCCTGCCTCATGTTGCTTTGCAAGAAGCATCTTGTTCTTGTAGAAGTCGGAGTTTCTAACCTTTGATATTCGGCAATTCTTGGCAAAGTGACCGGTTTTGCCACAGTTGTATCACATGGGTGGTCCTGGCTGACTTGATCCTTCAGCTTTGTACTTCCTTTCTTCCGATTTCTTTTCTTCCAATCTGTTTCCTTCTGTCTGATATCTTCTCTCATCAGATTTCTTCTCCTCTTGTCTCTTCCCTTCAAATCTTTTCCCTTCATACCTATTTCCTTCATATCTGCTTCCTTCAATTCTTTCCTTGTGAGCATAGTTGTTGGGTCCAGAAGAGTACCTCTAACTGTTTGACGTTGGATTCCTGTAGAACTTTTTATGAAATGCATTTGTTAGAAACTGCATTGCTTGCTGCATTTGTTCATTTTCATCCGAGTCAGAGACATCAGCTTCAGCTTCTTCTGATTCATACACAATCGTCTTGTTCTTCTTCTTCTTCACAACAGGAGCGACTGTGTCTTCAACTGTCTTTCCTTTTGTCTATTCTGCTAGAATTTCATCCACCTCATCTTCATTTTGTCGGAGGGTTTCATACACCTCGTGAAGTGGAATCTCATTCAGGTCTTTTATCTGCCTCATCTGCCTGGCAAAACTTTTCCATTCTGGTTGTAGAATACTCAGGAATTTGATATTCAACTCGATTTGAGATTTGTTGACCTTGTTCTTGCTCAATTCGTTTAGCAATGTCACAAACCTATCATATGTTCCTTCTAGAGTTTCTCCAGTTCTGCCTTTGAATTCTTCAAAAATATGCAGGCAGTTAGAGATTTTCAGTTGGTTCCCAATCTTTGAACCTAGCATCATTTTCTCTAGTTCATCCCACATTTGTTTGGCTGAGGCTTTGTAGCTGTCAATCTTTACATAGATTTCATTTGTAATCCCTTGTAGAATGTATGACTTGGCTAACCTGTCGCCTTTTGCTCTTAGCTTAAAATCACTTGTTAGAACTGTATAAGAAAGTGCAACTCTTACTTCTTGAGTTCCTGCTGTTGGCTCCCTATACTGTGCTTCCATTAGGCCTTCTTCTAGGGATTGTATAATGAAATTACCCAAATCCTGTCTTTCAATGAAGTTTAGAAACCTATCCTTCCACTGTTCGTATTCCCCTCGAAGGAGAACTGGTGGCTTGGTGTCGGTTCCTATTGCGAGAGCTTCTTTGGATGTCATCCTGTATTGAATAAGAGAAAACTTGATAGATATGATCGTTGATCCAAATAAAATTTGATCACACAAGAAATTTTGTCCCCCTAGGCAGACTTAGCACGGGGGTCCCTATTACAGTTTTGAAAAAATTCTCAGAAAAATATTCTAAGTCTGGAAATTGGAGCTTTGCGTTTGAGAAGGTTTGCGTTTCAAGTGAGGAGCGCAAAATGAGGTGTGCGGGTCTGGTTAGGAGCGCACAATTGAGGTGTGCGGGTCTAGTTAGACGCGCACAATGGAGTTGTGTGTTTCAAGAGGGAACCACACAATTGAGATATGCGATTCAAATGGGACACGCAAGGTTGACTTGTTCTTTTTAAGAGATGAACTCGATGTCTTGAGGTATGCGTGTCTGAGGTATGTGTGTGCTTTAGAACCCGAGAAGTAAGGAATGCGTTTCCTGTGGGACGCGCACAATTGAATATGCGTTTCCTTTGAGACGCGCACAGTAAGGTATGCGGGTTATTCTTCCTCTGTTGTCCGGTGTTCGTCCTGTACTTCTGAAAATCGACTGAATCTTGTTTCTGAAACGATTTAGCAATACCAAACTCTACCAATATGTCTAGAATCACTTCTAGAACTGAATGTAAGCACTCGATCTCACTAAAATACTCTTTTTAGAATTTAATCTGATCGCACAGTGACTTACCCACTTCGACTGTTTTCACTCAAAATCCACAAATTGGAACTCGATTTAAGCTTAAAAGGGAAATTAAATAGCAACAACTCGATCTAGCATGTAGTACGATCACACTCTGATTGATTCTAACACCTAAAATAGTTTAAATCACAAACTCATATTTTCTTGAAGAACACAGAGACGTTTTTCTTTTATAAAACTTGTTTTGATCTTAATCAGGCTCTGATACCAATTGTCGGTCCTTTAACAATACTACTACTATCAAGTTTTATAGAAACAATCAACACAATAACGATTACCAACCTGTATTGAATATATCAAACGATTACAAGGTTGATCGATTAAGTTCTTGATGTGTTCTCTATGTTTTTCTCTCTTTTTCACCTTGATGTGTGTTTTTGTGTGTGTTCTATTATCTGATCTAATCAGATTGCTGAGAGATACTAAAGATATTATCTCTAGTGTGTTTAACACACTTCCTACAACTTGCAATATTAAACAATAAAACTAAATAATATCTAACATTTAAATATTATATCTAACTAACTAATATTATAACTAAACTAACTAAGTAACTAATAATAACAAACAATTACTTTGACATTTATTACAAACGACATAAACTTTAACATTGAGAGTCGACGTTTAGGCTTTCGCTTCAGATTGCGATCTTCAGATTGGATGATCTTGAATCCAATGAGACTGTGTCTTAACAAATAGGCCTATGGTCCTAATTCAGCCTATAGCCCCAACCCAAAATGGTCAACTTAATGTATTCATCATGCTTAACCGTAATTCCAAGTGACAATGCTATAAACATCAACTTCTTCTAACTAACACTCCTCCGAAATTCATCCACTACCCCATCGGTAATCACATAAAGTGTAACACCCTCAAATTTGGTAAGAGCAACTAATGAAAATTTCGATATAACTTCAAATAAAACACAAACTCCTTCCTAAAAATCAAAACTCAATATGCCTCAGAAATATAATTCTATAATTAACCTCAACAACTATAAACTCCAATCTTATATACAAGGACTAAACCGAAATCAGGTGTTACTTAACCCAAATACAAGTTGCTCTTCCAAAAACAATGCTGAAGACTTCACCAAGCTAATCATTTCTCGAGCTCACACCAAGCACTCATCTCTTCATAGTATCGCTATAACTATTCCCAACCGGAAACTGTTGCACATGCCGACAAATAAAAAGGTTAGGCTAACGCCTAGTGAGTTTAAGAGTTTTCAACATGGATAAAATATATTGTAAAAGGAAAGGACACGAATTAAATCAAAATCCTTCAAAATGATTTACTTTAAATATGAAGGCGACCCTTTTCCAGTAATCTCACATTTTTAAAGATGAACGTCGCTTACAAAACTTTCTTTTATAAGGTGATGCCACTCAAAACTCACTCAAAACGTGAATAGAGAAGACTCAACCCCAAAAATTATAACATATGGAGAAAACCCCAAACTCAAATGTCACCGAAAAAATGGATAAGACTAAATACCCAAAATAACACCTTTTGGTGTTGGGGAGACCCGAATTCCATGGCTAGTAGCAGAACACAAAAGTAGGCCACATTCGAAGTTATTGAGCTCACCATACTAGGATCAAGGCCACGAACACACCGGCTTGTACTTAGATGTGGGGGAGGGTACCCAATGATTCTTAGTCATACTCATTCAAAAGGATTACATTTACGACCCATGGCTAGTATCCAGTCCCACATAAACGTACCATGTTGTCATCCTAGGGTTCAATGTCTCAACTAGCTAGAAATGGGAAATGATTATCCCACAAAAAAAGAGTCAGAAATTACATCACGGGGTCAATAGCACATTGAGGCCCTCGATGACCCTATAACTAATTCTGGTCCCAACATGAAATAATAGCCCCTTTTTAAAATATTACAGACCGACTCATATGCCTATGGATCCATTATATTATAGTCTATAACAATACGTGACTCCAAATGAATGACCAACGCACTCAAAACATGTAATTCTCAAATGATGCGCAATAACCGCCATCATACTCGAAACTCCACAACGGGTTATTAAAACCGGACGAATGTCCCCAAGGCTCATTTTAGTTAAAAACCGAGCCAAAGCTCCCCAATTTACTTATCGTACAATAAAAGTCAGTGTAAACAATAAAACACCTTTAGCCAACGGTTATACAAACGCAACGACCAAAAATATGATTAACCCAAAACTCATCATTGGTTGAGACGAACAATTTTCCAAATAAATTTACACCATTTATTCTTTCAAAACGTCCCATAATTCAAGAACAAACATTTCCCCAAACACACACTAAAAGCGCGTTTATACCAAAATATCTTCATTCATAAGATAAATCATTAAAATACTTATACTTTGATTTATTTATCAAAATGCCCAAAATAATCCCAAACATGGGTGTTTTAGAAGTTTATAAAGCTAAACACTTCAAATAATCAAAACCCATTAAATGACTCAAACCTTGATAATTTCATGAAAAATACATAAACACTTTAAAATGGACATTTTGGCATGTACAACGTTTTCACAAATCAACTTGAACTCACCTTGTTAGATTTAGGCTAAATCTAGATTTCCCCCAACTTGAGCTTCCTTGAAGGAACTTGAATCCCTAAGAAAATCCTTCCAAAAACCTAGATCCATAAGTTTCCAACCATAAATATCCATATTAAACCATTTTGAATCTTTCCCCAAACATTTTATATCAAAAATCCCCATTTGGCCAAAACCCTAATTTTGACCTAAATTCTCCAAAATCTGAGAAACATAACCACTAGAAGATCATCCATGGAGCATTTGTAACTTATAATGAAGTTTATAAACTATGAGGATGAACTCACCACTTAGGTTTTGGTGAAAACCTAGAAAATCCCAAATTTCTTGAGGAGGGAGGTGATGATGATGAGCTCTTGACCTTTGCTTCCAATCCGCCACCAAATACTCTTGAATCTTCCCAAAACTAACAATATATCCTTGAAAATATCTAAAATACGAAACCATAGCAAAAATAATCGTCTCAAATAGAGTTTAGGTCAACGAGATATGAGGAAATGAAGAAAAACCCAAAAAATCGGATTTTTAACCTCTAGATCCTCTCCGCGATAATGCCTGACAAAAGTGACATATATCACTTTCGCTAGGCACTCTCGCGCCAGATGTACCGAGAGTTTTACACTCTCAGCGAGAGTGCCTGGCTAAAGTGACATATGTCACTTTCGCTTGGCACTTTCGCCATACTGGTACTGGCCGTTCCTTGACGGTATTGTTAGAACATCAAATGTTCTAAGTTTGGAAGTTTTGTAAAGTCATCATAGTTTTTATTTTGGGCCTTGTAATAGCAATGGGTTTGATCTTAAATGTAAACAAGGAGATACGGTGTAAATAGGAGTTGTGTTGTAGTTTGTTTGTAATTTTCATTTTCACAATATAGCCGAATGTGTACTATGTGTTTCTTGAGAGAGAAACATTTCCTCTCTCTAGAGTTTTTGTATAATACCAATATCTCCTTCCCAATTCATCTTTGTTAATAATTCTATCATTGATTTGATTGTGATCTACTGGACTTACAAGTGGTATCAGAGCCTAAATCGAAGACAAATTCATCGATACGATCAATATCATAATCTGATTAGTGGAACAGTAGCTTTGTCGCATGAACAGTACTCTGAGAATCTTTTGATTTGTTCAAATTGATGCTTATTTTGGTGAGTTTTGTTGCTAAATTGATTCAGAGGTCAAAGTCGAATCACATAGAATCAATTACATTGATCGATTTCAACAATATTGGAAGATTTGGTTGAATTTGAGAAATTCTGGTTCGAAATATTATTTTTACTGTGTTATAATCAAATTCAGTTATAGAGACGTTTTTGTTAAGTCTGATTTTATAGTAATCATTGTATTTATAGGCTTGGTCTTATACTGTGTTTAGTTGTCTCATACTGTGTTGTATTGACTAGGGTATTTAAGTCCTTTTGGTCCTTGTGTCTTGTAATGGATTCACGCATTCATCTAATATAATACTACTTTGCGCTACTTGCTCTCTCTCTCTCTCTCTCTACTTTCTCTCTCTAGGATTTAGAGATCTTGGACTATCAATTGGTATTAGAGCCAATCTAGATCTTGAGAGAATTGAGATATTCGATTTTCGTTTCTGAATTTGTGGATTAAAGCAGAAAATTTGATCGATTTTCTTGAATTTTTCAAGAAAATCTCGTTTTTGTTGCTTTTTCATCAAATTCGGACTATTTTCTGGTCGAATTTTGTTGAAAATTAGTTTGTTGGATTCGCTTTTAATAGAAGAATTTTTTTGATTCACACTGTTTTTCAAGAAATTAAGGTTTTGATGTTTGATTTTGAGAATTTTTGAAGTTTCTAGAAACAGTTTTTTTCAACGTACTGTTCTATTCACGGTTTTTCGAAATTGTGGTTTTTAATTGAAAAGTTTGATAGAAAAGTGTTAGAATATTGTTTTCGATCATATATGTGGAAGATTTCATCTGAAAATTCAAATTTGTAATCGATTTTTGGTGATTTCTCTTATTTTTCAGCGGTTTCCGCCAGATTCAAGGTTTGCGCGAGTTCTTCACGATTTGCGAGAGTTCATAAGCTTTGCGCTATGTTCATATTTGGTAAAGTTCAGTAATCATCAAGCAAAGTTAAAGTTTTCGCCAGAAGTTCTATACGCAAAGTCTAGTTTGCGTGACCGGTGTATTACGCAAATCTGAGTTTGCGTCTCATTTAGCTTGAGAAATGTTCAGTTCTCGTATTCCTCTGCTCACGCAAAGAGTTATTTGCGTCTCCTCTGTGTCACGCAAAGTCAAGTTTGCATCTTCTGTTAATCACGCAAAGTTAAGTTCTCGTCAGCAACACCTCATGCAAAATTCCAGTTTGCGTCTTTATTGACTCACGCAAATCTAAGTTTGCGTCTCCAGCATCTCACGAGAAGTTTTAGTTTGCGTCTCATACTTCTCAAGTTTGCGCCAGCTCAGTCAACACTTAGAATTTTTCTAGATTTCTGCCATGAATTCTACCAAGTTAGCCTTTCAAGCTCAGTTCTACAAGAATGAACTCATGATGTCGTTGGGTACAGACACTCGTCCTTCTGTACTGATAGATGAAAACGAATTCATTCAGTGGCAAGATCGGTTCCTCAACGTCATTGAAAGTCAAACTAATGGAGCAAACATGATGAAGTCTCTAACTAAAGGACCTTTCATAAAGTCTAACAAAGAGATTCCTGCAACACCTGACGAAGTTTTACGAATAAAAGCTGATCGAGAATTAAGTGCTAATCTGATTCTAGCTTTGCCAAACTCTGTCTATAACCGTGTTGATCATTACAAAAATTATCCAAATCATTTGTGCGAACAGTTAGAAAAGATCATGCTTGGATCTTCAGTTGCGACTCAACTTAGACATACACGCTTCATGAACAACTTTGAGGAGTTCAAGGCCAAAGAAAGTGAGTCTCTAAAGAGTGAATTTGACAAATTATGTATAGTGTTGAATGATCTGTGAAAGATAAATGTGATCAAGACAGAGCTTGAGACGAATCTGAAATTTCTCAATGCTCTTCAGCCTGAATGGAACAAATTTTGTCATAGACTGAGGAACGATGTTCGGATCTCCACAATGCAGATTCAGGAACTATACGAGATCTTGATGACTGATGAGAGCATTGTACTAGAGAAGAAGGCTAAGCTTGAAAAGAAAAACAAAAAGTCAGTGGACCCGGTTGCTCTCCTCACGAAACAACTGGCAGAACAAGCATTGTCTGATAATGCTTATGACTGGTCAATTGATGATGATGGCGAGGCACTTCATGAAGCTATGATCCTTCTCTCACAACATTATTAGAAAAAGTTCCAACCTAGGACGAGTTCTAACAATCTTTGCTTCACTTCTGGTTCAAAAGTCAAAGTGCCTGAGCCAAAGACAGCTGCTGCCTGCTACAATTGTGGAAAGCCGGGACATATAACTAAGGAGTGTCGAGCAAAGAAGGTTAAGGATTCAATTTACTATCGAAATAAATTGGAACTGGCCGAGAAAAGAGAGAACGAAACTGTTTTACTTGCAAAAGAAGAATTCTGAGTGGATCACTCTGATGATGAAGTTGCAAATGTCGAGATCACTCAGATGTGCTTTGTTGGAGATGATTAGTTAGATGATGATTCTGACACTGATGAAGACGAGGTAATTTCTGATTTTGATTACACTTTCATTTCTTCACAGATAGATGTTATAATTACTTCTTTACACGATTTATGTTTGAAGTTATTTTCTGAAAAGAATTTAAATTCTGAAAAATCAGATTTGATTGACAAATTGAAAATTTCTTTGAAAGATGAAAAATCTAATTTGGAAAATACAAAAGACATCTTTCAAAATAAATTAGATGATTTGAAAAAATCAAATAAGACTTATCTTGAATCTTTGTCTGTAATGACCAATTTAAAAGACAGTTTTTCAGATAAAATAAATAAATTAGAAGAAAAGTTATATCGAAGAAACCAATATGAGCAAACAATTTTTATTAATAAACCAAGGAGTGAGAAAGCTTTAAAAGAAAAATGGGGACTTGGTTTTAAAAATCCACATTGTTTAAACAATGCGATTGAAAAATCTCCTACTTTATATAAATACGATTATCTAACTCTTGCTCAAATGCTCCTTAATTTAAAATTGATTGGATGAATGAGAATCAAGTGTTAGAAATCGAAAATGAGAAAAGGACAAATAACAAGAAAAAGGAAATTCCTTTTGTTTACACGAAAGAAAATGCAAAATATTTTCCTGACAAATCGAGAAGAGGTAGAAAAGGTTTAAATGATATATCTCCCGTCAAATCTTCAGTGTCTGATGATTTTGTTGCTATTTTTGCTAATAAATCTGATAAGGAAAATATATCTCCAATCATTTATTATTCTAAGAGATATACCCCTCCTTGAATTTTAGAAAGCAAAATCATTGATCTTGAAGATAAGATGGAAGATCAAAAAATATTAAAATAAATTGAATCTGATATTATTCTTTCTTTCATGACATCTAGTCTTGAAGAAAAATTATTTTCTCAAAAACAAGATTCTATTTCTAGCTTTTATTCTAATTGTCAAGTAAACAAAATGGAAGTTTCCAAATTTGACATATTTTCTCAACATAATTCTGACTCCGAGGTATGTTCAGATTTATTGTCCGATCAGATTGGTTGCTTATGTAATATTATTTCTTCTAATTTAAATATTACTTCGGAAATTCTTGATGAATCTTTTACGCTAAATGATCAGTTTTATAAACCTAAACGTAAAAGAAGACGGTCAAAGAAGTCGAATAAACAAGATAAAGTTCTTTCTGACAGTTCTAATTCATCTGATTCTAATCTTTCAGATAGGACTTTGAGCAAGTCATCGAAGCAGATTTGGAAAGCGAAGCGGGTATCTGATGAATCTCAGACTGATAGAGATAGATATGTAGACAAATATTATAAAAGTGATTTATTTGCGTTTGTAAGAAAATTTCAAAATATTCAATAAAGCAAATGATTCAAATTTCCAAAAATGTCTCATATTCTTCTTCTGATTCTAGTTCAGATGATTATGCTTTGTATTCATCTGATGACTGTGCTTTGTATTCATCTGATGACTGTGCTTATTTTTCTGATAATCTTTCTCGTGCTTCTCGTGTCAAATCTAATAAATATTTCCCCATAGGAACTGCAACTAACAAACATGGGCCCAAATACAAGTGGGTACCAAAATCTCAATCTGACTCAAAGTTGCATGCACCTCAAGTCAAGGGGGAGTTAGAGAAAAATGGCTCTTGAATAACACAGTTCAAGACCCGCACTTCAATGTCAAGATGATAGCTTCTGAGTAATTCAGCTCAGAACCCGTGCTTCAAAGAATTTGACTTCTAGACAAGTCAGTCTGGGACTAATTCTTCAAAGAATTTAGCTTCTAACTAATGAGAAACTGTGAGTGCATCTACTTTATTTCCTCTGCATTTATTCTCTGATAATGATGTTATTCCAGTTTTCTCAATCTTTATTCAAAGAATCTGAGCTATTTTATTCAACTCCTGAATTTGTTCAATCCAAAAAAAAAAATTCAAATGAGACACAAATTCTTTATACATTATGTGAAAGATGATATTATTGAATTATATTTTGTTTCAAATGAATATAAACTTGTCGATTTTATTTTATCTAATGTGTCTATTTTCAAATCTCGGCATGTTGATTTAAAAATTTAAACCTTCACAAATTTTATTTTAGAAAGTAAAAGTTTTACAGGTTTTCTTTCAGTTGAATAAAATGTGTGTCTAGGATAAATTTTCAAGTTACTTTGTTTATATTGAAGTTTTATATGTTCAAATTTCAAGTCTTTTAAAAGTCGAAAAGTCAACAACATGTTCGTAACTTTTGATATTGATTTAAAGTTGTGTGATTCGGAAAACCTAAAAAGTTGAAATTTTGGATCGTAATGAAAATATGGGCTAAACACTTAGACATAAAACTTTGTGATTAAGATGATTATTAAATTCTTATAAATCATAAATCTCTGAGTTTAAAAGTTTGTACTTGTGACCTTTCTGGTTTGGGAAAGTAAGTTCTGTGGGATGTTTGTCATCTGGTCCCCTAAGTTCAATTGATCTGTGAGTGATCGAACACAAATCCTTCTATAGAACCAGATAGAAAGTCATGTTCTACTGGTATGAATGGGTTTAGGATGTGTCGATGTAGCCTTTCTGATCTGGGAGAGTAAGTTCCAAGGGGTGCTTGACACCTAGTCTCCTAAGGCCAACTGGTCTGGGAGTGGCTGACCCAAATCCTACAATAGGATCAGATAGAAAGTTACATTTACGGCATGTTCTTTACTTAATAAACTTTTTGATTAAAAAGATGCCAAAGTCAACAAGCTTAAAAGATGCCAAAGAGCATACTCATGTAAAGATGCCATAGAGCACAATGCTAAAAGATGCCAATGAGAACACATCTCATGATACTTGGTGATATGTTTGAGTTTTAATAAACCTATAAATTTGTGAAAATCAGAATTCTTGATGGCTTAGTGTGATTATTTGCAAAGATCTCTATTATATTTTTAGAATTACATTTTCTTGAAGCTAATTGAAGTTCACATGCGAGCACACTGAATAGATTGATGAAAGTTTTTGAAACTGAACATGTCTTAACTTGATATGCAATGAAACTTGTTTCTGTATCCAAACACATACATTTGATTTCATCTAATGGATTTTATAGTGATATTTTACTAAGTAGAATTTTATTTATTGATGTTTAAATTTTTATATATTTAGTCGTTTCATAATACATATTCAGTATATTTTTCTTTCTACATTGATGTTTCATTTCTTGTGTTCTCATATTTTCTTTATAAATGGGTTTATGCATTTTTCAAGGGGAAGTGAAAAAGGAGATTTTTCTGAAAAGATCATATCTGTTTTTGAGGGGGAGTATCTGTTTTTCTATTTGAATGCTAACTTGAATTGTCAAATATAGTGCATTTGTGTAGGGGGAGTCAAAGAGCTTAAAAAGGTAAAAAAATTTGAGTTCAAGTCAGATTTGCGCCAAGAGTTGGTCTCGCAAACCTCACTTTACACCACCTTCGGCTAGCGCAAACCTTACTTTGCACCACCAGCGTGTCGCGCAAACCTCCCCTATTTTTCCTTTTTTCTGATTTTGCAGATCTTAAGCTGTCTCGTCTCCAACATTTGCATGACCAAGTTGATCCAGACCATCAAGGTCATGAGGGGGAGAAGTTAAGGAGATGATAAAGAGACAAAGAGCTTAAACGTTTATCTGCTGATCAAGATTCTGCTGCTCAAGATTCTATTCTCTCAGCTATACTACATCTTTTGTTGTTCCTGCTCCGACCTCAATTGTTCATTCAAGGTCATTTAAAAGAGGTGTGTCGTCTAGAGCACAAACTAATGAATCAACTGTTCTTTCACGTTTATTCCAATCTGGTCCAGTCTTGTCAAGGCAGCAAAGATAACTCAAACAGAAAGATGCTGGGAATAACTTTTTTTTTTAAAGTCAGAAAGTTTTGCAAAGTCGCTTAGTTGGTCCATGCTGATTTAGAAGATGGTTTTGAAGACCACAACGCCAATGATTACTAAGGGGGAGATTGTTAAGTCTGATTTATAGTAATCATTGTATTTATAGTCTTGGTCTTATATTGTGTTTAGTTGTCTCATACTGTGTTGTATTGACCAGGGTATTTAAGTCCCTTTGGTCCTTGTGTCTTGTAAGGGATTCACGCATTCATCTAATAGAATACTACTTTGCGCTACTTGCTCTCTCTCTCTTTACTTTCTCTCTCTAGGATTTAGAGATCTTGGACTATCAGTTTTTAAAGAAGATAATCTACTACGAAAGTGCTTAGAAGTGAATTTCAAACAAGTATATAAACTTTATCTCATAATTCGTAGAATTGAAAAAGAATTTGAAGATTTTTTGAATTTCCAGGCAATAGATTTCGCAAGATCCATAGAATTCGCATGTTCTTGACACAATTCGCATGGAACATGAAGTTTGAGAAGTATTAAGGACAGAATTCGCATCATGCAGTATACGAAAAGTTGAAATTTGCACGATACAACATACGAAAAGTGATATTTCGCATCTCACTTTATGCGAAAAGTTAGAATTCGCATGATGAAGACTTGAAGATTTTTCTAAGTCTAGAATTCGCATCGATACGTAAAGTGGAAAAGTGTGAATTTTTTAATGTCAAGAATTTGCATCATTCTTTTCTGCGAAAAGTACACTATTTGCACAAAGATATATGCGAAAAGCAAGGAATTCTCATGAATGGCTATGCGAAAAGTGAGAAATTCGCACGCAAGCCTATGCAAAAAGTGAGGTTTTGGCTCATGCCACATGCGAATTCTGCGAAAAATTACTGTTTGGAACCCATTTTGCTACAAGTTTGCTCTGTTTCCGAAAATTTTCGCTTAATGCATATGTGACATCATTCCTATCTTCTGTTGGTCACATATTTTTAGCAACTGATCAAAATTTCAAGAGTGCTCATGCTTGTTAAGATTTTCAGATACTGGGTGTTTGGATTTAGTATCTAACTAGATTAGATTAGCAACTTGAGTAACTGCAATCATCAGTCTGGGGTTTTCTCTACGATACTAGACCTTTCATTGCTCTTAATCATTCTTCTGACATGATCAATTAGAATTGTGAGTGATTGCAATCATTGTTCTGGTGCTTTGGTTGTGATCTAGAATTTTGAGTGGTTATAATCATCCAACTAATGCGTAAAGAAAGGAGTTCTCAGTTTATTCGTTCAGTTTTCTGGAAAGCAGTTAGAAAATGAGCGGTTTTCATCAGTTGTTGAGAAAATATTTCTTCTAACCCTTGCCTTGTAGTGTTTGCTACCAGTTGGTTATTCCTATGAGCAGATCAGGTCAAGCTCTTAAGTTGAATTCCTATTCAACTCGCGGTTTAAGACAGATTCGGTGTTATAAACTGAAGATGCACTTTGGTTTTCACGTCAGAATTCACACATTTCTTTCTTGTGGGCATAACGAATGTGTTGAGTTTACTAGAGATAAAAGTTGTCTTTTGTGCACTCAGTCGAGGTTATTGTCTACATCGAATATGTGAATGACAAAATCCCAATCTATCAAGCTAAATCTCATAAAAGTTATGACAATTATCAAGAACAAGAGAGAGAAACTAGAGAGAGAGTAGAGAGAGAAAGAAGATCTTTAAATCTCTAATCACAAGTCTGATTTTACAATATGATTCTTACCTAAAGATTATAAAGCAAACCCGATTTATATCACCTTGCTGATCAAAGACTTAACAGCTAAGTAAAACAAATACAACTTTGACTTTTAAAGACTTTGACATTGTTGACTTTACAAGTTTGAATTTCTAGTTAAATCTTGGATACAATATTTAGACTTAACAATCTCCCCCTTCAGCTTTCATCTCTGACAACATTGAATTTTGATGCTTTAACAATCTTCAGTCTTTCAGCCTTTGAAGAATCTTCGAAAGTCTTTTTCTCTTTGAAGTTTTGAAAGTCAACAAGTCTTGAACATGAAATGGAATTCTTTAAACACCTTTGAAACTTTGACTTTGAAACATCTTTCACAAACATTGAACATCTTTCATAAACTTTGAACATCTTTGAAACAACTTTGATTACTGTCTTTGAACATAGAAACAGCTTTGAGGAATCTCTGATCTTGTATCTTCATCTCTTGCGATCTCTGGACTGTCTTCCGAAAAACAAACTTTCATAAATCTTAATTTATCATTGAATAATCTTTCTTCAGAATCTTTTGACTTTGAATCAGCGGAAGCATTTTGAATTAAATTTGAACTCTCAGAATTTCTTCACAAGACTTTTCAAATGATGATTTTGAAATTGAACAATCTTTGTAAATGTCTCCCCCTTTTTGATGATGGTGAGCATCATGATCATCAAAACTTCATCAATTTCAGCATAGTCTTTGATCACCCCTTTGTAACAACTAACAATCTCCTCTTTCAATGATAATTTGACAGTGGCCGCCCTTTGATCTGAATAACTGAATCATGAACTGTAAATACCCGAATCTTTTAAAATTCAGATATAATGAACGTGGTAACCCTGTTTCAACAAATGAAACAGTTAGGAATGCATGTCAGTAACACAAAGTTACTGTGTACAACGAATGTACAATTTAAGGAGCTGGTTTGATGATGACTCCCCAGGACTTCCATTCAATCATTGAAAAACAAAAGGTTTATCTATGAATGTTCTGACAGAAAAACAAATTTTCTGTGTGCTCGTGCTTGTGTATGAAAGAATTTAGCACAATGATTGTGTTTCATAAGGCTCAAATTGTGTAAACTGTTGAGACAGCAAAAAATATTATACAGACTCAATGTGCATGAAAGAGGTGCGAAGGTGGGGCAACTTTCCTTCTTTTTCAATATCTAAATCTTCCGAGTGAAGACTAGATAGCAGATGTGTTGCGTCCCCAATTAAAATGAAACATTTCTTTTTCGGGAAAGAAATGAGAGGTTGGTGGGGTATTAGCAAGAGTTGGCATGGGCTCACTGCCTGTTTCAATGATGGTCACCAAAGAATGTGAACCAATCAGAAAATGTGGCTGCTCGACTCAGAAAGAAGTTGGTGCAGAGTTCTGATATTCTTTTAACTCTGTTCCCATACCCTCTTTCTTTTTAACATTAAAGTTCACTTCTAACCAAACTCTCTTTTCCATTTTTCTACTCCACACGATGAGAATAACTCAATCGAATGAGTTATCTCCCCCACTATTTGATTTATGACCCCTCTCCCCTCAATCACTCAAGGATAACTTCCTGGGTAGGAAACACTGGTTGACGTGAATCCATGGAAGTTCTGTTTAAGCTCATACACGAATCCCATGTAAGTCCTAAAAAATAGTTGCTCAACAGTTTAACTGAACAATTAAGCACAAATAAGATAACACTGTCAAAATGTATGCTCATGAGATTTGAGCAATTAAACTTTCAAGATTTTTCTCAAAACAGGGATATTGAATGAATGAAATGAAATCAAGAGAATTGTTTTGAGAATCTGACAATGTATCAATCAGATCAAATTAACATGGTAAGGGTATCAAAGAATTTGAAATTTTGTTTATATGAACGAATATAAACAATTTTGCAATGAAAGCACAAAATTAGAAATAATATGTTTGTTATGAGACATGGAAATAACAAATTCAAAGGGAATATTGAACTGATGTGTGTGAGTACTTTACAGTATATGGAAAAGACAATACACGAGTATTGATCTTTGGAAACACATGGTCAGTTAAACATTAAGCTCAAAATTTGAAAAACATTTAAAAGCTCACTTCTGAATTCATGAAATCTTTTGAGAATAAAGAAGTGGTTTGAACATTTCAGAAGTTGTTTTTCATGCTTGAAAGTTGTTCTTCTTTCAAACAATCAGAGATCTAGAATTAGAAGATATTTACCTTTAAGCTCCCCCTCAAATCATGAAAGAATGATTTAGATCTTTTACGCTCCCCTGGATATTAGCATAATATCCTTCTCTGTTCTTCTTTCAAACAATCAGAGATCTAGAATAAGAAGATATTTACCTTTAAGCTCCCCCTCAAATCATGAAAGAATGATTTAGATCTTTTAAGCTCCCCCTAGATATTAGCATAATATCCTTCTCTGATCATTGAAAAACGGGTCCTGATCTGTTATTTGATCAGAAGCCATCACCTTTACTCCACCTATAAATTATGCAACCGTAGATTTATCAATGAAAACAAGATAGAGATCCACAATTCCTTCTGGAATGTAGTCCGTTATATCAGTATGATTTATTAGTGAAAAAGTACAGGATAGAGATCTACAATTCCTTCGGGAATGTAGTCCGTCATATCTCTCTAATGCAAATTTCAGAAAAGAAAGTACTCCTCCTTGATGGTTGATTTCCTCTTTTGAGTATTGGAGTACAATCCTCAAATCGTGAAAGGAGTAAAGATCTTTAATCGTTGATGTACGTGTCCTAAATTGATGTGCTTAGAAGCCATAATCTTGACATTGAGGTGCGGGTCTTGAACTGTGTTATTCAAGAGCCATGGTTCTCTTACTCCCCCTTGACTTGATGTGCCTATAACACAGAATCAGATTCCGGCTTTGGTACCCACTAGTATTTGGGTCCATGAATGTTAGTTGCAGTTCTTGTGGGGGACATAGAGTAAGAACCATACCAGTAATTGACAAAGATTTTACTTACAAATTCATGTGCTCCACAGTAAGAACAACATATTTTCTTCTGAGCAATCCTGATAAGATGATTAGTGGAATAAAGAGTATCAGAATTACCAAAAGATTTATCTTTATGCTCACTATTCTTTTTGGCATTGGTTGTGGATGCAGATGCTTTGTCTTTGTTCTTCTCTTCATCTGAAGAACCCTTCTCTCTCCAGACCATCTGATTTTTCCTAGAATTATTTCCAAGAGATTTTACATAGAAGCTCGCTGAACCATCAACAGATTTGTCATAGAACAGATTAGATGGTCTGATCTGATTTGATTTGACAGTTTGAGATTTGACACTTTTTTTTCAAAACATTTTTCTCATTAATAGAACTTGAAGCTGTATTGAAAGAACAGACTGATTCTGTTGAATTTTCAACAAGTGATTGAACAATCACATCAGCTGTAATCTTTTCTGACATTTTTATGTTTGCAGCTTCTAAGTCTTTTATCTGTTTGGTCAAAATGTTTCTTTCATTTGAAAGTGTGTCAAATTCAGTTTCAAATCAGATTTGGCCTTCTGTTCTTTTTGGACATCTGAAGATAAAACAGTTATTTTGGATTTGAAAGTTCTTAGTTTTGTCAGATATTTCATTGAAAATCATAACATATCTCTTTTCAGATTTCTTCTTTTCAATCTCCAAAGACTTTTTCATTTCTTGAAAAGCTTTTCTTTCTTTATCAAGTAAGTCTTGTAGAATAGAGATCTGTTCGGGAAGTTCAGTTGATTTATCCTCAATAACTTTTCTTTCCTTCGCAAACGTGTCTCTTTCGTTAATAAGAATCTTCTCAAACTCAGACACTTGCTTGGAAAGTTTTCTGCATCTATGCTCCAAATCCTTTTTCTCTTGAAGAGTTTTCTTGGAAATTTCAGACATCTGGTGAAAAGAAGATGTCTCCAGTTTTGTTTTAGCTTTATCTGATTTTATGCTTTTAATCGGATCAACATTCTCTAACAACAATGCAGATATCCTCTTTTGAAGATCAACATTTGAATTTTTCAAGGCAGATATATTCTCTTCGAAAGCCTTCAACTTGTTTTGAAGCTCAACTTATTCTGCTTGTAGCTTAGGTAATTTTTGTTCAGTTGTCTTCAGTTGGCTTTGAAGATTTATAATCTCTCTCTCTTTCTCGTTTTTATAGATGATACTTGAAAAATTAGAGATAGTATTAGTACACTTTATACATTCAAGAGTTTTAACACATTTGAACAATTGAAGTTGCAACTCCTGAATCCTTTTGAAATATTCTGAATTCTTAATTTGCAGAGTATTTCGTTCAGTTTCTATAACAGATATCTCAGGCTTGTACAAAATTGACATTTTGAATGAGAAATCAGCTTTAAAATGAATGATCGTTCGCAAACAATTCAGAAAAAAATTGACTAAAAGTCAAACTCGGATCAGCACACAAAAAAAAATTCTGAAACTTGATCACTTGAATACACAGGATACACAGGTTTACACAAACTGCATTGAATCTGTTTTAGAATTAAAACACAGGTTCAATAGCACATAGGCTTTTGAACTTGAATTGCAAATCCTGTGTTTTTAACTTGCAGACTGTGTATTCAAAAGAAAACTTGAATCTGCAACACTGTTATAATCAGATCAATTGAATCTTCAAAAGAGTTGGAACTTCAATTGAACCCTGGACAAAAATAAAAAAAAATGACTTAAACTTGCAAACCAAATGAAACACAATTGAAACCAAATAGGTTGTGCAAATCAAATGTTCAGATTTCAATCTATACAAACCAAGTTGTGTTCAAACTGAAACTTGCAAACTTGCAAACTTGCAGATGCAATTGAATACATAGGTTACAACCTTGTTTTGATCACAGAATACAAACAGTACAAACTGAGAGCAAATGAATTATTCAAAAAATGGACTGCACAAACTGCACAATCTACAAATTACACTCTGCACAAACTTTTAAAAACTGCACAATCTTGGACTTTAAATTTCAGACATCAACAAATTTAATTTTGTTGTAGATTGCTTTGGCACGTGCTCTGTTTATGAACCAAACCATCTTGCTGCTGGATGAACCCACAAATCATCTTGATCTTGAAACATGTGTGTGGCTGGAAGAAACCCTTAAGAACTTTGAGTGCATGCTTGTGGTGGTCTCACATTCTCAAGATTTCTTGAATGGTGTCTGCACCAACATAATACACATGCAAAGTAAGAAGTTGAAGATGTATACTGGTAATTTTGACCAATATGTTCAAACTCGATCAGAACTGGAAGAGAATCAGATGAAACAGTACAAAATGGAACCTGTTTTGCATGAAGGTTATTGGCACAATACGAACAGACAGGCACAAACCTGAGGTTTTCGTTATTAGTGAGAAGTGCAAACCGGATTAACAAACCTGCAGCCACCGAACTGTGCAGAAAATTTTGCATGAAAGACTAGTGGCGCAAACCTGTGGAATCAAAATGAAATTTAAACCTGCAAGTTTAATTGAATCAAACACCACCGCCCCACTAAAACATTTCCTCCAGTCACAAAAAAATCTATCACCTCCACCGAATGCTATCTTGAATCTGTCAAACTATTAAAAAAAATCACGGTCCAATCAATTTTTCAATTGATTAAACCATACTGCAGCCACAGAAATTAATACCACCGATTGAATTGAAATGATTACCACCGACCCACTATGATTTGTGTGAACGGGATGAATTAAAACTGCAGCCACATATGGTTTGTGTGAACAGAATGAACAAGAAAACAATTAGATTAAACATCGACCAATTAATCTCATCGATATCAACGCAGCTGTGGTTTGCGTGAGATGCCTAAAGTGCAAAGCTATGTTTGTGTGAGATGCTTAAAGCGCAAACTTATGTTTGCGTGAGTTGACTGTGGCGCCAAGATTTAATGATTTCCAATTTAATCACTCCACCGACTTACGAAACTTGAATCCACTAACAATTTCAACAAAATAAAAAAAAAATGATTTCCACTGCACCACCGATTTGCAATTGTTTTTCACCGAATTGAAATTGAATTCACCCGACTGATACAACACAACACAACACAGCCACCGCCTTGATTAAATGATTACCACCGACCCATGATAGAAACCTGCAAAACAATTAAAGAAAAATATATGAATCACGGTCCAATCAAATTTATGCAGCCACCGATTGAAATTTCATAGATTCAAATCACAGCTTCAAATTGATTGAAATTGAATTTGCAGATCAATTCAGTGATCAAAGAGAGTAATTGTGTGTTTAGTCAGTGTGTGTGCACCATTGTGTAAACACTGTGTGACTTGATTTTGCGTGAGAAGCCTATCACGCAAACTGCATGTTTGCGTGATATGTGCTTGGCGCAAACCTGTGATCAACAATGAAGCTACTAAACAATTCAATTAATCACTAACCCACGATGATGATGACAAACAATCAATTATAATTGAAAATAAAACTTGCAGACTATGAAAACAAAGAAAGCATCCATCCACAATTCAAATTTGAATGAAAAACTTGATTGGTTCTAAAATGTTAATGGGACGGTGGAACTATGATTAATTTCTATTTGTAATTGAAATTGGTGCATTGATCAGTGGAAACAAATAGGACCGACAACAATTAAAAGAAATTGAATGGATACACAATTGATTATCGGTAATTTCCAAAAGTTCATGAGTTGTTTGATCTGTGTGTTCTCCAAGAATTCGCTGATTTGATTCAAAAAATCTAACCTGCAAATCAAGAAATAATATGTGAAATCATGTGAATAAGAACAAATCAGACAGACAATACTAATCCTGTGAACCATTTTCACAATCAAAATATATCAATTCAATGAGAATTTGTAAAACAGATCAAATTTCAGAGTTCTTGAAATTGAAAACAGTGTGATCCAAAATTCAGAAATCGATTTAATTTTCTGTATAAATTTCTCTGAAAAATGTTTAGTACGGCTCTGATACCAATTGTGAATGACAAAATCCCAATCTATCAAGCTAAATCTCAAAAAAGATATGACAATTATCAAGAATAAGAGAGAGAAACTAGAGAGAGTAGAGAGAGAAAGAAGATCTTGAAATATCTAATCACAAGTCTGATTTTACAATACGATTCTTACCTAAATATTACAAAGCAAACCCTATTTATATCACCTAGGTAATCAAAGACTTAACAACTAAGTAAAACAAATACAACTTTGACTTTTAAAGACTTTGACATTGTTGACCTTACAAGTTTGACTTTCTAATTAAATCTTGGATACAATATTTAGACTTAACAGAATCTAGTATTAAAGTTGAAAATCCAAAGGATAAGAGCTATTTTCAAGGGGGAGTCGGAGCTGTTTTAAAATCGAAGTATCACTATGTTTTCTAAAGAAATCAAGAGGGAGAAGAGCTGAAGCTAAAGAGAATGATTCCTGTACAAAACATAGGGGGAGAATGGTAGAACCTAAAATATTCTAAGTTTGGGAGTTTTGTAAAGTCATCATAATTTGTATTTTGGGCCTTGTAATAGCAATGGATTTGGGCTTCAAATGTAAACAAGGTGATAGGGTATAAATAGGAGTTGTGTTATAGTTTGTTTGTAATTTCCATTTTCACAATGTAGCCGAATGTGTAGCGAGTGTTTCTAAAGAGAGAAATATGTCCTCTCTCTAGAGTTTGTGAGTAATACAAATATCTCCTTCCCAATTAATCTTTGTTAATCATTCTACCATTGATTTGATTATGATCTAATGGACTTACACGTTTTCTCGGTAGTTCCTCAATCATTTTCCCGGCCGTTCATCGACCGTTTTCTCTAGATTTATTTTATACATAACATTTAAATTACGGGTGTTACATAAAGGCTATTCAAGCATACACAAGTAGCATGTAAGTTCACCATGACACTGTCTAGGTGCAATTATGAACGTACGTTACAATATTATCCTTTCTACCCTTGTCATGATTCCTGATTCGGGTGCCTCTATCGACCTAAAAGTATCCTATCATAAGGTGCCTAATAGTACAATCTCACTTTCACTTATTTAGAATAACACTAGTTTTAGTCCAGGTATCCGAAATCAACGCCTAAATCTCTCAAACTTAAGATCTGATAGCAACTTCTAACACCCTCAAATTTGGAAAGAACAACTAATTAAAAAATTCGATATTATATCAAGTAAAGGACAAACCTTCTTCCTACAAATCAAAACTCGATGTGCCTCAAATTAAATTCTATAATGAACTTCCACAATTTTAAACGTAAGTCTTATACAAAGAATAAATCGAGGTCTGGTGTTACTAAACCAAAACCAAGCTTCAATTCCCAAAGTCCAGAAGACTTCACCCAAGATACTCTCTCTTGTGCATATAACTCAGCACTCATCTCTTCACAGTGTCGCTAGTATCATACCCCCAGCCGGAACCTGATGCACATGCCAACAAATAAAAAGGTTACGCTAATGCCTAGTGAGTTCAAGAGTTTTCAATATGAGTAATTATATCGTTAAAAGAAAAGAATGAAACTTAAATCTTAATCTTTCATAATGATTTACTTTAAATATGAAAACGACCAGTTTTCTAATTACATGTATTTTTAAAGATGAATGGCTAAATGCCAAACATTCTTTCATGAAGTGGTGCAACCCAAAACTCACTCAAAATGTGAATAATGGTAAATGCTCAAATATTGAAATTCGAATAAAACTTTATTATCCAAACTACCGAAATATGAGTAAGTCTCAAGCCCCAAAATTATAACTTATGGAAAACAACCCATACTTAAAACGTCACCGAAAACGAGGATAAAACTAAATAACAAAAACATCACCTATCGGTGACGAGGGAAACCCGATTTCCATAGTTAGTGGTGGAACACAGAAGTGGGCCACTTTCCATGTTATTGAGCTCACCATTCCAGGATCAATGCCACGAGTTGGTTAGCCCGTACTCAAATGTGTGTGGGGGGGGGGGGGCACCTAATGATTCTAGTCATACTCATTCACTAGGATTATATTTACGGTCCATAGCTAGAATCCGGTCCCACATAACCATACCAAGTTGCCTTCCGAGGGACCAATGTCTCAACTAGTTACAAACGAGAACTAATTAATCGCTGAAAACCGACTAAAAAATAACATCATAGGGTAAATCGCATGTGTTTGGCTCCAAGAGCCCAAACCATAAGGCCGTCGATTACCCTGTTAGAGCACAGATTTGTTGGATTCAAGATCATAAAGATTGAAGATGAAAGTTTAAGAAGTCAAAGATGGAAAGTCAACTCTCAGTGAAAGTCAAAGTCATTCTGTAATAAAGTCAAAGCACGCCTCTATCTGCGAGCTTCAGCGATCTGCGAGTTTGCCAAAACACGCAAACCTTTGCGTGTGAGTTTCACAAACACGCAAGCTAAAGCCTGCGAGTTTTTCAGTGAATAGTGACTTGCGAGTTTCAAGCTTCTGCGTGTTTTAAGCTTCTATAGTGCTTTGCGAGTTTTAACAATTAGTCAAAAATTTTGAGTTTCTGAATTTTCTATATTTCAAGATTTCTTGTATTTTTTGTGATTTCATTTTGGATTAACGATCATTTTTGTCAAGTCCTTTTTGTAACAGATAATTCAAGATGGGATATTTTTCTAATGATGACGAACAAAAGATTCACAAGCTCAAATTAGAGAACAAAAATCTTGCTTCTTCAGTTGACTACTATTCTAAGAGGTCAAAAAGATATTCTGATGAAAGGAAGATACTAAGAGAAGAAGTCAGTGCATTAAAGACCATTAATGAAGATCTTCTGAAACAGACTTCTGGGCATAATGAAGATAAGGTAATGAGTTAGGAAACTGAGAACACTGAGCTGAAAAATAAAATCTTTGATTTGGAAATTCAGATAATCCAGATTCAGCAAGCAGATTCTGTTGACAGTTATGAGATGAAGATAAAGAATCTGGAGGATGCTAATGCTGAGCTTCAAAAGAAAATATCTGATCTGGAGAAAAAGATGATCAAAGAAAGATCTAATTTTGAGACTTAAAAGAAATCATTTGCAAAGAAGTTCTCAGATTTTTCTAGAAAATGTGATGACGAGAAGAAGACGGTTGAGCATAAATGCATTAAACTTTCTCAACAAGTTTCTGATTTTGAGAAAGTGATCATTATTGAAAGAGAAAAGTTTGCAAAGGATAAAAAGGAGATTGAGCAGAAGAACGTTGGATTTTTTAAAGAAATATCTGATGGAAGAAAGAGTGTCGAGAAGGACTTTGAGGAAGAAAGGAATATTTTTGAGGAAGAGATAAAGAAGCTGACTGCAAAGTTATCTGAACTATCTGAGAGCGCACTAAAAGAGAAGAAAGCGAAGTCTGAGTTCAAGAGAGAGATTGACCTTCTTGTCAAGGAAAGAGACAGTTACTCTTCAAAGATAAAAGAGCTTGAAGATATCATTTCCTTGGTGGTGGTGACTGAGCAAACGACTCCAGAGTCACAAATCCACACACCTAGAGATGATTCAGCTGATTCTGAATGTTCTTTCAAGACGGCTGCAAGCTCACATCTAAAAATTGTTTCTTCAAGAAGATCAGTTAAATCATTTGATCAGATTCGTACAACTAACATATTCTATGATCGGAAAATAGATGGTTCAGGTACACACATGAGATGAAGGAGATATAATAAAGAAAAGATGGTATGGAAAGTAAAACCAGTAGATGAAGAAAAGCATGATGAGATGAAGGAAGATAAGAAAGGAAAGAAGACATGTGTACATGAAACTAAAGCCAAGAAGAACAATGTGCGAAAAGGTAAACCTGATCATGTCTACTCGAGAGATGAGTTAATCAGGTTGTCAATTAAGAAATATTATTGTTCTTATTGTCGTACACATGATCATGTTCACAAAACTAGTGATAATTTCTTGTATGGTTCTTATTCAGTTACTCCCATTCGAACTACAACTAATACATATGGACCCAAATACCAGTGGGTACCAAAGCCGAAAAGTGAATATGTGTTGCAGGCACCTACAGTCAAGGGGGAGTAATAGAACTACGACTTCTAAGTATATCATCTTAGGACCCGTATTTCAACGAAGTTTGACTTCTAAACACAACAGTTTAGGACTCACTCTTCAAGGATGAAAAAGAAATGCTACTCCCGGGCTGATAAGAGAATGTACTCAGATACTCAAATGAGGAAATCAAAAAGGGGGGAGATGGTATCAAGAAATGTAAATGTTTTGGAGTTTTGGGAGATGATTTTTTAAAGAAATGTCAGAGTTAGAAATTTCAGAGTTAATGATGTGAAGAAGATAAAGTTTAATAGTTTGAAACTTTGGGAGATTATTCAAGCAAAGTTAAAGATATTTGAAGATGTGCTGATTTTCTGAAATTTTGTTTGAAGATTATTTGCTGAAACAAGTCGAGCTAATTCTGGAGATAATTTATTTCCGAATATTGAAAGGGCCTTATGTTAATTCTGAGGATGTTATTGAATAATTTTTCTACCTTCAGATTGAGTTTATGCGGAGATCTAAAGTTTTTCAATGCAACAAAAGGGGAGATTGTTTTGCTAAATCTTTTTGAAGATGATCTTGAATCCAAAGGGGGAGATTATTAGAGCATAAATCTGTTGGATACAAGATCAAAATTACTGAACGTTAAAGGTTCAAGAAGTCAAAGCTGAGAAAGTCAACTCTTTTTAAAAGTCAAAGTCTTGTTGTAATAAAAAGTCAAAGTCTTTGTATTGTATTTGTATTACCTTGTATTTTAGTTGTAGGTATAAATACTTTGTTTATCTTGTTAATAGAGGTGTGACTAAAGTTTGTATACGGATCAGAGAGAGAGAGAGAGAGAGAGAGTTGTAGACAGAGAAAGTCGTCTAGAGAGAGAAAGTCAAGAACTAAGTTTTGTAATCGTTTCCATTTTGAATTGAAATCAAAAAAGGTAGAACTGTTATCTTGTTTGTTGATTAATTGTGATAAGAAATTAGAAACAGGGACACTCAGACCCCGTGAGTAATCCTGGTCCCAACAGGGAAACAACCGCCCTATTTAAAATAATAAAGATCGACTCATATGCCTATGGATCCATTACATTAAAGTCTATAACATTACATGACTCCAATTGAATGACCAAAACACTTAAAACATGTAATTCTCAAATGATACGCAATAAATGCAATCATACTCAACCTCCACAATGGGCTATTAAAACAAGACAAATATCCCCAAGACTTATGTAAGCCAAAAATGAGCCAAAGCTCAACAATTTACTTTATCGTACAATAAAAGTCAGTGTAAACAATAAATCACATTTAACCAACGGTTATGCAAACACAACGACCAAAAGTATGATTAACCCAAAACTCATCGTTGGTTGAGACAAACCATTTTCCAAATGAACTCATACCCTTATATTTCCAAAATGCCTCATAACACAATAATATGCATTTTCCAACCGGTTTATAAGATCAAATACACTAAATGGATATTTACATCAAATGATCTCCATTTATTTATTAAATCATCAAGGAAACATATCAACATGATTTATTTATCAAAATATCTCGAAAATATCTCATATGTGGTTTTCACAAGATTTATAGAATTACATACCGAAAATAGATGAAACTCGTCACATAAACCCACATTTGATATTTATCAACTAGAACACATAAAAACTTCAAAATGAACATTTTTGGCATGTACATAGTTTTCACAAATCAACTTGAACTCACCATGCTAGATTTATGTTAAATCTCGATATTTTCCGAATTAGAGCTCCTTTGAAGAAATTTGAATCCTCAAGCCAAATCTTTCAAAAACCATGGTCCATAAGTTTCCAATCATAAATATTTATACCATTTAAAATCGTTCCCCAAACATTTTACATGAAGATCTCAACTTATACGAAAACCCTAATTTCCATAGATGAAGACAAGAGAAGATTACCTTAACTATAACTTGAATCCACAGACCAAAATACCTCTAAGGTCACCAAAATGAACCACAAACTCCCAATCTTCAAAATGGAGAAAAAGGGTTGGATGAAACCCTAGAAACTTGATGAAGAAGATGAAGTGAAATGGGTTCTAGAAAGGTTAAGGTTCATAAAATTGGTGTGGGGTTTAATTTGGGAGGGAAAGATGGAGAGAGGAGAAAGGATTGGGGTTTTTGGAGGAGAAAATCGAAATGAGGGAGAGGAAGATAAGATCTAGATATGGGGTAAAAGTAGGAGAGAGATGAGGGAAATTTTGAAGGTGAAAAAAGGTGAATATTTCGTTAGACTCAATGCGGACATCCACTTAGTGCCTTACGTGGACGTCTACTTACATTAGGACTGAAACTTCTGTTGCTTCCGCAGAACCACACAGACATCCTCCTTATGCGGACGTCTACTTGCTTCCCTATGCAGACGTCCACGTTACACTTGTCGCTCGGTCTATTACCCGATCACTGTTTTGGTCACAACTTCTTCGTTTTCGCTCCGTTTTCGCTCCAGAAAGTCCCATTTGATTCGTATTAGAATTATCCATCCAATAAGACTATTAAATCTAGGACTCAATCCAAAATCCTATTTCTTCTATTTCTCTTGAAAGATCGATTTTCTAAATTGACTTCAAATTATACTTACCTAAAAATTACGGGTGTTACAGGATTCACGATGTGTTCGCCTCCCTCAAAAACCTGCGTTCATGATAGTCTTTGATCCATAAGGATGATGGAAGTTCACGATGATCCCTCTCCCTAAAAAACCTACGGCACCACCCCTACCCCTTGTAAAGGTGGGATGGCGCCTAAGAATGAATGTTGTAAAGGTGGCCGGTGGAGGTCTTGTAACAGTGCCTTGGTGGTATAGAGGTTCTCGGTGGGAAAGGAAATGAAAGGGATAAGGGTCAGTGGCCGATGATGCAGGTATCATGGTGGTTCAGTGGAAGTGGTTCACGGGGGAGGAACGATTAGGGGAGGGGGGTCGCCGGAAAAATCAATGGATTGGGTGACCATCTTCGGTGACCTGACCTACTCTGATCACCATAACTGAAATCAAATCCAAACACAAATCTGAATTGGTCGGTGGTGCTTTGAATCAATCGGATATGCCCCCAAGAAGTCAACAACCTTCAATCTTCAACAACCCTTTAAAGGTGGTTCACGAGGGGAGGGATGATGGAGGTGGTTATGGTTCTATGGAGTTTAACGAGGGTGGGGGGAGAGTGACAATGGAGGTGGTTGTGATTCTGTGGAATTTCACGTTCACGGGGGAAGGACGATGGGTGAGGCACGTACGATGTGTGCGTATATATATGTATTCATATATATATATATATAAATATATATATTGTTAAGTCTTTGAGATCAAGATTTATTGAATGATAAACAATTAACAAGGATTATAGGAAGGAATCTGATGTTTTATTTATTGAAAGTAAATCTAAACTATAGAGAGCGTAGGAATTCGTATGTCTACATGTTGAATGAAAACTTAAGAACTAAACTAACATATAGACTCCTATTTATATCCCATACCCTTGTTACAAAATAAGCCCAAACCCATTACAAGGCCCAAAACATTTACATGTAGATTACTTTACTAGACTTCCTAAATAGAACATATTTATGTTCTAACATTCTCCCCCTAAGTTTTGTAAAGTAATCATTCTCTTTTAAAGGTTCAACTCCTCTCCCCCTTGATTTCTTTAGAAAACTTAGTGTTGTATAAACATTAAAGCTCCTCTAGCTCCCCCTTGAAAATAGCTCTTATCCTTGAAGTTTCAACTATAATACCAGATCTGATGTAGACCATAAGCTCAACTGAGTGCACATAAAGACAACTTTTGACTCTTGTAAACCCAACACATTCCGTATGCCCACAAGAATGATTTGTGTTGAATATTGGAATGACAACCAAGTGCATCTTCAGTGTATAATATTTGATCTGTCTTTGAACCACGAGTTGAAATAAGAGTTCAACTTAAGAATTTCATCTGATCAGCTTACGGGCGGTAACATCCGGTAGCATAACTACAAGGCAAGGTTTAGAAGACAAACATTGTTCAACAACTGATTGCTTTCCAGAATACTGAACAATCAAACTCAGAACTCCTGTCTTCATGAATCAGCTGGATGATTATAAGCTCTCAGGATTCTGAATCACAATTCAAGAATCAGAACAATGATTGCAGTCGCTCACACTACTGAGTGTCAACTCATAAGAATGATAAAGTGCTCTCAACGGTCTAATCACAAAAGAAGCTTTCCAAACTAATGATTGCAGATGCTCAGGCAGCTAACTCAATCCAATCAGAGACTAAATCCTCAAATCCAGTATCTGAAATTCTTGAAAAGCATGAGCACTCATCAGAGCTAACTCAATCCAATAAGGATATGTGACCAACATATGATAAGTGTGATGTCATATATGCATTCAACGTAAAAAGCTCAGGAACAGGGAAACCTTGTAGCAAACAGGGTTCAGAACAGTCAATTTTCTCAAAAACATCAAAACTTTTTGAATACAACTAACAATTCGCAGATCACTTTTAACATTGAGCACAATTCGCATGATGGCATTAGCCTAACACCACAATTTGCATAGTCCTGCATGCGAATTCTTACTTCTCGCACGAGCCTATGTGTGAATTCCTCGCATCTCGCATAACTCTGTTAGGACAGAAAGTCCTTTTGCGTTGAAAGTTGTATAACACATTTATAGGGTTGAATTGTAATTAGTTTAAAGTTATTGTAATTGTGCCTCAAAGCCCATTAGGCCTTACACGTTTGATATTTAAAGTGTTTCTAAACCTAGTTTTAGGTTAAGAGATTTATTGTTAGAAAAGTTAGTCGTAAGGTTTACATTTGCTGATCATAAATTCTCTCTGTAAACCTAAACCCTTTATTGTTGAATCTAATCATATGACTAGCTGTTGTGGTATAATCATTGTTCTTCATTGATTATTATTGCTGATAAATCGCACTGTTCTGGGATCTACAATTGGTATCAGAGCAAAGAGACAAGAATTTTGATCCAAACAGGTTTGTCTAAAACCCTTTAATAGCTTATTATTTGGGTATATTGATTTTATGCTATATAGATTTTCTTGGTTTATATCTTCATATCGATTTTTTGGGTTCTTAGTCTGATATATCGATTTTGCTGGATCTAATAAGGTTTTGAGTTCAGTATGCTATATCGATTTTCTTATCAGCATATCGTTAATCGGAAATCATCAAACTTGAGTTTCGTAATTATAGTTCTTTAAATCGGTGATATTTAGGAATCGTTTTTGATTGTTTAATCTGTTAAAGTTATCACCGTTTTTATCGAAGAACCTTTCCCGGCTTGCCATAATCCCGGACTCAATTTCCCGAGTTGTTGTTGACCGGGTTATGCCCTTGTCCCGGTTCTTATCGTTCGAGTTGTCACATCTCCTAGGTCCTTGTCGCCCGGGTTGTCCCATCTGTCGGGTTCTAGTCGACCAGGTTGTTGTCGCCCGGATCCTATCTCCCGGGTTGTCTCTCGGGATCTTGCATTTCCCGGACCTCATACTCTCGGGTCGTTGTCGCTCGGGTCGTTGTTGCCCGGGTCTTTGTCGCCCGGGTCGTTGTTGCCCGGGTCCTTGTCCTTGTCGCTCGGATCCTTGTCTCCCGGGTCCGTCCTAAAGTTATCTAATCTCTCTTTGGATCAAATAGTTTGTCTCATGATCACTACAGTGGATTAAAGATGAATTCGAGGGATGCTCTAGCCATTGTTTCGGATCAAAAACCTCCGGTGCTCTATCGGGGAGAATACCCACAATGACACGATCGATTCATGAATTTTATCGAAGCAAAACCCGACTATGACGAGGTAATGTTGTGTCTGAAAGAGGGGCCACAAGCCTGGCCGATGAAAGTCTTGCCTGGAAACCAAACCGAAGGTTGACAAAACCGCCAACTCCAAAAATCAATCAGCGAGTTTACCCCTCAAGAAAGGAGCCGACATGACGCGGAAAATCATGCGAAAACCTACATTCTACAAAGCCCGCCTAACGACATATATGCCTGCATCGACAGCTACAAGGCCACTCCGAAAGGAATGTGGGATCAGATTGAGAAGATGATGATGGGTAGCCGAAAAAGCACTCAGCTAAAGATCACCAGCTTCATTTCCCGATATGACAACTTCAAAGCAAGAAAAGGCGAGACGCTCACGGAAACATATGAACGGTTCAACCAACTTCTGAACGATCTGCATAAAAGCCACATCATGAAGACTAACACCGAGAACAACATCAAGTTCATGAACAACCTTCAGCCGGAGTGGAGGATGTTTGTCTCTCATATCCGTCATACTAAAAGCCTGGAGAAAATTCCTCTGCACGAACTATATGAAATGCTTCTTTAGAACGAAGAGGAAGTTCTTGAGTTGATGGGACATCAAAAAACAGACGAAAAGCCATTGGTTGACCCATTGGTGCTCATCTCAGATAAAAGAGGTTGATGTGTCAGTCGCACCCCTGAAAAGGAACCTATGAAAAGTGATTCTAAACCTGAAGACCCTGACAGTGATTCAGATCTAGAATACACTCAGATTAAAGAAGTCGTGATGTTCTTAACTCACGCATTCCAGAAAAATAAGTTCTTCAATAAGTCATCATCAAAATAATCAAAGATACTCTACTACTCCTCTCAAACGACATGCTCATACGGATAAGTATGAAGGGAAGAGACACTTTGATGAAGGAAAGAAGACTGAGAAAAAGCATGATGAGAAAGCCAAAGACGAGTTGATCAAGTATTATAATTGTGGTCATTTGGGTCACATTCCCAAAGAATGCCAAAAGCCTGTCGTGTGCAACTCAGGATAATACAAGGCGAAGATGTTATTGGCCAAAGAAAAGGAAGCATGTAAGGCTATCATGGCAGAAGATGACCACTGGCTTAATCTATTTGATGAAGAAGAAGATGATGCAGATGCACACATGTGTTTCATGGGCAAGCACTCAACACAGTCCGATACTGACGACGATGATCGTGATTCCCCATGTCAGGTATGTGCTCCTTACCATAAAGCCTTAATTGATCAGCTGCACATCACTTTACACAAATTAGACTCCTACAAGCAAACCAAGAGAGAAAATGAACAACTCATCTCCTCTCTAGAAAGTCATGTGTCTTCAGAGTCTGAAATGCTTGAAAACCAAAGCATAGAAATTGCTGGAAACTTGTGCCAAATTTCTAATCTAAAGGAAGAGTGTGAGAGTCTTTCAAAAGAATCAAAAGAGTTAAAGACCAAAGTAGATGATCTTACTTACAAGCTTCGTATGTCATAAAATGAGAAAATTCATATTGTGAGTAAAAATGTGTCTTTTAAAATTGAAAATAAAAAGTTAACTGACCAGTTAAAGGATCTCGAACTGAAACATTACAAAATCGTTCAATCTAAACAAACGATGCATCTAAATGCACCCAAAGAATACAAATATTCAGAGACGGGTCTCGGTTACGATAGCCCATATTATCTGAAAAAGGTCTTGACCAAAGTTCCCACGTTATATGCTTTCGAATTTTTGGGATTGGACAAGACCTACCCAGAGTACAAAATCAGATGGACCAAACCACTTGTTGATGACGATCCGGAAATGGAAACATTGAGAAGAAAAAATACTCTCACGATGCAACTTTCTTTTGTTTATGACTCATTGAATGCGTCATACAACACCTGTCAAATGACTATTTTCGAAGATATTCTCAAGCTGAACTTTATTCAAAACCGGTTGAAGAGGAATCGATGGATCTAAAAATCTATGGCCACCTCTGATTTTATAAAAGAAAATTGTTCAGCTAGAAGAGTCATTTGAACAGGAAAGAATAAATTTTCAAAAGGAAAAACAGGAGTTGTTATCCAAACTTCAGTGCATCAATTCCATTCAAAAGAAATATGGATCTAGGGAGGGTAAAGAATATTTTCTGACAGAGGTAAACAAACTCACTTCTCAATTATCTTCCTTGGCAGCAGATCTGCTAAAAGAACAACTTCATAAAGTTGAGCTTCAAGCTAAGCTTGACTCACTCCAAGGGGAGAAAATTAATTTGTCAGAACATTCTTCTCCACCCTCAGACACCTCTTCCTGTAAAGCTTTTTTGCGTGATTCTTCACAAAATTCTTCTGATAAAGGAAAAGAGCCTCAGTTGGAGTGTTTCAAAAAGGATCATTGTTCTGATTTTCAAAATGCTTCCGCAAATGATCCTTTGAAAAACACAAATCCATCCAGTTTCCCGACTCCCATAAGTAATAATGTCACATATGATGAGGGAAACGAATTCTCAATGTTCTTGAATTCAGAGGTATGTTCAGACAGAAAGTTAGACCAGTTTGATTTTGATCCAAAACTCCCAAGTCATGTTAATTTTTTGGATTCAACTGGTGAGCCACCGGTCAAATTTTATAAAGGCGAATGTTCAACATCTTCCTCTCAAAAGGTTTCTATGAACAAATCTTCAAAGCAAAAATCTAAGCGTCGTTCACAGAAACAAAGAAAGACCGGCACCTCTAAGAAAAGACATACTTACTGTTATGTCCATGATCTCTCACATCTCAAGTGTTTATGTAACAAGAATAGAATAGGAAAAAACTATTTATTTAGAGAGAGAAACTAAATCAAATCTAGAGAGAGCACATGAGATTTAAGGACTACATCTTTGATTATGAAAAAATATGAATGAATTATTACAAACTAAATCCTATTTATAGTCCATCACCTACCTACTACCCTTGTTACAACTTGTAAGCCCAAGCCCTTTACAATTAAGCCCAATAGGCCCAAGGCCTTTTACAAATACAAATCAAATACATTTAAACACTATTTACTTTCCAACACTTTTTATACACTAACATACTCCCCCTAAAGTTTTGGAAAGTAAATCATCTTCAAAATCTAATCTCCTGTCCCCCTTGATTTGCTTGAAAATACTTTAGTGCATGCATTGACAATTGTAGGCTCGGCTCCCCCTTGAAAGTTGATCTCATTCTTGATGTTTCGACTTTAAAACCGGATCCGATATACACCGTAAGCTCGACTAAGTGCACGATAAAACATCTCGAAATGTAGAAACCCAACTCGTTTCGATAAACCCACAAGAATGATAACGAGTGAGTTTGACGTGACAAACCGAGTGCATCCTTAGTTTTTAACAAAGGAACCGTCGTTAACCGCGAGTCGAGTAGGAATTCGGCTTGAGAGTCATAAACGTGTTGCTCGAAGAAGGAACAATAAAGCATATACTACTCGGTAGGGTCGAGGAACAATTTTGGCCAAAATAACGAACATTAGACCAAAAATGTTAGAAAAACTAACTGGTGACTAACGGAATCGTTAAGTCACTATTCATTGTCTCTTTCAATGGCACACATGAAATCATACGATCTGCTTCTTTTTCTTCTTCATTTTGCTTCAATTAAACACAATCAAACAACTTGTTTGTTGCATCTAATAGCTTGATTAGACATCAAATAAACGTTTTTTTAGCAAACAAACATCTTCATGCATCGTGAACCGGCGAGGTAACAGTTTATTTCCGGTGAAATAACAAACTTTTCCGGCGAGCTTTTTCAAACAACCAAAACTCTCAAAATACTTGATTACATGCTGGAAACCTTTGCTATTTACTTGCAAAATGATCAATGTGAACAAACAACCATATCTGGATAGAAAATACAGCAAAATTCCGGCCAAACAACACTTTTTCCGGCGAAGACGTTTTTCCGGCGAGGAGAGTTTTGACAGATCATAACTTGCGATTTCTTGCTCAAAATTGATCAAAAAACTTAGAGAAACATTATAGAATAGATCTGTAGCAAAAATTTGACAATATCACAGCTTTAACCTCGAAAATTTGGCGATGAACAGTGAGTTTTCCGGAAGTGACGTTTTTTCGGCGAGGAGTTTTTAACAGATCAAGTTCTTGATTTCTTGCTCGAAAAATCATAAAAAAACTTTACATATATCGAGATTAACATTAAGAACAGATCTATGATGAAGAATTTGACAATATCAAAGCTTAATCTTCGAACTCCGGCGAGATTCCGGTCAGATCTACATTTTCCGGCGAACGAACTTTCGAACCTCATATCTAGTTTGTTTTTCATCGTTTTTCGATTCTGAAAATTGTAGAATGCTCGAAATTCGATAACGAACAAATCTATGTAAATCAAATCACCTCATTCAAGAAGAATTTCGGATCGAAAATTTGACACAAAGAACACCGAAAATTTCGAACGAAAAATTCGAAAAATCTCAAAACTCAACGAAATTCAAATCCAAAAATTGTAGTAGATCTGTAATCGTATAAGGAGAAAATCTTCAAGAGGAATTGAGATATGAAGGCACTTACATGTAGATCGGGCTAAGTTACAATCAACACTACAAAAAGATTTAGCAGTCTCGTCAATCTCCTGTTTTGGTTTCCATTCAGATTTAACTCCTGGCTTTTTCTTGCTCAGATCTGAAACATTTGAAACTGATGAGTTAGATTTTTGAGAAATAAACGAATGCTTCTTCTTTGGCTTACCAGTAGTGATCGGTTTCTGTGAATGCTGAGATTTCTTCTTACCTTTCGCATTCTTAGTTTTCACAGAAACTATTTCATCAACTTTCGTTGATGATTTGCGTTTCACAAATATACTGGATAATCTAAATGAATTCACAACAAAAGAAGAATGATTAGGAAGTTTGGCACTAAAATCAAATTGATCAAAACAATCATCCAAAACACCATTAGAGTTTAAAAAATCATACCCTCCATCAGTTGAACCAAACAAATCATCAGATTTTGAAGCCTTAGTTGATTTAGAAAGAACAGTATTTTTAAGCACAGTTGAAAACACGTTTTGTTCAATATCAATCAAAAGTCTTTCATCTGCTAAAGATTTCTCAAGTTCAGAAATTTTACTTTCCAAAACGAGTTTACCTTCAATAGGCTTAGCCTCCATTTCTTTTACAGAATAACTCTGAAAGAAGTCATTTGAAAGAGATTTTGATTGATATTTAGGATCATCATTATAACTATTATTCAACTTCGCATAACGAAATGAAATATGAACTTTAGATAAGTTCTTTCGATTTTCGGTTTCCTTGGCTTCATCCTCTTTAGACAGTCTACTCCAGAAAACTTTAAGATCTGGGTATCATCGAGAAAGTTTCATAAATGTAAAATCATAAAGTACAGGCGCTTCAGATTTACCCTTTTTAAGGTAGTGTGGATTCTCGTATCCAATTCCCCAACTTTCTTTATTCTCTTTGGGTTTGTTTAGATGAATGGTTTGTTCAGATTGACCCAATGAGTAAAACTTCTTTTCCAAAGAATTTAATTTTGTAAGTAAAGATTTGTTTTCTTCGGTACACGAAGAATACATTTTTGTAAGCTCTTTGAAATCAAACTCACTCTTTCTCAATTTAGACTTTGTTTCAGCAATCTCTTTAAGAATTATGGTCTGTTCTTTTGCGCTGGTGTCATTATTTTTATGTAAAACCTCAATCAATACTTTCTTCTCAGCAATATCCTTGCTAAGTTTCTGTATTGATTGGTTTTTGTCATTAATAACACCCTTTTCACATTTAAGTTTAGACTCTAATTCTTGGAGTTTTATCATCATGGCATGCAGTTGATTTAAGAAATCTGATTCAGTTAAATCACATACCTCTTTGTTGTCCTCTTCATCGGAATCAACTTCATCTTCTATTTCCAGCTTTTTCATAAAGCATAGATGTGATGTTTCGTCCTTCTCTTCATTCTCATCTTCTTGGTCTGATTGATCAAGCCAGAACTCATCTTCTGCCATCAATGCTTTTCCAGCTTCCTTCTTCTTGTCTAGAAGCATTTTGTTCTTGTAGTAGTCGGAGTTCCGAACTTTGGGTCTTCGGCAGTCTTTGGCAAAATGTCCAAGTCTACCACAGTTGTATCACTTTGGAGGTTCTGGTTGATTGATCTCTACTGCTTTAAACCTTTGCTCTTCTGTCTTCCTTTCCTCTAACCTCTTTCCTTCTAATCTATTTCCTTCAAACCTCTCCTTGTGAACATAGTTGCTTGGACCAGATGAATACCTCTGACTGTTCGAGCTCTGCTTTAGTTGTTCACAGTCGGTAGATTCAGAGTTCGCTTTACTTACAACATCATCTGATTCAGACACAATCTTCTTCTTCTTCTTCTTCTTCTTCACAACAAGAGCAATTGAATCATCAACTGTCTTCTCAGTCTGTCTCTTCTCATCCATGATCTCATCCACCTCTTCCTCATTCTGCTTGAGGGTTTCATACACCTTGTGAAGTGGAATATCGTTCAGATCTTTGATTTGCTTCATCTGTCTTGTAAACCTTTTCCATTCAGGCTGAAGGATGCTAAGGAATTTGACATTCAACTCTATCTAAGTTTTATTGACCTTATTCTTGGTTAACTCATTCAGCAAGGTCATAAATCTGTCATATGTTTCTTCTAGAGATTCTCCAACTCTGCCTTTGAATTCTTCATAGTTGTTGAGGCAGTTGGATATCTTGAGTTGGTTTCCAACTTTTGAACCAAGCATCATTTTCTCTAGTTGATCCCACATCTGTTTACCTGTGGCTTTGTAGTTTTCTATCTTCACGTATATTTCATTAGTAATGCCTTGAAGAATGAAAGACTTTGCTAATCTATCAGCTTTTTCTCTCTTTAGTGCATCACCTTCGAGATCGTCAAACTTAAGTTGATATGGTATCTCATCAATTCCCTCTGTACGAGTCTCCCAAACAGGTCGCATAACTCCTTCTTCTAAAGATTTCCTGATTAATGTACCCAAATCATGTCTTTCTATGAAGTCCATGAATCGATCTTTCCACTGTTCATACTCTCCCCTAAAGAGTACTGGTGCCTTTGTGTCAGTTCCGATAGCTAGGGCTTCTCTTGATGTCATCCTGTTCTGTTTAGTATGCAATAAGAACTTGTACTTGAATGTTAGTCCAGATAAAATAAGATAAACACTAAATAATAAGACCAAGTCTGGAACTGGCACAAAAAGCTTAATGTGCGCTACTTGAAGGTGGCACAAAAGTCAGGTTTGCGCGAGGTATGGGTCCCGCTAAGTGGATCTTTGCGCGAGAAGTTTTTGGCGCAAAACAGAGATTTGCGTGAGAAGAAGATCGCGCGTTTTGGAAGTTTGCACGAGTAGTTGGTCGTGTGAAAGGGAGTTCTGCGCGAGACGTTGATGGCGCGAAATGAAGGTTTGCACGATGAACTGTTGGCACAAAATAGAGTTGACCGGTGTGTTGTTGCGACTGGATAGATGTTTGATCGGACCGTTGCTCGACCGGACCTGCTACCGGGGCCTTGTATGGACTGGTGTCTTTAATGGTGCAAAAAGGAGATTTATGCGAACAGAATGTGGCGCAAAGTAAGGTTTGCGTGAGACGAAGCTGGCGCAAAGCTACTTATGAACTGGCGCAAATCTTGCAATTCTCGCAAGTTCATCCCTGTTGCTTCGAAAATCGGTTGTTTAACTCAAATAAACCTATCTAGACTTCGATTTAGCAGTCCCAACTTTGATAAAATGACCACTAACACTTCTAGAACAGATTACTAGCCTTTGATTTCAAAAACACACTTTTTGAAAATCAGATTGATGGAACAGTGAGTTTTTGCTCGTGAACAGTTTGATGTAAAAATCACAAAATGGGAATCGATTGAAGATCTATACTGAAATTAAACAACACCAACTCGATCTAATACACTTATCGATCACAACCTAATCGATTTCAACACCTAAAACACTTTAAATCTCGAAAATGATTTTGAAATGAAGAACACAGAGTCGATAGTTTATATTTTTTATTTTGATCTGGTTTTAGCTCTGATACCAATTGTCGGTCCCTCTATATTGAACACGATCGTTTACCAGATAATCAAACAACAAACAAGATACGATTACCAACCTGTTTAGATTACAAACGCAGATTACAAGGTTTATGTTTACACTTTGAAGTTCACCTTGTTTTCTCTCTGTATGAGTTTTTGGGTCGATATGTGTTGTGTGTGTGAGATTGAGATCAGATTATGAGATATCTGATATGAGATCAGATCTTATCTCACCTAACAAAATCTAACTAAATATCTAACATAACAATATCCTAAAATATCTTATCAAATAGATATTTAGGAATATTATAATAATATAAAATACAATAATTAACTTTGACATTTTATTACAAACTAACATTAGACTAATATCGAGAGTGGCTTTTCAGCTTTAGCTTTAGATTCCATTCTTTAGATTGGATGATCTTGAATCAATAAATCTGTGATCTAACAGTACTACTACTACAAGAGTTCGATTTAGAAATCATGGACAAGAAGGGGTCAGAAAATACAGTAGCAGATCATCTTTCCGGACTTGAGGGTAGTGTAGAGCAGACTGTAACACCCTAAAAATAGGGATAACAAAAATACGAATAACAGACATGAGGTATATAGAATTGCCATAGCAAGAGCCTCCCAAAAATGGAGAAATAACCAATCCAATTCAATTACAGTTGTAATTTAAAGGACAAATAAATGACAACCAACTAATCAATTTCTATAACTAGAAAAGAGATTACAAAAGGGGTGTCATCTATAAACCCGAAATTTCCTCTACAAAAAGTATGTCCAAATGCAAGTTTTCCCCAAGCTCTCACCCCAGCAACTACGCCAGCTAAGAACCGGCGCCACTAGAACCTGAGATACACATCGACACCAAACAAGTGTTAGGCCAAAAAGCCTAGTGAGATGAACAATAAAAATCATGCATGAACAGTTACAATTGTTATCAGCAGTTAACCAAATTTGTCGAATGTGGAGTCAACGAAGGATACCCATAGCACCAATCAAGTTCCACCCAAAGAGACAATGTACCTTGATTCCAAGTACTAAGGGTGACATCCCAAAGGCCCGGCATATCCGAGGACTACATCCATGGCATTACCCCGAATGGCGGAGGTCTAGGCACATACCATCATGGTAGCGCCCAAGACTACATCCTCCTAGTGTCTACTGACTTGGTTCGTCCAACATAATTTATAGGAAGTCTTGAGGTATATTTCAACCAAACATATTTCGATACCAACCATAGGTACAATATTGCCATCCTAAACCACATAAGTCCAACATAAGACTCACATGTCATTATAATCATTATATATATACAATATCACCAAAAAGGGTAGTCCAAGTAGAAATCATCATATACCAAAACATGTATACATTAATCATGTCAAAATACTCATAGAAGGTATACATGAAGAAAATCCCAAATACTTAAACAAATAGAGTAAATCATGTTATGGTACTTATAAACATATTTTCCAACATATTTTCATAAGGAATCCATCAAATACTTGAACATATAGAGATGAACATTTTGCAAAATAGGGTAAATCATGTTAGTAAACTCACAATCTAGGTTTTGAACCAAAACCTAGAAAATAGGAAACCCTAGATACTTGAAGATGAGACTTGGAGAGGAGAAGATGGCACTTTGAGAAACCCTAGGAATCTTCCTTGAGATGAGTTGTGGCAAGCAATCAAGACTCAACCACCAAAAGATGATGCATTAATGAGGGTTAGGGTTAGGGTTTGGGAAGTGTAGAATCAGTTTCTTTGAGCCAAAAATCGCCAAGGAGAGAAATGAGAAGTGTTCCAAATGAAGTAAAATCGGCTAAAAACCCATTTAAGTGAAAATCCCCGCCGGCGATAGTGCCATGGGCACTATCGCGAGTCACAATCGCGAGCACTCCCCCACTCTCGGTACACTCTTCGCGAGAGTGACCTGCGATAGTGACAATGTCACTATCGCGTGGCACTATCGCGCCACACCCAACACAACCCAAAATTCAGCCTAAAACGATTACGAGCGCGAGGTTTAAGAAATTAAGATGATTAATAAGTGTACATAACATTTCAATATAATAATGATCATCATGCGCATATAAAAGTCTCATATTCTCAAATAGTCGTAATTAATGAAATAAAAGGAAAATTACTTACCTTATAAATTTTTGGGTGTTACACAGACCGAACATAAAACAGTCATTAATGATGCTTTCACGGATGAAAAACTCTTGAAGGTTAGTCATTAGGAACCCTGATATGCAGATTTGGTGAATTTCTTGGTAGGAGGAGTGGTGTCGTACAATATGAATTCGCACAAAAAAGGAAATTCCTCTCTGATGCTCGGAGATATTATTGGGATGAACCGTATATATACAAGCACTGTGTTGATGGCATGATCCGAAGGTGTGTACCGGATGAAGAAAAGGCCAACGTTCTTACACATTTCCATACACTAGAATGTGGGAGCCACTTCAGCACGGATAGGGCAGTAGCGAAAATCTTACATTCCGGATTCTTTTGGCCATCGATGTGTAAAGAAACGATGGAGTTTATAATTCGATGTAACCGTTGTCAAAAAGTTGGGAACATCACAAAGAAATATGAGATGCCAATGAATATTTTCATGGAAGTTGAGTTGTTCGACGTTTGGGGAATTGACTTCATGGGCCCATGCCCTAAATCATTCCGAAATGAGTACATTCTAGTCATAGTCGTTTATGTATCTATGTGGGTAGAGAAAATTGCAACCCCCACAAACGAGTCCAAGGTGTTGATCAACTTTCCGTAGAAGAACATTTTCTCACGTTTTGGAGTTCCAAGAGCGCTAATCAGTGATGGAGGTAGCCTTTTTTGTAACCGGTACCTTGATGCAGTATTGAAGAAGTACTCAGTGAAACATAAAGTGACCACACCCTACCATCCTCAAGCAAACGGGCTAGCCGAGGTGTCTAACAGAGAGTTAAAGCAAATCATAGAGAAGACAGTGAATGCATCTCGCAAGGACTGGTCGATAAAACTGGACGATGCTCTTTGGGACTACTGGACGACATTTAAGACGCCACTTAGGACCACACCGTACCGACTAGTATTTAGGAAATCATTCCATTTTCCCGTGGAGTTAGAGCATAGAGCATACTGGCCAATTAAACAGCTGAACATGGGGTTAGATGCGATCGGTAGAAAGAGATTCTTACAAATGAACAAATTGGAAGAGATCCGAATGGATGCATACGAGAATGTATCAATTTACAAAGAACAAACTAAGAAATTCCATGACCGACAACTTTGAGAAAAGGTAATTACTCCAAGTATGAGCATCGTTTTATTAAACTCATGTTTGCGATTATTCCCAGGTAAAATGAAGTCGAAGTGGTCGAGACCGTTTAAGGTGGTGGAAGTATTTCCCTATGGCGCAGTAGAGTTAGAAGGAACTGATGGGCAAAAGTTCATGGTGAATGGTCAGAGAGTTAAACCATGCATCGGAAGCGAACCCACCAATACCTCGAGCGTGTACTTGGATGAGCATTAGGATTGATAAGTTGGGAAGTCGTTCCACGACGTGAAATAAGGCACTGGGTGGGAGGCAACCCACCGTAGGTTAGTTTTTCGTTATTGTTATTTTCTAGTTGTTTCTCTTTATTTTGTTTTTACCTGGAGTTGCTTTCCTGATTTGATATTGAGAGAAGTAACAGAAATGTAGAAACAACAAACAGTGTTTCGTATGGCCCCCTCGCTATTTGAGCAGCGCAAACATCCGTGCAAGGCTATGTGAGATTAACCAAATAGTTGTTTGGCGCAACTATCCACGCGGGTCAAGCCGCGCCACCATCTGCACGATACTCTGTCAAATGAAGGCTCCAGTGCTTCGTGCGTCCCACCGTGCGGGTGGATCCGCACGAGCGTCCACATACGATGCCTGTGCATGTATAAAAACAGGGTTTCGACCTCCTTCTTCAAAATCTCAAATCGTAACCACTCTACTCGCCGCTTTCTCCCTAAAATAACCCCCAAAGAGCAAAATTGACCATAATCATCGAGGTTCTTCATCGGTTGTTCATCTTATCTCTACTACTAAGCACCAAGGTATGATTCTTGCGCTAAACTTTTACATTTGGTGATTTTTGGATACATAAGAAGGTAACACAAATTTTCTCCATACTTTAGCAATCTATGATGTTTTCAAAGTTCTCTATGTGGTAATATGTGAAGACAGTTATAGTTGTTTAAATTTTGGCTTTGGAAAGAATTTTGTTGTTATGAATTGAGAATTCCTTTTTGATTCTTGTTGGTTATGTGTAATCATATTTGCTAAAACCAAACCTAGGTTTCACCAAGGTTTGGGGTTGTAGGTTCTTTGCATCATGCATGTGTTGATTACTATTGTGGGTAGATGAATGAGTGCAAATTTGTGAAAAATACCTAGTGCAAAATTGTCGAAAGTGCTATAATTGATGATTTTGTTATTGCATCTTGTGTGAGATGTGGTGTTCACCATGTCAACACAACATTCCATTGCAAACCTTGGTTTGGGGTGCCCCTGTTTTGTTTGAAATGCATGATTCTAAAGTTGAATAAACCTAATCCGAGGATTAGGTTTGGGGTGGCGTCAATAATCATGTTTATCTAATGGATGATACGTTTTCAGGAAAGATGGTTTGAACCAACCCGGAGACGGGCACGAGATGGCACCGCTATACACCCTAGGTCGAGCGGAATGAGAGGCCCTCACCGAAGCAAGCCATCTTCGAGTAGACCGACGCCGGGAACTATTACGGACTCGAGCAATCTTACCGGAGCACGGGATGAAGCTTAACGAGATACCTAACCAAAGAGTCCGTGAGATCACAAAGGAAAGGGTATATTTGAATTATGTGGCCAACCCAGAACCATATGATCCAGACTTAGTCCTTGAATTTTATGCATCAATGTTGCCTCCAACGTTTAATGAGTTTCATTCAGTGCTGGTTAGAGACAAGCTGGTTCGCCTCCCGATGGCAAACATCTGTACCCATTATGGATTCCCTCGTCCTGAGAATGTTGGGATGACATATGGCTTACCACCCATTCAAGGGGTTGGGTTAAATGATGAGCACAACCATATGTTGTCTACGGCACTGTGAAGGATTGGTCGAGCTAATTGGATACCTTACGATGACGATATCAAGAAGAGCGAACTCCTGCTCGAGATTGCTTTATGGATGAAGTTTCTGAAATCCTCTATTGCATCCAGTTCAATCTACCAATGGACATTGGCCATATCATCGAACTTCAGATGATCGATGCTACTACTGGTATCCTTCCCTTTCCTTCTTTGATAACCAAATTTTCCAGGGATGCCGGTTGTGAGGTAGGAGCTACCATTGCACTGCCAGCACCTTTCGATAGAGTCACCTACAACGCCTAGATCAACGCGGCTAGAAGATTCGATAGGCGGACTGCTGCGGCGAATGAACAAATGAAGATACCAACGGAGTCGATCATGTGGATGCAAATGATGAAGAGGATGCGGACTATGACCCAACGGCTGAGACTAGAGGAGTAGCCTTACCGACGGATATTCAAAGGCTTGTAAGAAAGTTTAATCGTCGTTTTGACATGATCGAACATGAGATGTGTCAAGGTTTTGCGGAGATGAGACGATTGATTACGGAGGAACCGGATACAGATGAGGCGGGTCCTTCCAACCTGCCGCCTGCTAGAAGACAATGGAGGCGACCTCCAAGTTCTTCAACATCTTTCCACCACACACGTGAAGAATGTGGGTTGGTTATTTTATTTTTATCTTCTCCTTTGATTACTAAACTTGTCTGTTAATTGGATGACTGTACTTAATTCGCATATTTCGTAATCGCTTCATACTTGCACTTATTTGTTAATTACATTGAGGACAATGTATTGTTCTGGTTTGGGGTTGTGTGTCGAGTTTATCATTCTTCATCTCAGTGGATTCAACAATCACTAGATTAGTGTTAAGAAAGAACGAACCTTGTACTTAATCCTTGTTGTAGAAGTTCGAAACACTATCCTTTTGAGAGGTGAATCTATACAGGATAATATAGCATTAAGATAGACTTAGGTGAATGCATGTAGCAGAGACATTAGTGGAGACCACCAGTGAGATTTTTGAGCCATACAACTACTAATTACGATTCTGAGAGAATGAATGTGCAATAATCAATACTTTTTTCGTTTAGTCCTTTGTTCGTCATTATAGTAGATCTCACAATAATTTGTATCTGTTATCAAGGACACACAAAGGATTAGGAAGTGATGCTCTTGCCCATGTAAATTACAAACCATAAGTTAAGAGCCCAGACATGGTTGATGTTGCTTTATCTTGCTTTTCACGAGGAAATTGTTGCACCTTAGCCCTTTTTGCAGCCTTTAAATTTTATCTTACTTTCCATGTAATTTCATTGAACTCTCCATTCGAGGGGGTACTTAGAAAGTCAACTGTTTAAAAAAAGGCTCATTGTGAAGAGTTGTGCCAGTGATAGGCTTATCTAAGGAGTGTGGGTGAAGTACAGTGAAGCAAGTGCAAGATTGTAAGGAAGACGTAACCAGTTATTGTTAACAGTTTATCTTAGATTTTGATCCTTTACCTTTCATTCTTAGAAACAAGTTTAACCCCTTATCAACCTGTGAGAGACCTAGATGATCTTATGGAGAGTTTAAGAAGTGATGCAGAGTAACACTACTAGTTCTAGTCTTGGTAATATATTCCTTCTGAGATCAAATTCTCTCGTATATTTGAGCGTCTTTCTTTAATCGTTTCTCATGCATGCTCTTGAAATATTTGTACTCAACTTCTAAAAAGCATGGCAACACGTGGGAAACGTAGGGCTCGAGCGAAGACAGAAGGAAGTGAGGTAGGATCGAGGAAAAATCCTCTATGTGCATGCTTAACCTAGGACGAATTAGTGTGATGTGGTCTTTGTTAGTTCTTTTCTCAAAAGAATTGTTGTCTAGAATTCCGCAGTGAGGCCAGTAGAAGGGGTAGTTCGCCTTACATATAATCTCTAGTGATTGTTGGGTTGACTAGAGACCATTAATGATTCACTCAATAGTTGGTTGCGTTGTAGTTTAATTTTCTGTTGTTTTGCTTGTGGATAAGCAACGCTCAATTTGGGGTTCTTGATAATGTCGTTTTTTGTCATTATTTTGAATCTTAAATCGGTCCTTTCCTTGTGAGTTTCCAAGTAGAATAGTAGTTTTTAACGAGTTTTTGTGAGAAAGTACAGGTCTTCTTGGCTCTTACAAGGCCAAACATATTTGAGTCATTTCTAGGAGGAATTTGGCTTTTTAGGACACTAATGAAAAAAGTGCATTTCAAAAAGTCAGTGCTCTGCATGACCTTTGGCGCGGTTCCATCCGCACGGTTCTTCGGGCAGTCCCTCACGCGGTTCATGGCACGATCCCATCCGCGCCGCCGCTTGTGCCAAACCCCTGACGTTACAAATCTCTATATCAGTTATGTTTGAAGGGGGGCTGAAGTGTTACCACTTTTTGGGAGTGAAAATAGGAGATTTTAAGAGCTGAGAAAGGCAATTTTTGGAGGGGAAAAAGCACTTTTGACATCGGGAGAGGGAGATTCGGCGTGCTACGGGTACAAAAGATTTGATGAATTGCTTCTTCAAGGAGTTTTATTGCTTTAATTCTTAGAACAATGATGTTTCCTTCAAACATTGGTATTCTATTTATGTGTTTCAAAACCACCAACATGAACTAATTTCGTCATGTTGGGGGGTTGGCTTGAATCATGAACAACTAGACTCGTAGCTATGTAGACGTAATGATTTTGGGTTGTTTTGATAGATGAAACATTTGAGATTGTTCTTAATGCTTTTAATAGTCTTATCAACTATTAGATGATCCAATAAATCTTTAATTCTTTGACAAAAGTTTTTGAGATTTGATTTATCTTTTATGTCTTGAATGTGATTGAGATAGAGATATGATATTTCATGTAGTTGATAATCACTAAGCTTTTCAACTTTTCATTGTGGAGATAGAGAGATAAAACATGGTTTTGAAAAGTAATCGCTATAGCTTTATAAAGTGTAGTGATGTCGTGATTTTTCTTTTCATTCCTCAGTTCAATCCAAGTTATGCAATCACATAGTTGTGAATTTTATGTTTATGAGGATTCCAACCCTCCAACCGTTCTCTCATTCATTCAAGTCATTTTCGGCTATTCTTATTGTCATTCGTTCTGTGATAAAGTGAATAATAACTATTTTAACAAAACAATCAATTTTCGATCGTCTAGTTGATAATCAATATAGTCATTGAGGTACTTAACACTTGGTTCCTTTGGTTCGATACTCGTACTTCTATACTATTACTTTATTTCGACATCGTACACTTGTAGTTAGATTTACGGGGGGTGTAAACCCATCCTTTCACCTCCCCTCTTGGTTTATAACTTACCTGAATTTGGCTCTTGGGTGTTTTGAAACACTCGTCGTAAGACAAGGTCGCCTATCTGGAAAATCTTGGTCTTGATATTCTTGTTAAAGTATCGCTCAACCAATTACTTTTGTGATGCCATTTTGATTAATGTTGACTCTCTTAATTCTTCCAATGCATCGAGGTCGTAAATTAGGTCGACTAAGTTGTGATCGACCGATGTGTGTCATGAGGTCAGAAGTTGGGTCCCAACAGGCAATACCGCTTCACAACCATAGACCAGATAGAAGGGTGTTTGTCTGGTGGACGTATGAGGCTTCGTACAATTGTCCCAAAAAACCGTCGAAAGTTCCTCGACCCACTTGCCTTTAGCCGCTTTAAGTCTTTTCTTGATTGAATTGACGATCGTCTTATTGCTTGATTCGGCATGTCCGTTCGATTGAGGTTAGCGAGGTGTCGAGGTGTCGAGGTCATAAGTTTGATGTTACGATCCTGGCAGAACTGTTGAGTTATGTCTCTTATGAATTGCGATCCATTGTCGCATACAATTTCAGATGGGATTCCAAACCTCCAGATATTGTTAGTCTGGACAAAAGAGATGACCTCTTTGTCCCGAATTTGGGAGAAAGAAGCCGCTTCTACCCATTTTGAAAAATAATCTGTAAGAACTAGTAGAAATACCTCCATTCCCCATTGCATGAAGCTCCAAGGAGTTAAAGTCAAATGTAAAGGTTCAGAGGGTTTATGAGACATACCTGAGTGTCGTTGACATGCGTCGCAACTTTGGACATACCTTATAGCATCCTGTCGTAAGGTCAACCAGTAATATCCCTGTCGAGATATTCTATTTGCCAGACTGCGACCACCTGAGTGGTTGTCACACTCTCCGTCATGCAATTCTTGTAAAATGCTTTGGACTTGGTTTGAATCGACGATGTATCCAAGGGTCATTCCTATCGACGATCGTCGATAAAGTTGTCCTCTGATCAGAGTGTATTTGGATGCCTTGAATCTGACCTTTCAGGCTTCGATTTTGTCTCCGGGAAGTTGTTCGTTCGTTTAGAATTTTTTGATATCACTCGACCAGTTGTCTTCCTCTTGTATCATGTGGACGTCACTTTCATTTTCGATGGGCGGTGTCTCCAGATGAAATATCGGGACGACGTCAAATGGGGATTGTCCAAGTGCCGACCCAATATTGGCTAATGCGTCGGTTTGGGTATTTTGGTCCCTTGGGATCTGTGTGATGGTGAAATGTTGAAAAACTTTAGATTTGACTTTGGCTACTCTGAGCTAAGGAATAATTTTTGAGTCTTTTGCCATGATTCTCCATTCATTTGATTGACGACCAAGAGGGAGTCACTTTTCACGTGAAGTCTTGCTGCCCCCAGGTCGTGAGCAATGTTCATTCCTGCGATTAGTGCTTCATATTCGACTTCGTTGTTTGTGGATCTGAAATCGCATCGTATGGAGTACACCATCTTGCCCCCTGTGGAGACTTGAGGACGCCGCCAAGATCTGCCCCCGGGCGTTGGATGATTCATCGACGTGTAAAGTCTAAGTTGCTTCGTCGAGAGTTACCACAGGTTCGTCTATACATTCAATTCAGGGTTGAAGTCGGCGACGAAGTCGGCCAACGCCTATGATTTGATCATTGTCCTGGGTTTTTAGTCGATCTCGTATCTACTAAGGTAGATACTCCATTTTGCCAATCGACCTGTCAACTCAGGTTTCCTTAAGACAAACTTAAGAGGAAAGTTAGTCACGACGATTATAGGGTGTGATTCGAAGTAGTGACGTAACTTTTTTTTGCAGCTATAACTAAAGACAATAATAGTTTTTCCATGGAGGAACACCTAGTTTATGTAATAGATTGGGAGTTGCTGCTTTTCGTCCTCTCGAGTCAGGACGACACTTACAGTATTTGAGCTGACAACTCGAAAAAGCTGAAGGACCTCGTGGTTCTAAGGTTGTGACAGTAGAGGTGGCGACGCCATGTACTCTTTAAGATTGTGGAGCGCATTCTCATGGTCGTCCGTCCACTCGAAGCCCCTGTTTTTTCTCAAGACATTGTAAAATAAATGACATTTGTCGGAAGATCGAGAGATAAACCTGTTTAATGTTGTGATTCATCTGATGAGTCGTTGGACTTCTTTGAAATTACATAGGGTCTTAATATCCATATTTGCCTTTATTTTGTTGGGATTGGCTTTGATCCCTTGACGGGTGACCATATATCCCAAGAATTTTCCTGCACTTATTCCGAAGGAGCACTTCGTGGGGTTGAGCTTCATGTGGTATTCCATGAGAATGTCGAACCACTGCTTCAGATGATTGAAATGATCGATCACTTTTTTCGATTTGACCAGCATGTCATCGACGTAGACATCCATTGTGTCGCCAAGACGTTGTTTAAACATCTTGTTGACCAGTCGTTGATATGTTGATCTTGCGTTCTTGAGACCGAAAGGCATGACTTTGTATTAGTAAATTCCCTTGTCTGTCATGAATGCTGTCTTTTCTTGGTCTTTGCGATGCATAGGGATCTGATTATAACCCGAATACGCGTCCATGAAAGTGAGGAGTTCGTGACCAGCGGTGGCGTCGACCATAGCATCAATATGGGGTAATGGGAACATGTCTTTAGAACAATCTTTGTTCAGATCGGTGAAGTCGATGCATATTCTCCATTTCCCGTTCTTCTTTTGCATGACCACGACGTTTGCTATCCATTCAGGATATTTTACTTCTCGAATTTTTCCAGTCCTGAGCAAGTTATCGAACTTGTTTTATTCAGGAGCGAATTTACGTCGCTTTTTCTTGGTGGGTTTGAACGACGGATTGACATTCAGTCGATGTGAGATGACCTAAGGGTTGAGGCTAACCATGTCCTCGTGAGTACATGCGAAGCAATTGGCATTATCCTACAAGAAAGAAATTAGTGATTCTTTTAAGGAAGGGTCGATAGACGTACCGACGAAGACGACCCTATCAAGCTTGTCCCGATCCAAGAAAACTTTCTCTAGTCGATTGCCTTCAATGGTATCAGGATCGGCCTGGTACTGTAATTGCTAGATACTCTGCTTTCTAGGCTTCATCGTAAGTTTATAGCAATCTTGCACGATCTTCTGCTCGCTTTTGACCTCTTCGACGCCCTAAGATGTGGGTAATTTGACCGTTTGATGATAAGTCGTGGGGAAAACTTTCATGTCGTGAATCCAAGGTCGCCCTAGGATGAAGTTATATGCTGACGAGCAATCGATGACGTTAAACTTTTTTGCTTGTTGACTCCTTTGACGAATACAGGGAGAGTAATTTCCCCGATGTTGTTAGCCATGTCTCCATTGAAACCCACGAGGACCGCCGAACTTTGTACGATTTCCAACTTATTAATTTCCATAACTTTGATCATGCTATGGAAAATGATGTTTGCAGAACGTCCTCCGTCGATCAGGATTATTTTGGTCGAACAATTTCCAATCGTGAGTTGAACGATCAAGCCATCGTGATGTTTCTGCCATTGGTCGTCGAGATCTCCATGGTCAACAGTGATAGGCATAACCTCTAACTCGAACTCATGTTTCGGTCATGATGATCGTGAGACTAAGAAGTCGTCAGGTCCTCGACTAGCATGTCTCTTAACTGCAGAATAAGTTAGTCCACAAATGTCGAAACCTCCAGTCACACATTTTACGATCTTTACATGTTCTGGCGAGGATGGTCGTGCATTGTCACCCAATAGGTCTTACAGATGTCCTTTTGGAATGAGCCAAGTTAATTTTCGTCTTAATAGGATACAGTTTTCTGTCGTACGATCATGATTGCTATGGAAATCGCACCATTTGGACTTGTCCTTTCTGGCATCGTCTTTTTCACTTTTTGGAGGCCATTTAACGTTGGTCTGCACATTCTTTAAGGCTTCGACCACTTCTTTAGATGTTCCATTGAATCCATAGGATGATATCTTAGGGGAACTTGTTTGTTGGGGCATTCTTCTTCTTGTCAAATCTCACGTTCGAGATCTGTTTGGATGTCTCGACCTTGGAGGTCGATTTGGTCTTGAAGTCAAGCTTCTTGATGCTCAGTGTATTATTGTCGCTAGAATGCTTACGTCGAAAGGCAACATTATCCTCGACTAGCATGTAGGCCAACGTCCTAGCTCGAACGTCTTCAAAGTTCTTCGACATGTATTTTGTCAGATCCATATATAGGTTCGAACTGTCGTTGAGACCTCGCTTGTAAGCCTCGATCGCAGTCGTGACGTCATAGTTTTGTACATTGATCATCTCAGAGTTGAAACGATTGAAGTAGTTTCGAACTGACTCACTCGCTTTCTGAGTAACGTAATATAGGTTGCTAGGTTGGTTTTCCATCTTACGACTTCTAGCAAACTGCGAAAAAAACTGGTTGACCAGCTTCGCAAAATTGCCGATGGACTTGGGTCTTAAGTTGATCAACCATTGGAGAGCAGCACCCGTGAAGGTCGCACCGAAACTTTTGCACATGCAGTTTTCTTGATACTGATAGGTATCAACACTGTCCACATTAAATGTTTGTACTGTGCGATGTGTTCCGTTGGATCCCTTATTCTAGAGTACTTCGGGGTAAATGTTGGGATATTGTACTTCTTCGGGACGTCAACTATAGCAATTTCGTCGACGAAAGGTGATGCTTGAAAAACAGTTCACGGTTCAACGTCCACTAGTACGGCTGCTCCTGGAAGCATGTAAAGGAGAGATCATCTTCTCATTTTGTTCTTCCAACTGCTTTAATCGTCGTGCGACCGAGTCGTCCAAATTTAATCCATTGCTCGTCGGGAGCAGAATTGGAACGAATCTAGAATCCTGGGACGTTACACAACGTAGTTGGAAAAAAAATCCTTTTTGATGTGACGATTCTCCAATGTCTCCGTTGAGTGGTGCATGCATAGGTGGAACGGACATCGCGGGAAACACTGACACTGGCGGCGACGACGTGGGGATCTTTGGGATGGAGAAGGTGGCAACCCCAATACTTCGCGTCGGCCTTGGATACGAAGGCAGTGGAGGTTGGAAACATGCAAAATTCATTTTAATAGGTGGACTCATGCCAAAATGAGGTCCAAACTAATTTCCAGAGTTTTGGTTCCTCAAGGACGCAACTTCATCAGCTGTTTTGCGATGTTGTTCGTCTAACGCACTGATGCGATTATGGGCAACTTCCAATTCCATGCACATTTGGGCAATGATGTGGGCTTGAGTTCCTTGTGGTTCCATGATCCTGTTAAAAAGAGCTGCGCGGAAATTGTTAGTAGGTCGTACTTTTTGTCGAGGATTTTACTCTAACTGGAGCCCCACGGTGGGCGACAAACTGTTAATGCCAAAAATCGTCCTAAAGATGACTTAAGGTTTGTGTGGAGCTTTAACAACTAAAGTAGGAAATCAATCAAAAATTGTTCGACGATGCTAAAAGTAAATAAGAGACAGAAATTTTGGTGACGCGGAAAACCCCATCGAGGGTGACAACCGCGGATGATAGCGGAGATCGCCAAGTGCACTATGGACGTCAAACAGGGAAATCATCCTTTAAAAGGAATGATCGAGAGTATAAATGACAATATTACAAGTGTAAATGAACAATATCGTAAGATTGTATTATTCGTCATGCGTGGAGTATTGACTGAGAGTGAGTAAGGTGAGTGTTCTCGGGCATGGAGTATTGCCAATGTGATTTGTTTTATCAGATGTGTTCAGCTGTGTCAAATGATTCTTCAAGGTTGTATATATATCTTTGGTCTTCATAAATGTACATTTATTGTCCAACGATATTCTCTTTCAATGGTTTTGATGACGATCGGCCGTTATGATCGTTGGTCATAAAGATGCTTTAAACCTGTAATTAAGATTCATAAAAGAAAATGGTTGTGGATAATAAAGGACACATAATCGTTAGTTACGTCACAGAGGTCGTAAGATACAAGTCTATCGAAAGATTATCGCGTCGTGGACGTAAGAAACATATGACCGTTGTCATAAGTGGCGACCATGGTTTTCGATGTGTATGGTCTTCAGGACCTTATCTTAACAAGAATGGTCTTACGATTGGAGATGTTTGGTTTTCTTGCGTTTGTCGTGACTTGTGAAATTCTGCACAAACATTAACCTCCTAAGAGCATTGGGAAACTGAAACAAGGAAGCCTCTGTAAGACATTGTGATAAGTTATCGTCTGTCTCTATTAAGCCTTCCTCTAGTGCTGCTTTTCGAAACGTGGGGTGTAATATGCCATTAACCGTGTATATATCGTTGTTGGTCCCGGAGGTGCTTAACTAGTTTGTAGAAGGGGGGGGGTTGAATACAAACACAGAAATTTAAAGTTTAATAAATTGTTTATTGATAAATCAAACACAATTTACAAGTTTGTTGCGGAATAAGATTAAGACAGACTCAATCTAAACAAACTTAAGAAATACTAAGATGGTTGCACAAGAATTTCAGAGAATGGGGGATTAAGGAATATAGAAAACAAAGGATTCTATTTGGAGTTGAATGATTGAGCACACCCTCAGATGGAGGGGTGAACTTCCTATTTATACCCTATGCATTAAATGCATGGCAGGGCACTTTACACGTGGCGTTCACTGATTGGCTTTGGAAGTCTGACTTTGGGAGACATGCTTTCGGTCGGATCATGAACAGTGTAGTTGACAGAGTTGTTGTACGAATTGTGGCAGAGGCATGTCCGTTCTGACACATCGTACTGAGTTGTGCAAGGTAAGACAAAGGAAACTTGAGGTATAAGCTTTGTGATCATTTGATCGCTGAATATCTCTTTCTTCAGAGATATCAAGAGTTCAGCGATCGCTGAAACTTTCCTTATGTTCCTTCGCATATAAGTAGAGTTGTCTTTGCTTCACTGATATCCGCATCAGGTCATTAGTAGATTTCTCTTTGTTCAGCAGCTTCGTCTTCGATTCAGCTATGAACTTTAGTTGACGCGAGACTTGTCTTCAGGGATTACGTTACTTTTTACATCAGAACTATAAGCTATAACTGAACAGACTCAGTTTGATAACTGATAGTGAAACACTAATACATATTAAATGTTTATAAGAAAGACTATCAGCGATAACTAAACAGACTCAGTCTGATCGCTGATGCTGAAACACTAATACATATTAAACGTAATTTTCACTAAGTATAGAAAAGGGTCATTATCAAATCACTGAGAGAGTTTGGATGAACAATCTCCCCCTATTTGATAATGACAAAGTAACTAAAGAAAATTACTTTATAATTCAAAATGATGGAATAATCAGGACTCATAACATACATGTCCCAATTACTATTTTGAGGGATCTTTTACAGTACTGATAGAGTTAAGTACTTCACTGATATTTTCATTAATCCAAGAAAAGAATTACAAGGTATGAAAATTACAAGTACAAGTGATGTACTAACAATTGTAAGTTTAAACTAATAGATTACAAGAAGAAAACTAATCTATCAGCTATCTAAAGAGGATTTAGAAGGATTGATCAAACACTCAGGTATATCTTCTCCTTTTTGCTTTCGCTCTAAAGATTCTTTGCTAATTATCAATTTGATTGGCTCAGCAGCAGGAGAGAGATCACACCATAAGCACATGAGATCCTTGAGAAGGCCGAGGCGACGCCATGTACTCTTTAAGATTGTGGAGCGCATTCTCATGGTCGTCCGTCCACTCGAAGCCCCTGTTTTTTCTCAAGACATTGTAAAATAAATGACATTTGTCGGAAGATCGAGAGATAAACCTGTTTAATGTTGTGATTCATCTAATGAGTCGTTGGACTTCTTTGAAATTACATAGGGTCTTAATATCCATATTTTCCTTTATTTGGTTGGGATTGGCTTCGATCCCTTGACGGGTGACCATATATCCCAAGAATTTTCTTGCACTTATTCCGAAGGAGCACTTCGTGGGGTTGAGCTTCATGTGGTATTCCGTGAGAATGTCGAACCACTGCCTCAGATGATTGAAATGATCGATCGCTTGTTTCGATTTGACCAGCATGTCATCGACGTAGACATCCATTGTGTCGCCAAGACGTTGTTTAAACATCTTGTTGACCAGTCGTTGATATGTTGATCTTGCTTTCTTGAGACCGAAAGGCATGACTTTGTATTAGTAAATTCCCTTGTCCGTCATGAATGCCGTCTTTTCTTGGTCTTTGCGATGCATAGGGATCTGATTATAACCCGAATACGCGTCCATGAAAGTGAGGAGTTCGTGACCAGCGATGGCGTCGACCATAGCATCAATTTGGGTAATGGGAACATGTCTTTAGAACAATCTTTGTTCAGATCGGTGAAGTCGATGCATATTCTCCATTTCCCGTTCTTCTTTTGCATGACCACGACGTTTGCTATCCATTCAGGATATTTTACTTCTCGAATTTTTCCAGTCCTGAGCAAGTTATCGAACTTGTTTTATTCAGGAGCGAATTTACGTCGCTTTTGCTTGGTGGGTTTGAACGACGGATTGACATTCAGTCGATGTGAGATGACCTAAGGGTTGATGCTAACCATGTCCTCGTGAGTCCATGCGAAGCAATTGGCATTATCCTACAAGAAAGAAATTAGTGATTCTTTTAAGGAAGGGTCGATAGACGTACCAACGAAGACGACCCTATCAAGCTTGTCCCGATCCAATAAAACTTTCTCTAGTCGATTGTCTTCGATGGTATCAGGATCATCCTGGTACTGTAATTGCTAGATACTCTGCTTTCTAGGCTTCATCGTAAGTTTATAGCAATCTTGCACGATCTTCTGCTCGCTTTTGACCTCTTCGACGCCCTAAGATGACGGGAATTTGACCATTTGATGATAAGTCGTGGGGAAAACTTTCATGTCGTGAATCCAAGGTCGCCCTAGGATGAAGTTATATGCTGACGAGCAATCGATGACGTTAAACTTTTTTTCTTGTTGACTCCTTTGACGAATACAGGGAGAGTAATTTCCCCGATGTTGTTAGCCATGTCTCCATTGAAACCCACGAGGACCGCCGAACTTTGTACGATTTCCAACTTATTAATTCCCATATCTTTGATCATGCTATGGAAAATGATGTTTGCAGAACGTCCTCCGTCGATCAGGATTATTTTGGTCGAACAATTTCCAATCGTGAGTTGAACGATCAAGCCATCGTGATGTTTCTGCCATTGGTTGCCGAGATCTCCATGGTCAACAGTGATAGGCATAACCTCTAACTCGAACTCATGTTTCGGTCATGATGATCGTGAGACTAGGAAGTCGTCAGGTCCTCGACTAGCATGTCTCTTAACTGCAGAATAAGTTAGTCCACAAATGTCGAAACCTCCAGTCACACATTTTACGATCTTTACATGTTCTGGCGAGGATGGTCGTGCATTGTCACCCAATAGGTCTTACAGATGTCCTTTTGGAATGAGCCAAGTTAATTTTCATCTTAATAGGATACAGTTTTCTGCCGTACGACCATGATCGCTATGGAAATCGCACCATTTGGACTTGTCCTTTCTGGCATCGTCTCTTTCACTTTTTGGAGGCCATTTAACATTGGTCTGCACATTCTTTAAGGCTTCGACCACTTCTTTAGATGTTCCATTGAATCCATAGGATGATATCTTAGGGGAACTTGTTTGTTGGGGCATTCTTCTTCTTGTCAAATCTCACGTTCGAGATCTGTTTGGATGTCTCGACCTTGGAGGTCGATTTGGTCTTGAAGTCAAGCTTCTTGATGCTCAGTGTATTATTGTCGCTAGAATGCTTACGTCGAAAGGCAGCATTATCCTCGACTAGCATGTAGGCCAACGTCCTAGCTCGAACGTCTTCAAAGTTCTTCGGCATGTATTTCGTCAGATCCATATATAGGTTCGAACTATCGTTGAGACCTCGCTTGTAAGCCTCGATCGCAGTCGTGACGTCACAGTTTTGTACATTGATCATCTCAGAGTTGAAACGATTGAAGTAGTTTCGAACTGACTCACTCGCTTTATGAGTAACGTAATATAGGTTGCTAGGTTGGTTTTCCATCTTACGACTGCTAGCAAACTGCGGAAACACTGGTTGACCAGCTTCGCAAAATTGCCGATGGACTTGGGTCGTAAGTTGATCAACCATTGGAGAGCAGCACCCGTGAGGGTCGCACCGAAACTTTTGCACATGCAGTTTTCTTGATATTGATAGGTATCAACACTGTCCACATTAACTGTTTGTACTATGCGATGTGTTCCGTTGGATCCCTTATTCCAGAGTACTTCGGGGTAAATGTTGGGATATTGTACTTCTTCGGGACGTCAACTATAGCAATTTCGTCGACGAAAGGTGATGCTTGAAACACAGTTCGCGGTTCAACGTCCACTAGTACGGCTGCTCCTGGAAGCATGTAAAGGAGAGATCATCTTCTCATTTTGTTCTTCCAGCTGCTTTAATCGTCGTGCGACCGAGTCGTCCAAATTGAATCCATTGCTCGTCGGGAGCAGAATTGGAACGAATCTAGAATCCTGGGACGTTACACCCGTAGTTGGAAAAAAATCCTTTTTGATGTGACGATTCTCCAATGTCTCCGTTGAGTGGTGCATGCATAGGTGGAACGGACATCGCGGGAAACACTGACACTGGCGGCGGCGACGTGGGGATCTTTGGGATGGAGAAGGTGGCAACCCCAATACTTCGCGTCGGCCTTGGATACGAAGGCAATGGAGGTTGGAAACATGCAAAATTCATTTTAATAGGTGGACTCATGCCAAAATGAGGTCCGAACTAATTTCCAGAGTTTTGGTTCCTCAAGGACGCAACTTCATCAGCTGTTTTGCGATGTTGTTCGTCTAACGCACTGATGCGATTATGGGCAGCTTCCAATTTCATGCACATTTGGGCAATGATGTGGGCTTGAGTTCCTTGTGGTTCCATGATCCTGTTAAAAAGAGCTGCGCGGAAATTGTTAGTAGGTCGTACTTTTTGTCGAGGATTTTACTCTAACTGGGGCCCCACGGTGGGCGACAAACTGTTAATGCCAAAAATCGTCCTAAAGATGACTTAAGGTTTGTGTGGATCTTCAACAACTAAAGTAGGAAATCAATCAAAAATTGTTCGAAGATGCTAAAAAGTAAATAAGAGACAGAAATTTTGGTGACGCGGAAAACCCCATCGAGGGTGACAACCGCGGATGATAGCGGAGATCGCCAAGTGCACTATGGACGTCAAACAGGGAAATCATCCTTTAAAAGGAATGATCGAGAGCATAAATGACAATATTACAAGTGTAAATGAACAATATCGTAAGATTGTATTATTCGTCGTGCGTGGAGTATTGACTAAGAGTGAGTAAGGTGAGTGTTCTCGGGCATGGAGTATTGCCAATGTGATTTGTTTTATCAGATGTGTTAAGATGTGTCAAATGATTCTTCAAGGTTGTATACATATCTTTGGTCTTCATAAATGTACATTTATTGTCCAACGATATTCTCTTTCAATGGTTTTGATGACGATCGGCCGTTATGACCGTTGGTCATAAAGATGCTTTAAACCTGCAATTAAGATTCATAAAAGAAAATGGTTGTGGATAATAAAGGACACATAATCGTTAGTTACGTCACATAGGTCGTAAGATACAAGTCTATCGAAAGATTATCGCGTCGTGGACGTAAGAAACATATGACCGTTGTCATAAGTGGCGACCATGGTTTTCGATGTGTATGGTCTTCAGGACCTTATCTTAACAAGAATGGTCTTACGATTGGAGATGTTTGGTTTTCTTGCGTTTGTCGTGACTTGTGAAATTCTGCACAAACATTAACCTCCTAAGAGCATTGGGAAACTGAAACAAAGAAGGCTCTTTAAGACATTGTGATAAGTTATCGTCTGTCTCTATTAAGCCTTCCTCAAGTGCTGCTTTTCGAAACGTGGGGTGTAATATGCCATTAACCGTGTATAGATCTTTGTTGGTCCCGGAGGTGCTTAACTAGTTTGTAGAAGGGGGGGGGGGTTGAATACAAACACAGAAATTTAAAGTTAAATAAATTGTTTATTGATAAATCAAACACAATTTACAAGTTTGTTGCGGAATAAGATTAAGACAGACTCAATCTAAACAAACTTAAGAAATACTAAGATGGTTGCACAAGAATTTCAGAGAATGGGGGATTAAGGAATATAGAAAACAAAGGTTTCTATTTGGAGTTGAATGATTGAGCACACCCTCAGATGGAGGGGTGAACTTCCTATTTATACCCTATGCATTAAATGCATGGCAGGGCACTTTACACGTGGCGTTCACTGATTGGCTTTGGAAGTCTGACTTTGGGAGACATGCTTTCGGTCGGATCATGAACAGTGTAGTTGACAGAGTTGTTGTACGAATTGTGGCAGAGGCATGTCCGTTCTGACACATCGTACTGAGTTGTGCAAGGTAAGACAAAGGAAACTTGAGGTATAAGCTTTGTGATCATTTGATCGCTGAATATCTCTTTCTTCAGAGATATCAAGAGTTCAGCGATCGCTGAAACTTTCCTTATGTTCCTTCGCGTATAAGTAGAGTTGTCTTTGCTTCACTGATATCCGCATCAGGTCATTAGTAGATTTCTCTTTGTTCAGCAGCTTCGTCTTCGATTCAGCTATGAACTTTAGTTGACGCGAGACTTGTCTTCAGGGATTACGTTACTTTTTACATCAGAACTATAAGCTATAACTGAACAGACTCAGTTTGATAACTGATAGTGAAACACTAATACATATTAAATGTTTATAAGAAAGACTATCAGCGATAACTAAACAGACTCAGTCTGATCGCTGATGCTGAAACACTAATACATATTAAACGTAATTTTGACTAAGTATAGAAAAGGGTCGTTATCAAATCACTGAGAGAGTTTGGATCAACAATCTCCCCCTATTTGATAATGACAAATTAACTAAAGAAAATTACTTTATAATTCAAAATGATGGAATAATCAGGACTCATAGCATACTTGTCCCAATTACTATTTTGAGGGATCTTTTACAGTACTGATAGAGTTAAGTACTTCACTGATATTTTCGTTAATCCAAGAAAAGAATTACAAGGTATGAAAATTACAAGTACAAGTGATGTACTAACAACTGTAAGTTTAAACTAATAGATTACAAGAAGAAAACTAATCTATCAGCTATCTAAAGAGGATTTAGAAGGATTGATCAAATACTCAGGTATATCTTCTCCTTTTTGCTTTCGCTCTAAAGATTCGTTGCTAATTATCAATTTGACTGGCTCAGCAGCAGGAGAGAGATCACACCATAAGCACATGAGATCCTTGAGAAGGCCGAGGGGACAGATAGGGATTTCAGAGATTCTTGGAAATCTGAGCTGTTCCTCGTCATCTCTGAAGAAGATTCCAAAAGGTTCTTCAGGTACTTGTCCAGCAACATATGGTCCACCAAGAGGCAGAGATAGATCCATAACTGAAAGATCAGGAGGAGGACCGAATAGAGCTTCTCTTGAAAATTTGATGGATGTTTCATTCCTGATCACCATGACATTTTCAGAGGAGGAGGAGACTGGATTCCTTCTGATCTGCTTTGACTTAGAAGGAAGAGCAGACGACACCTTTAATATTGCAGCGACTCTGTTGATGAGGGCATCATTTATCCCTTAAACATAACCTCTATAGATTGACTTTGATTTCTTCAGTGCGTCTTTAAACTCAAGCCATTCCATATAGCCGAGGCTTTCCATCTTTGAAACAAACATTGCCTTGCAACTTCCATCCTCTCTGGTAATCTTGATAGTGACAGAAACTTTGTCCTTCTTCTTTCTTCTAGAGATAGCGACTGAAACAATCTTCATTGGGTCAGAGCGATAGTCAAGTTTATGTTTGCACCAGTCGACTGAACTATCGCTGACCACTAGAGCTTTTGAGCGTTCCTCTTCAATCTCTTTTAAAAGAGCAGCCTGGACTTCAACTGGTTTCTTCTTCACTTTATTGTCTTTGACTTGAGAAGACTGAATTTTGAGAGCCAGAGTGGCATCTCTTTGACAGTCAGCGATCAACTTCTCAGCCCTGACGGATTCTTCAATTTCAGCTTCAGTTAGGAACTCTAGATCTGTTGATTGAGAGGGGATCTTTAGTCGTCGACTCTCCAGATGAGAGATCATCTCTGTTCCTTTCTTCATCTCTTCCTCTGACCAATGAAGTGGTCTAGAGGGCCTCCGTGGGTGTTGCAGGGACTCATCTTCTTCATCCTCTTCATCAATCTCTCTTAAAGAGATTGGGATTATTAGGTCATCAGCTTCAGCAGCAGGGATTATTTGGAGCTCTTTACCCTTAAGCAGGGGAGAGAACTGTCTGGTCAGAAAATGAAAAAGGTTAGTTTATTTTTATAGAAGAAGAGAGATAAAGGCTTAGAAAGAAACAAGGGTGGAATTTTTATAGAAGGATAAGGGAACGATAGAAAGGCATACCTGAGAAGGATTCTCCTCAGATAGTGAAGTTATCTTCAGTCTTTCCTCAACAGTAGCACCTTTGCTTTGGGAAGGGGTTCCTGAAGATGTTCCATGGCTCCCCCCTACTTTGATAACTTCTTTCGAAGCTATCGCTGATGAAGTGACGGCTGAAGAACACCATAGAGATTGATCTTCTTCATCGTCATCATCATCATCTTGATGAGGTTCTTCCTCTTGATCTTCAAGATCAAGGGCATCATCTTCATCGTCCTCCTCTTCCTCTTCATCGATTAACTCATCGATGGTAGGAGGGGCTTTTTCAACAGCTATCTCCCCCTCAACCTGAGAGGGAGTTTCCTTCTGTTGAACCTCTGCAGCAACCTCAAACTCCATATTTTCATCAGCTTCCTTCTCCCCCTCTTTGTCATTATCATTTAGGGAGAGATCTTTGGAAGGAGATGAAGCTTTTGCAGCGACCAACACCTGAACTTCAGCCTCCAAACTGTCCAGACGGCCTTCAATCGCAGGAAGATCTGACGTAGCCTGATCAATGAACTCTACGGCAATGTTCAACGAGGTACAATCGTTCTCTGTGAATGAGGGAGTAGGAGTCGGAGCTGGTGCCTTCAGTTGAGTCAGGATTTGCTGAAGAAGGACTTCACAAGAATCAACCTTTGTAGCCAGGATTGCAAAATGTTGTTGTGAGTCTTCCCTGACTTTTGCAATCGTTTCTTAGAGAGTAGCGATTTGAGAAACGTTAGCTTTGGAGGCACATTGAGCTGTGAGTGTCTGCAGTGCTTCACCAGCGGTATGAACAGCGCTAGTGGTGTTGTTGAGAGAGGCAGTCAGAGACTCCACCTTTGCACTCAAACTTTTGACATTGGTGTCAACAGTCGCCAAACTAGGACCTGAAATATAAGTTACTTTTTGAGAAACAGGCTTATATGGTGAGTTGGGAGTAGTGTTTAAGGTTATAGGGGTACCTGAATTATCAAACATTTTGTAGAATTGCAAAGATTCCTCAAAAGATTGATGTTCAGGTCCTATGGGTCCAAACTGTGGTTGAGCAGAAATAGATGGAGGGTTAGAGATCAAAGAAATAGAAGGACTAGAGATGGGGATAGAAGAAGTAGGGATAGGGGTAGTTACCTCAGTTTGTTGTTGAACTGGGATCGTAGGTTGCGTCACTGTTGTTGTGACAGCAACCGAGATCGCTGGCACGGTTGAAGCGGGTATCACTTAGGATGTGGAGGAGAGACCCACGAATGCATCCAAGGAAGTTTGTTGATAAACATCCTTAGGTATTGAGCTAGAGGTAGCTTTCTCCTTGGTCACCTTGGCCTTCTTCGAAGAACCAAGGGAGCCAGTTGATGGTCGTTTGGAAGGGGTAGCGGCAGGGATAGCAGAAAAAGGAACCTCCTGCGTGGCCGCTGAAGACGAAGAAGTGAGGAGAGAGAGTCGGGAGCGAAGTTTAGAGATACATACCTCATTGGGGAGCGGCTTTACCTCCAAGGAGCGCTGACCCACTTTGGGAAAAGAAGCATCAGCATTGGTGGGGTAAGTAGTAGGGTATAGAAACATCAGGTACGCACAGATGAAGCGTACATAGGGAATCTTTGGATCCCTCTCCGTCTTCTCTATCTTTGACCTTAGATCGTCAAAGATAGCTGTTGCGTAGTCGAAATTTCTTCCGGCGATCACTGAGTAAGTCATTTGGACCTGAATTTTGCTGGCCTGGTCCAATGACCCACTCTTCCCACTCATACACTGAATGAAGTGAGAGAAGATGTAGTTAAGCTGAGAAGGCATGAGCGCCTTCTTCACCAGAGTCAGCTTCTTGTTTGGTATTGCCGTTCTTGGCTTGGGTTCCCAAGAGTATTCCATAGCATCCAGGAATTGGATGAGTTCAGCATCAGTGGGTAAGGCGTCGAATCCATTCCTGGATTTGCCGGGAAATCGCAGAGCTTTCCTCAGCCCTAAGGCTGTCATCATCCCTGTTCCAAGTTCAGTGCTGAAGGAGATAGCAGGAACTAATTCACCCTTTTTGTTGGTGAGAGAGGTCTCTTCAGCGGTAAACCAGAATTGTTGGAGAAGAGCTTTGGAAGGTGTGGGATCCACAGTGATAGCATAGGCAATGCCGGATTGCTTCAGAAATTTTGTGGCTTCCACCGGATGTGGGTATTTGACACCATCAAAGTCAACGCGAGCAAAATGATTGTTTTTGGGAAGCTCAGAATCAACGATGGCGAACTTGACGTTCTTAGAGGCGACAAGTGCAGATTGAGACATTCTGTTTATGAATAGATAGAAGAATAGAAGAAAAGTTTTAGTCAAAAAATAAAGAATTGTTTTCCCAGTTTCTATTTTAGGAAAGAAACATAGAAAAATCAACATATTTGAAGATTAAAAGGTGTTGTTAATATAAGATATAAGAACAAGAAGAAAAAAGCAAAGATTTTGAATGAAGATAATCAAAAGAAAATGATTTTGAATGAATAAAATCAAAAAGAAGGATGATTTTATAAAAAAGAATCTTATAAACCCATAATGGAAGTCCATAAATGGAGTATTATGTAAAAAGATTTAGAAGTAGAACAAGAAGAAGATCAAGAATAACCTGTCGATCTTGAAGGAGATGATGCAAATGCTTGAGAATGCTAGAATTCTTTTGAGAGAGTTTTCTTGCCTTGAAAGTATTTCCAGAAAGCGTAAAATGATAAGAATGGAAAAACATTATTTTTATACGTGAGAGAGAAGGAGAGAGAGTGTGAGAGGCGGGAAAACAAATGTTCATCATGACATGGACATGTCCCACGAAGTTGATTGGATGGAAGGGCAACGGACGAACGTGTCAGAGAAAAGGCATGTCATGGATTGTCGATTCAAATGACGTCATAGAAGAGAGAGAGAGACTGTTCATTTTGTCCGTTTTGAAATTATCGCTGAAGAAAAGTCAGCAATTGATTTTTCTTTTTGAAAGTATCCCTGATGGTAAATTTAGGGATGAATTTTCTTTTAAGAAGGATCACTGACTAGAAATATCAGTGATAATTTTATTTTTCAAAAAGCTTTTAATCATTTGAAGAAAGTTCAGTGATTAAAGTTTATATTTTGAAAAAAAAACATCTTAACTGAATGAATATTCAGTTGTAGGGATGGAGAGAACATACCTGAGAGTCATAATGTTTATCAGAGTGATAAAAGGGGAACTTATGATTATTGACACAATGCATGAAGGCTGAGGAATTATTCTTCGAGATTCAGCATTCCAAGCTCACTGATGAGAAAGTTGAACCTTGTCTCATCAATAGGTTTTGTGAATAAATCAGCAAGCTGATAGTCAGTAGGGATGAAATGAAGTTCAATATCACCGTTCATCACATGATCTCCGATAAAATGATATCTGATCTCTATGGGTTTCGTCTTTGAATGTAGCACTGGATTATTCGCTATAGCGATAGCACTAGTGTTGTCGCAATAGATTGGAATCTTTGATAGCTGAAGGTCATAGTCTAATAGTTGATTTCTCATCCATAAGATCTGAGAACAACAGCTTACAGCGGCTACGTATTCAACTTCAGCTGTGGAAGTGGACACTGAATTTTGCTTCTTGCTTGTCCAACTTACCAGCTTTCCTCCTAGGAGTTGACATCCACCAGTGGTACTCTTTCTGTCAAGTTTACAACCTGCAAAATCACTATCAGAATAACCAGTTAGATCGAACCCCTGAGTCTTTGGGATACCAAAGACCGAGGTTAGGAGTTCCTTTCAGATATCTGAAAATTCGCTTGACAGCAATCAGATGGGATTCCTTGGGTTCAGATTGATAGAGTGCACATAAACAAGTAGAATACATAATGTCAGGTCGGCTCGCTGTAAGATACAGCAGGGAGCCTATCATTCCTCTATAGGCAGTGACTTTAACAGGTTTTCCAGATGGATCTTTGTTAAGAGTCAGGGGAGGCGCCATAGGATTTTTCATCGCTGAAGTTTGTGTAAGATCAAACTTCTTCAGCTTGTCTTTAATATACTTACCTTTGCTGATAAAAGTATCTTTGTCATATTGTTTAATCTGAAGACCAAGAAAATATGTCTCACCCATCATACTCATTTTGTATTCTTTCTTCATTCTTTAAGCGAAGCGAGTACACAGAGATGGGTTAGTAGAACTAAATATGATGTCATCGACATATATTTGTACAAGAATAATATGACCTTTTATCTTTCTGAAAAACAATGTATTAACAATTTTATCACGTTCAAAATTTTCAGAGATAAGAAAAGATGACAGAGTGTCATAGCAAGCACGAGGGGCTTGTTTTTGACCATAGAGAGCCTTATCCAATTTATAAACATAATTTGGATACTTAGGGTCATAGAACCCTGGAGGTTGTTCTACATAGACTTCTTCATTCAACTTTCCATTTAAAAACGTTGATTTTACATCCATTTGATAAATGATGAAGTCTTTATAGACTGTATAAGCTAAGAATACTCGAATTGCTTTGAGCCTAGCCACAGAGGCAAAGGTTTCATCATAGTCTATGCCTTCCTCTTGTCTGTATTCCTGAGCAACAAGTCGAGCCTTGTTGCGGGTTACAATTCCATGTTCATCTAACTTGTTTCTAAACACCCATTTGGTGCCTATGACAGTTTTATCAGATGGTCTAGGAACGAGATTCCACACTTTGTTACGAGTAAACTCAGTCATCTCTTCTTGCATAGCGCTGACCCAGTTTGGATCTCTGAGGGCATCATCAGTCTTCTTTGGTTAATTAAAGAGAGAAAGTTAACAAAGAGACAGATATTACCTGAACTTCGTCGTGTCTGAATATGTGCATCGGGATCACCAAGAATTTGATCTATTGGGTGATCTCTGGTCCATCGCTGAGTAGGAGCATGATCGCTTAACTCAGATGTTGGATCAATAATTGGGATGTTTACTGATGAGGACGTTTGAGGTTCATCGGCAATTAACTGTTGAGTAGTGGATAGACTATTGTTATCAGAGAGGTTTTCAGACGAAGGTATATCTGATGGTAGTAGGGAGTTAAGAGGTTCAGCTGAAACCCATGAGTTGGATTCAGCGTTAGGATGTATGATGTTTGGATCATCATCAACAGTAGGTGGATCTGTGTGCTGATGGTTTAAAAAGAAGGGTTTTGTTTCTCTGTAATGAGAAAACATCCAATCATTTAGCTCTTCATTGTCAGCGATTGGTTTAGAGTTCGCTGAGCGAGTTTCATCAAACGTGACATGAATTGTTTCTTCCAAAGTTTGTCTTCGCTTGTTGAAAACTCTGTAGGCTTTGGAGATGGAGGAATATCCTAGAAATATTCCATCATCAGCTTTTGGGTCGAACTTTCCAAGCTGATCTTTGTTGTTTAAGATAAAGCACAGACAACCAAAGATATGAAGAAAGTTGATTGAGGGCTTTCTTCCATGAAAAAGTTCATAAGCTGTCTTTCCAAATCGCTTTACTATCAGCGATCTGTTTTGAGTAAAACATGCAGTATTTACAGCTTCAGCCCAAAACTGTGTAGGGAGATGAAAATCTCTGAGCATTGATCTAGCAGCTTCACTGATCGTTCTGTTTCTTCTCTCAGCGACTCCGTTTTGCTGAGTTGTTCTTACTGAGGAGAAATTATGAGAAATTACCTTGTTCTCAAAGAAATTGTTCAGAGAACTGTTTTTAAATTCAGTTCCATGATCACTTCTTATTGAACGAACAATAAGATTATTCAGCACTTCCATCTTTTTAACAAAAGATATTAGTTCTTCTGGAGTATCACTCTTACAGCGAAAAAAGATAACCCAGGTATAGCGAGAGAATTCATCTATAATGACAAGTGTATATTTCTTTCCAGCTATTGATTGGATATTGACAGGGCCAAACAGATCCATATGTAAGAGCTGAAGAGGACTTGTCACTGAGGAAACTTGTTTAGATTTGAAACTAGCTTTTGTTTGTTTTCCTTTTTCACATCCTGAGAAGAGAGATTCTTTAGCCTATGAGTGCTGAGGAAGACTAGAAACCAGTTCCTTAGATGAGAGAATTCAGGGTTTTGAAGTTTAGATGAGAGAGCCTTTTGTGCCATAGCCAGTTGACATCAGAAGAAGCTTTAGAGAGAAAACATAAGTTTTCAGTGGTAGTAAAGTCCATATCTATTACATAGATATTTTCTCTGTGATAACCACTGAGAGAAAGTTTTCCTTTCTCATTTACCACAGAACATGCTTTCTTAAAAAAGTGAACTTCGTAGTCTTTGTCACATAGCTGACTGATGCTTAGAAGATTGTGCTTCAGTCCATCTACATAAGCGACTCTTCGAAAGGTAGTTGTCCCATTTCTGAGAACACCAAACCCTCGGGTATATCCTTTTCCATTTCCACCAAAGGTCACAGAGGGACCTTTCTCTTCCTTGTATTCAGTGAGCAGGTCTTTTTGTCCAGTCATATGACGAGAACATCCACTATCGAGATACCAAATGCCCTTTGATCCCTGCACACATAAGGAAGATTAAGCGTTGCTTGGTACCCACTTTTCAATGGGTCCTTTTGTGTAAGTGGAGATGGAAGGTTCAGTAATCTTCACAACAGATGAAGATTCAGTTGCAGTGGTAATCTTCACTTTGGTTAATTTCTTAACTTTAGTGATATTATTCACCTTGGTCGATTTTTCAGCTATAGTGACCTTTTCAGCCTTGGAGGCATTCATCTTCACTTTAGCTGATCTATCAGCTTTAGTGGCAGTTGGACATTTGCTTGCAATATGGTCAGTAAAACCACAGTGATAACATTTTCTATATTTGAATATGATTTTAGGACCAAAAATAGAAGGTTTTGCAAGTTTAAGATAAGCAGGTCCAGCTCCAAGAATGCCTTCATCATGAGATCTGGGAGGAATTTTTATTTCTTCAGATCTCGTGGGTTTAAGGTCAATTTTTATCTTTGGAGGACTGAGATCGAAGATTTCTATCACAGAGCTAGAGGATTGATTCACTAAAGGTTTAGAAAAAACTTTCAGCTTTGCTTTCTTGGTAGCCTTCTGAGGACGAAGAATGGATTTTCCTTTATCCGCAGACTTAGAGCCTTTGGATTTTTCCTCAGGGATAGAATTTGAAGAAGAAGGAAAAATTGATCATAAGAAGTGTCAGAGATAGGAGTGACAAACGTTTCAAACTTAAGCATGGAACTTTCTTCTTTAGGCTCATCCTGTGGTGTCCAAAAGCCAAGACCAGTTTTATCACTTTCAGGAGTTTGAGCATTTATTATCTCAGAGATCTTTGTTGATGATTTGCACCATTTTTCAACATGAACCTTTTCTGCTTTTAGAGCAGCGATGGCTTGTTCGCGTTCAATGCTGATGATTTCATTTATAATGACTTGATCTTTTAACTTCTCTTCTAAAAGAGTTAGTTCTCTGATCTTTTCATGACATTTCTCTAGCTCTTGAGTTAAATGAACATTTTTGTTCTCAGCTTGAGTTTTGTCGTTTAGAGCATTATAAAGATCAATCGTCAGCACATCATGTCAGGATCAAATTCTCAACAAGAATAAATTCTCAGAAACTAATATCAAAGAAGTTGCGGAATAACACTTTGATATTCAATGTGACAGTAAACAAAACAGTATATAATCAACAACATGTAAACTTGTATTCAATTTTCAAATCACAAGATTACACACTCAACCTCAATCTTGAAGAAAAGACTCTTACAAGACGAATTCTACTTCTCTAGAATTAGGATCTATGCCTTGAGGTTGATTTTCTATAAAACTTAGAATGAATAATTAATTCTAAAAAAACAAAAGTTATCTCACTATTCTAAACAATACAGTATATATACTGAAGATAAAAGCTAATTACAATTAATAAAATATCTTTAGAATATCTTCCATCATTATCACTGCATATACTCCACTAGTTTCATATAGAGTCCAATTGTTGACTGATTTGAACACATTCCTGATCACATGCTCTACTTCATCAGGCTTGAACATCATACACAGATACTCCATCACCAGTTTTGTAATTGAAATCTCTAGAGCTTTCAGTATATCTGCATACAACTTCATTCCTATCTCAAACATTTCTTCGAGATCTGACCTAGAGCATGTTCTTACAATCTTTGCCTAAGTATTGAACACCTCATACTTTTCATCCTTCCTTTTTAGCCTTATGTATTCCTTTCCATCCACTGTCAATGTATCCCAGAGAATAACCTCAGGAGGCTTAACTCCTACAGGTTCTGCTGAAATTGGTTCAGGCACTTTGTCCATCACTACCATATACATATTTACATCATCTGTACTTGATGGCTCTTTCTGTTTAGATGACTCAGGTGCCCTTATTCTTCAGCAACCTTCTCAGCCTCTCCTTCAACTATTTTAGGCTTCTTGGTTGACTTTCTCCTTGCCATCATCTTGGTTCTCTTTAAAGTCCTTAGACTTTCACCCAGAGTGGCATCTTTCTTTTGTGGTGTTTCTTGCTCATCTGGAAAGGGCTTTTCTATCACAAAGTCATTGCCTTCTTTCATCCTCTTCTCCATCTCCACCCTTGCAGTTTCATTCCCCTGAAGCTTTAACATCTCTGAATCATACAGCTCTTTAATCTTCTCAAAAGACATCTTTGAGAACATCTCCTTTCTGACTCCTACAACACCTTTGAGAAATATAATCATCTTGTTTCTCTCTTGGGTACCTAGGAATGTCTTTGAGGGTTGTCTCTTCTTTGCAGCTGTTTTTACCACCACTGATTTCTTCAGAGTTGCAACTTTCTTCTGTGCAATTTCAGTTGCAAGGCTTTGTTGATAAGCTTCATTCAATTCAGCAGCTAGAGCCTTAGCCATCTCCCTGTCTTTGTCTACTTGAACATTTTCTGCTTGTTCCAATTCAGCTTGTATCTTTCTTGCCAAAGCTTCATCTGCCTCAATCAACTTTTGCCTTTTCATTGTTTGGTCGGATTCTGAATCAACTAGCTTTGCTTTACCCTTTTCTTTGCTTATCACCTTCTCAGACCTGGATTTCATTGCAACATCACCTCTTTCTTTTATGATAACTCCTTTGGCCTTTGAAGTGACCTTGGGAGTATCATGTTTTGCTTTGATTAGGGTTTCTGCAATTTCCAGCTCTGTTAGTACTTCCTTCACTGTTTCTGCTGCTTTGCTTATTTCAGCAGTACTAACCATTTATGCTGCTTTACTTGAACTAGCAGCATTAATGGTTTCTGTTGCTTTCTCTGTTACTGCTGCTTTCTCCCCCTCAACATTAAGTTCCTCTCCCTTTTCTGGAGCATCTTCCCGGTTGACATCAGCTTCTGACTCCCCCTTTTTGGGAGCATCAGTCACTGGTTCCCTTCTTTTAAGCACAAATTGCCTCCTCTTCTTTTTCTGGAGCAATCTCTTTACCATAGTCTTCAGTTTGGAAATCTGAGCTTGTTGAGACAGGACTATTAGTTTCAGCTCTTCGATATCTTTTCCTTGATTGATCACATCCCAGTTGATGTTTGCTATTGTGTCCATCAATTCAAGATAGTCATATCTGTCCTCACCTTCTCCAGGAGTGTTACCCCCTTTTGAAGGATCATGGGATCTTTTAGTAGTGGAAGCCTTCTGCCCAGCAGAAGCACTTTCCACCCCCGTGGTTTCTTGGCACCTGGGACCTTTGAATGATTGCTCATTCAAAGTTGCCATGGGGGAAGTAGTGGCAGAAGTAGTGGCAGCCTCAGCACCCATATACTCAACCCTCTCCTCAGTGAGCACCTCCTTGGGGTTGGGAGACACCCCTGTGGTTTCCCTGTGGATATTCTCTAATGGAGAATTCTCCATTAGAAGGTTTAAAGGCTTAATGGGTGATGGTACAAGAAGGGAAGGAACCTTCTTTACCTGTTTCCTTTTGTAAGTTTGGGTAATTGGAGAAGTTGGTTTGTCAAGAAGAGACTGAGGAATTGATTTAGAGTGGGAAGGTTGGGATTTGCTAGCAGTGGGATGGTCTAATGGGGGCCTTGACCCTGCTGCCATACCTTTATCAAGGTGGGACACTACCATCATTGTAGAGAACAATGGGGTGTCAACTCCTTCCGAGTCCCCAGCAGATCTTCTCATATTTGAGAAAACCTTGCCTTTAGGGGGTTTAAGTACATATATCCCATCAAAGTGAGGCATATCCGTCAATTCATGGGTGATAACTGCTTAGACAAACCTGCGGTACATATAAAAACTCTTTTTGTTTCCCAAGTTTGAGACAAGATCATTGAAAATCATTTTAGAAAAATTGTACTTTCTGGCAGTGGCCAAGCATACCAAAGCATAAGCAATGGTGCTACTGAACTCACTCCATCCAGTAGTCTTTTTAGAAATGCAGTGCATCAGGCTATGAACAAGAAAACGCCATTGGGGTGAGAATTTAGCTTTTGAGAACTTAAAAACACCGAATGGGCCTCCATACCCCATCCTTGAAAGAGTGGAAAACAGTTCATCATTAGAGATAGATGAGATACCAAAGGCATCGTCTAGACGTAGACTGATGCGAATTACCTCTTCAATAACTGTCAAAGGTTTTTCACAGACCCTTGTCCTGATCATTTGCACACCATTCTCAGCAACAATGGTGGCATTAGCCCAGAACTGCCTTTGATGCTCGATATTGATTGATGGAGACACTGTCAGAGCATAGGCGATATGGCTAGTTTTCAGAAAATCCACTATCTGATGAAATCCTGCAGCTTGCTTTGGCTTTTGGAGCATCGCGATTTCATTGTGCTCGTCGATGAATGCCATGGATGCCATTGAACTGGGATGTTCTTGCCTGAAAAACTTGGTACTTGAGAGAAAAGGGTTAGAGCGCAAGTGAACAGTATGCAAAGAGTCGTTATGAACTTTTAGGCGGGCAAAGGGTATTTATAGTATTCGGATTATAAGCAGTATTAACCTAGAGCAGTATTAAATAATAAGCAGTACTAACGGCTAGCAGTATTAACCACTAGCAGTATTAACTGAGAGCAGTATTAACTGAGAGCAGTATTAACCACTAGCAGTATTAACTGAGAGCAGTATTAACCACTAGCAGTATTAACTGAAAGCAGTATTAACCACTAGCAGTATTAACTAACTAGCAGTATTAACCACTAGCAGTATTAACTAACTAGCAGTATTAACTGAGAGCAGTATTAACCACTAGCAGTATTAACTAACTAGCAGTATTAGCGCGACTTCTCTCAGCTTCAGGCAGAGAAGGATTAGTAGAGATAGATACCTGAGATGATATATAGCTCATAGAAGGTTCAGATGGTTCTTCCACTTCTTCTTTAATCTCAGCCATGAGGCAGAGATTCGCGACTTCTTCTTCATTAGAACTTGATTCTTTTGATTCAGCCCAGTCATGTTCTTCAGCGATGAGACCTTTACCTTTTCGCTTGTAGCTTTTCAGCTTTTGATATTTGTTCTTCAGGTTTAGGTATTTGTCGTCACTGGATCTTCTTGAGGTAGAAGGCTTGAAGACCTTTTTAGACCTGCACTCACTAGCAAAGTGTCCTATCTTTTCACACTTATAGCAAGTGACAGTAGCCTTATCAACAGGAGTTGATTTTGGATTTTCAGTGAGAGAGAGAGAGGCTTATATCTTCGAAAATTGCTCTTTCTTGCAAATCTCTTAAAATAGTTTGTCAAGAGTGCTAAGGACTCATCGAAATCTGAAAGATCAGGGTCTGATAGATCCTCAGATTCAGAATCTAACTCAGTGATAGTGAGAGTAGATCTCTGAGATGGAATTATCTCTGAAGAGACTAAAGCAACAGGAGCGCTTTTGGAGTCTTTAGAATCTTTTGCAAGATTCTTCTTTAAGAGATTTGATTGCTCATAGTTGAGCAATATTCCATACAGAGTGGTGAGAGAAAGAGAATTTAAGTCTTTTGTCCGCTTAAGACATATTGAATAACTGTCCCAGCTTTCAGGAAGACATTTTAAGAATTTTGTTAGGACCTCAGAATTAGAATAGGTCCTACCAACGGTTCTTAGATGAATGATTAAGCAGTTAAACCGCTGATGAACGTCAGAGAGAGATTCATTCTTACCAGCGATGAAACTTTCATACTGTCTTTCCAAGTAAATCTTTCGAGTCTCTTGGATTTCAGTGGTGCCCTCATATTGAACACATATGGTTTCCCACATTTCTTTAGAAGTTTTCGGATGCATGATGGAATGGAAAACTTCATCAGGCAGAGCCATTGAGATAATGGTCTTTGCTCTTGCATCTATACCTACTTTCTTTTTGTCGTCATCACTCCACTTTCTTATTTCCTTAACGACATAGCGTTCAGGGGCAACTTCAGTGGTGGCAGTAACGGGAACTGCAGCTATAATTCTAACAGGTTCATAAGGTCTATTTTCTTTATACTCAGGTATAGTAGGATCAACACCTTCAAGAAATAGCATCATTCGATTTTTCCATAGAGAAAAGTTATCTCTGCTAAATCGAGGAGGTTTAGAGAGTGAACCATTATCATGGTAGTTAGTGTTTGTGTTAAGTATCATTTAGAACAACAAGGAAGAGAATAAAGCAAGATCTTGTTTATCAGATTAAACAGTCTACTCTGATACCACTTGTTGGTCTCAGAGGTGCTTAACAAGTTTGTAGAAGGGGGGGGGGGTTGAATACAAACACAGAAATTTAAAGTTTAATAAATTGTTTATTGATAAATCAAACACAATTTACAAGTTTGTTGCGGAATAAGATTAAGACAGACTCAATCTAAACAAACTTAAGAAACACTAAGATGGTTGCACAAGAATTTCAGACAATGGGGGATTAAGGAATATAGAAAACAAAGGTTTCTATTTGGAGTTCAAGGATTGAGCACACCCTCAGATGGAGGGGTGAACTTACTATTTATACCCTATGCATTAAATGCATGGCAGGGCACTTTAAACGTGGCGTTCACTAATTGGCTTTGAAAGTCTGACTTTGGGAGACATGCTTTCGGCCGTATCATGAATAGGGTAGTTGACAGAGTTGTTGTACGAATTATGGCAGAGGCATGTCCGTTCTGACACATTGTACTGAGTTGTGCAACGTAAGACAAAGGAAACTTGAGGTATAAGCTTTGTGATCATTTGATCGCTGAATATCTCTTTCTTCAGAGATATCAAGAGTTCAGCGATCACTGAAGCTTTCCTTATGTTCATTCGCGTATAAGTAGAGTTGTCTTTGCTTCACTGATATCCGCATCAGGTCATTAGTAGACTTCTGTTTGTTCAGCAGCTTCGTCTTCGATTCAGCTATGAACATTAGTTGACGCGAGACTTGCCTTCAGGGATTACGTTACTGTTTACATCAGAACTATCAGCTATAACTGAACAGACTCAGTTTGATAACTGATAGTGAAACACTAATACATATTAAATGTTTATAAGAAAGACTATCAACGATAACTGAACAGACTCAGTCTGATCGCTGATGGTGAAACACTAATACATATTAAACACTTATTATTAATCCTTGTTTTCTCGGATTCCAACGACGTAAGCTCACATTCCATTTGAAAAGTTTAGGAAAGTCTTTGTAAAAATACTGTCTCGCGCTCTCATCCTCATTGTTTCTATCGAAAAAGGCAATCAACATTGTTTGTTAACCTCTCTCTGTCTAGTAACAATATCTTTCATTATATCATCCTCTCTGAACCTAACCACCTGCTTATTAGGGAGATGGAGTTCCAAAGCCATCACATAAGGTTTAATTTGAGAAAGTGTAAAGCTAAAAATCCGCCACATTGCTTCTGGAGGTGAGACATAACGTGCATATTGAAACCTCTGAATCTCCTTAATAACACCTTGTCATTCGTCTGGATCGATATGCGTAACTTGTTTCTCATGGCCCTTGAAAATATACTTGAATAGATACTTCACAAATGTAATGCTCGAGCAATCCTCAACATTAATATGACAATTGAACATCATTAACAACTTGGGGTTATACGGGAAGACCCATTTATTATCCAGTGTATTGCCCCGTACATTCACATCCCTTCCAAGATTTCTTCTCCGATACAACGGATATGAGTTCTCAGTTTGTGCTGTCTTAGCATTGAATTGCCTAGGGTATCTGAAACGATATTTTTTTGGCTCACCTTGCATGCAAGGACTGGATGGTCGTAAATGACCACAAAGACCGTGTATCATGTGTTGGACAACCAAATGGTGCATTTGAGGATACTTTGTCGTGTCTAGAATTTTAGCATACACAATCTTGTCATAATGATCTGGATTGGTCATCTTGTCCTCAGTTCGCATTATAAAGAGGAAATGTGTATGTGGAAAACCACGCTTCTGAAACTCAATGACATAAACATATGCCCTGACAGTGCCAAGGATGTCCTTCTGGAAGAGTTGGTCCTTGAGATCCTCTAATTTGGCAAGAAAAATTATTGCAACAAGGTCTGGTCGATCTACTGCAGTCTTACCGGGCAATAACTCTTTAAGAATTTGAGGCCATTTTGGATTGCACGTCATTGTTAGGAATATATCGGGTTTCCCGTCATCTTGAACTAAATCCATGACATCCAAAAATCGTCTTCGCATGTCACGCGAGCCTCCTATAATACTTGCAGGCAACACAACTCATTGTTTAACTCTACTGGGTTGAACCTCACCAACATTAACACAATCCACGATGCCTTGATATAAATCCGCTCTTATTTTGGTTTGGTTAAGTTCACAAAACCGTAAACGTGAAGTCTCAATCTTGATGTAGGTATCTACCACGAATTGTTGCAGTAATCTTCCCCCCAATAAAAACACATTCCCATTTTCACGGATCTGGAACTTTGAACAATAGTATTCTCGCATTGCTACAGTATTCCTACCCTACCCTACCTTGCATAAGTGTCTGTGTAATATTTTGAAACATTTAAATTGATGATATCTATATTTTCAAAACCATTTATTTTCTTCATAAATATTAAAGCTTGCGATTAAATTCATACCTTCTGAATCTTCCTCCATGATTTCGTTGTCATCAACAACTTCATTTATAGACACTGCATGTCTTGGAATTTTAGAATGTCATCCAGACTCACGGTTGGGAAAAAATAAAGGATAAGACAATGGATCGTAACATTCGAGGTGGGCTTGAATTTCTTGGCTATAATCAGACCTCCCTTACACAAGATACTTGTCCTATATGCAGTTATGTTGTCATTGCCTTCAACCTAAATTCCAGCAACCTACAGAATGACATAATAAAATTTATTGTATAAAAGCAAACTAAAAGCCATAATATAAAAACAATCATTTGTATTCAAACCTCAGATGTAGTCGGCCGATTGTATACCCGTTGGTCAAGTTCCACCGATGCATTCAAAGTGACTCTATAGTTGTCAAGCGGTCCTAGTTCTGCAAGGCTTCTAAATGTTCTCACGTACGGGTTCGTAGCATGAACACGTGTCAAAATTTCAATGATACTTCTATCAAGATTGGGCCATTGGAGTCTAAGTTGAAACTTAGACTCGACATCATAAAAATGTAGTTGGAAATACCTAGGTTTCCCATCCCTTGGAACTAACTGATCAATATTATGATAAATTCCTCCGTCTGCACAAAAAGTATATACCCCGGATGTCATATTATTCATTGTCTCATCCAAAGTTACACCCATCGATGTGAAAGAAAAGTTGGTGATGTATGCACGTATGTTGTACCTGAACATTTCGCCCAACTGAGATTGTGATGTGAAGAGATTGTATAATTCTTCGGGAATGGGAGAGTATGGTAACTTTGTCTTCCCACTTATGCAACAAAAGGAAGGGAATTCAAATTTGAATCGTTTTGCTCCGTAATGAGTACATGCAAGTTGTTCCTTCAAAATGTTATGTTCCTTAGGTATACCTTTGTAAATATAATCATACAGATCTTCTTGGAGGATTTCATTTGGGTTCGACGAATTGACAATGACCTCGGTGCTTCTTTGTGTGCTAACGCCCATTCTCATCATGTTTTTTTTCCTTATTTCGTTGATAAAAATTTCTATTATAAGTTCTCTTCCTCTCAGCAATAACTACTACACTAACTGGTGTCCCTTCGGTAACTAAATCATCATGAAGTCGAATTTCACATGGTGTAGTATGTTCTTGCAATGTTCGTGATTGTAGGTGTCACGTAGCTATTGCAGTGAAATTGGTGACAAGTGTTGTAGATTGACTACTTCCTTCGCCATTAGCTACTTGTCTCCTTTTGTTAATCTCTTTTTGTCGTGCATAGTATTCCCGATTGTATTGTTTTCGTTTTTCTGTCACAAAATGAATTTTAATGAAATGCATAGACATAAATATTATGTTATTATTTCCATAAACTAAACATACCTTTTTTGTATATCTACATCAACTTGGGAGACATCACTATTTGCATCTTTTCTAGGATTTTGTTGTGCATAATATTCTTTATTTTAATTTCTTAGTTTTTCTGCAATAATATTTTAATGAAAATGCATAATCTATACTATATCGTAAATCAACAAAATTGTAAATCATAATTATGGAGAAATGATGTTACTTTCGGATAGTCATCAATTTCGTGCAAAATTGAAAAAACTTGGAAATTGAATATCGAAGAAAGTAATCGAAAGAAGGAAATGAACATAGATGATGCATTTTTATCTTGTACACATACCTTTATTTGTATCTATATAACCTTGTGTAACATCATTGTCACCTTCCTCATTTACAATCTTCATTTGACACTGTAAATTTATATAAAAGATAATATATAATTTAACAATTTCATTTTACATTGTACTTAATTATCATTAGAGTTATTGGTATGTTAAAAATTATTATTTGGTGCAAATTATTTTGATAATTGGACCAAATATCATCACCAAATCTAACGACATCAAATATTTATAAAAACAACAAATAGAAAATCATATGATGCCAAAAATACAATCACATCAAATATGTTCAAAGACAACAAAAATCAAATAGTATTACGAAATGAAAAACCACAAATTTGTCTAAATAGAACAAATACGAATCATCCTCGACAAATATAGTCACACCAAAAATTAATAACATGTCTTTACGCAAAAAGATTATCGTCAAATGTTTTCACAACATAACGATCTTAATTAGCCTCGGCATTGCCTAACTCTAATGCTACCCGCTTTCGATATCCTTGTTTCAATCTCGATCCTCGTTAACTCCATAGAATACAAAATATTCACTGAAAATTTTATAAATATTAAATTCATATATTTAAGAAATCATGGTATAGAAAAAGATTATATTAAATAAACTTATTACTGTTAGGACATAAAATGTCCTAAGTTTGTAAAGTTTTGTAAAGACCTCTAAATTGTGTTTTGAGCCTTGTATTTGCAATTGGGTTTGGGCTTAATAGGTGCACATGGGATGGTTGGTATAAATAGGAGATAGATTGTAGTTTGTATGTAACTTTACATTCACAATGTAGCCTCAAGTGTGTAACTGTATGTTTTTAGAGATAGAAACATTTCATCTCTCTGGATTGTGAATAATACAATTTGTTTCCTACCAATCTATCTTGTGCAATCTTTCGACATTGATTAACTATGAATTATTGGACCTCACGATTACGTACTTGCATCCAAGTGGATAAGTTTAAGTCGAGATGCATATATTATAGATTTTTCTTTGATTGCACGAGCGATCATTACAGGACGTTTACGCGGAGTGTCAATCAATTTCATCTTGATTACATGCCCCCTGTTCATAATTTAAAGTTTTTTATGTTTCCAAATCATTAGCTAAATATATATCTAAAATTTAGTATAGATAATTGTAATATAAGCACTTACGTCGCATGTTGTTGAAAAATTTCACATGAACCAAATCGATACACATTTTTATGATGTAGATAAGTTATCTGTCCTCCAGCGATGACTTTGCCAACAACGTCTAAAAAATTATTCATTATTAAAAAATTATTTTCAAGATATTATATAAAATTATTCTTAAAAAATCAAGATATAAGTGTAATTGTAATAGCCGGTTTAAATTTACCAATAAGTTTTTTCCGAGTCGTCCTATCCTCCTGAACCGTTTTAAGTGATGGGACCAACGGATAGAATACAAATCCATTTGCGATATCACCCGACAACGGAGTAAGCCTTGTATTATGTTTGATGCGAATCACCCAATCGTCATGGGCAAAAGCGTATCGCTCATAGGTCGGGGGATCTTCGTACAACTCTTCAACTTGAAAATGATGCAACGAAAACACGCCACCCTCCAAAATGTAATGTCTATATGACACTAATAAATGGTGGGGGATGGTTGCTACCATTTTCTGTCTTTATTATATGACAACACATTCAATTAAATAATGTACGACTAAAATAACTTATTAATTTTAATTCAAGATTAAGTATTTGTAACTTACATATCATTCCAAATATACTCTATCTGAACAACAGTTATGTTCCACCAAACATAATGTTGTTTGAGTGATGTAAAATCTTCAACGGTCTAATGGATGTCCATTTTCTACATAAAGATATCTTATATATTAAATAAAAAAATAATTTCTTGTTGGAAGTTAATGACAAAATTAAAAAATAAGTATATATATTTATTTAGTATTTATCAGATTAGTTATTGGATCATTGTGTTGGGCCATAGGCCATCTATATTGGGTCAGTTTAAATGTCCATTAGGTAGTAGTTATGCGCAGTTATATGCAGTTCCTGAGGCGTCGGTTCCAAAAGGCTGTGAAGGTTTAATGGTACCGATTCACTCTCTATTTATATGTATTATGTATGTACAGATTGATAAATCTGAAATAAAGTGTGCAGTTTGTATACTTCTGTTTTTTCTTGTGTGAATCAAATCTGGGAAGATGAAAACAGAATCATCTCACAGAAATCGAACATGGTATCAGAGCCCAAGGCTCGATCATGGGAAGTCGAAGTCGACTAGAATCAAGAAAGATTTGAATCAAGTAATGAAGACCGATACAATTCGAAGTGAAGAAGAAAGGCTTGCAAAGAAAATTCTAATAGATATGTTGAAAATCCAGTGGCTTAAGAAGATAAAGAAATCGAGGTGTTATGTATGCAAGAAAAAGGGACATGAATGCTGGAGTTGTCCATTGAAGAACAAGAAAAAAACCGATGATGATGAGAACTCAGTTTGGGTTCGAAATATACAAGAAGATGATAAAGAAGTACAAGCCTATGGTGAATATGTAGTGCAAGGAACTGATGGTGGAAATTGGAACAAAATCTGGTACGTGTCTAAATTTTACTCGAAACACATGACGCCAAATCATGAATTGTTTCTTCGATTTAAACCCGTTTTTGATCCGGAGATACAAGAACTTGACACACACTTTCTAGTGTCAAATGGTGTCAGTGAAATTATGTTAGAAACATCTGAAACTGAACTTTTGATAACATGTGTGGCATATGTACCGGAAATCGGGATAAATATACTTAGCATGAAGCAGTTGATAAGCCAAGGCTTTGAGATAAGTTTGGGTGGAACAACATGTACAATTAAGTACATGTTTGCTGATGAAGAAAGCGCCAGAAACGACAAACATGGAATAAAGGATGAGTTGACCGGAGAAGTGCTCCAGAAGAATGACATCGAAATTATCACTTGTGATATTCTCATTGGAAACGACATGAAGATAGGCAAAGACGATAACCCGGTGGAAGGAAAGCAAGACGGTTACAAAGAATGGTACGAGAAGGAATTGAAGAATATCTGTGAAAGATACGAAGTTACTAAAAGAGGTGTGAAAATTGTTGAAAATCAAGAGGAAAAGGATGTTGCACGTGAGGTGTTGGAGGACAACAATGCTCGTGATGAAGCAAGTTCAAGTGGATCGAACGAATTCAGTGATTGATATGTTATTACCTGAAGATTGGTGTGTTTTGTCATTAGGGGGGTGTGTTGGAAGTTAATGACAAAATTGAAAAATAAGTATATATATTTATTTAGTATTTATCAGATTAGTTATTGGAACATTGTGTTGGGTCATAGGCCATCTATATTGGGTCAATTTAAATGGCCATTAGGTAGTATTTATGGGCAGTTATATGCAGTTTCTGAGGCGTCGGTTCCAAAAGGCTGTGATGGTTTAATGGTACCGATTCACTCTCTATTTATATGTATTATGTATGTACAGATTGATAAATAAGAAATAAAGTGTGCAGTTTGTATACTTCTGTTTTTTCTTGTGTGAATCAAATATGTGATGATGAAAACAGAATCATCTCACAGAAATCGAACATGGTATCAGAGCCGAAGGCTCGATCATGGGAAGTCGAAGTCGACTAGAATCAAGAAAGATTCGAATCAAGTAATGAAGACCGATACAATTCGAATTGAAGAAGAAAGACTTGCAAAGAAAATTCTAATATATATGTTCAAAAGCCAGTGGCTTAAGAAGATAAAGAAATCGAGGTGTTATGTATGCAAGAAAAAGGGACATGAATGCTGGAGTTGTCCATTGAAGAACAAGAAAAAAACCGATGATGATGAGAATTCAGTTTGGGTTCGAAATATACAAGAAGATGATAAAGAAGTACAAGCCTATGGTGAATATGGAGTGCAAGGAACTGATGGTGTAAATTGGAACAAAATCTGGTACGTGTCTAAATTTTACTCGAAACACATGACGCCAAATCATGAATTGTTTCTTCGATTTAAACCCGTTTTTGATCCGAAGATACAAGAACTTGACACACACTTTCTAGTGTCAAATGATGTCGGTGAAATTATGTTAGAAACATCTGAAACCGAACTTTTGATACCGTGTGTGGCATATGTACCGGAAATCGGGATAAATATACTTAGCATGAAGCAGTTGATAAGCCAAGGCTTTGAGATAAGTTTGGGTGGAACAACATGTACAATTAAGTACATGTTTGCTGATGAAGAAAGCGCCACAAACGACAAACATGGAATAAAGGATGAGTTGACCGGAGAAGTGCTCTAAAAGAATGACGTCGAAATTATCACTTGTGATATTCTGATTGGAAACGACATGAAGATAGTGAAAGACGACAACCTGGTGGAAGGAAAGCAAGACGGTTACAAAGAATGGTACGAGAAGGAATTCAAGAAGATCTGTGAAAGATACGATGTTACTAAAAGAGGTGTGAAAATTGTTGAAAACCAAGCGCAAAAGGATGTTGCACGTGAGGTGTTGGAGGACAACAATGCTCGTGATGAAGCAAGTTCAAGTGGATCGAACGAATTCATTGATTGATGATGTTATTACCTGAAGATTGGTGTGGTTTGTCATTAGGGGGGTGTGTTGGAAGTTAATGACAAAATTGAAAAATAAGTATATATATTTATTTAGTATTTATCAGATTAGTTATTGGATCATTGTGTTGGGCCATAGGCCATCTATATTGGGTCAGTTTAAATGTCCATTAGGTAGTAGTTATGGGCAGTTATATGCAGTTCCTGAGGCGTCGGTTCCAAAAGGCTGTGATGGTTTAATGGTACCGATTCACTCTCTATTTATATGTATTATGTATGTACAGATTGATAAATGTGAAAAAAGTGTGCAGTTTGTATACTTATGTTTTTTCTTGTGTGAATCAAATCTGTGAAGATGAAAACAGAATCATCTCATAGAAATCGAACATTTCTTGAAACAAAAAATAAACAATTTCTTTTTCGAACGTTTTCTTTAAATCTACAAGGCTTGTCAAGTTATTTTTAGTGGTACTGTATTAGAGATGGTCATCAGATCAGGTTTTGTATTTGGAAGAAATGTACAATGATTTATCCCATAATATGAAAGAGATGATCAACAAAGAAATGAAAAGGGTTCAGGTTATCATCATTCTGTAGAGAGTATGTATGACTATACCCCACTATACCACTACACTTGCCTAATCTAACCATATGTTACATATACATACTAGAGCAATAAAAATGCTAACCTTAATTCATTTTTGACCAATAAACATTTAGGTAAGAGTAAGCCAACATGGAGAACATGATCCTACTTTTTATCACTGAGCATAAAAATATATATTTAACTATCTATTTTATTAAAAAAGCTAACCATATTAACTCTAATTCATTTATACCATTTAGGTAAGAATAAGCCAACAGATATAATATGATCAGTTCTTTCATTAGATAACAAGTCCAGGTAGGCTAGTTGATTGAATTGATGGCTTTCAATATGATCAATTCCTACTTCTTCTACTTCTTTATGTTGGCTACTCTTATGCTCCTATTCCAACAGCCATGTGCATCTTTTGGTTTTACAATCATTTGAACAAAAAATTACAGCAACATAAACCAACAGATGAGCCTATGGCATGTAGCTCAGTTGGCAATGGGTGGGGAGACTTGCCCAATAACTAAACTAACCGGTCTTGGGTTTGAGTCCACCCCCGCCGCCCCCCCCCCCCGGCGCTAGCCACAACCGCTGAGTGAGCCTCAAAATGCCCCCTCATACGGATGCCCGAGTAGGCAGGGTCAGGTATGGGCCTATCAGGGTTGCCGGTATCAACCTTTTTGCCCAATAAACCAACAGATGAACAACAAAGAAACAACGATCGGCCACAAATTCAAAATATTGTTACTAATTCAAAATCAGACTTTGGTATAAACAACTAACAACAAAGGTATCATAGATAGTTAAAAAACCACCAAAACTAAAGCAAATTGGGACTAATAAAGAAAAGATATGAATGATACTAACAAAGTTCTATTACCTCAAAATATTCTCAAGTTTCTTGGGAATTATTCTAAACAATTGCTTTCCTTGTACACCAAAATATAGAAATTGTTAAAGTTGAATGTAATTTTTTTTGGAAATGTCGAATTTGGGAGAATTTGAAGAGGGATTCAAAAAAATGTTTGTGCTTTACAAAAGCCACAACATGATACATGAAGACCATAAGAGCAATATGGCATTTGGTACAAGAAGATTAATGTATTTATATACTTCACATACGACAAACCAAACTAAACCGATACATCTTACTCGAAATTATGAAGTCCAACCAATCTAAAATTGTGAATTCAACAATAAAAGTTATGCAATTGGTATATATTCATTTTTGGCAATAGTGGGTTGTAGAAGGTGGGAAGTCCAACAATTAAAATAGAATCGATTGATAGCAACAATAAAAATTATGCAATCTTGATTTCTATACAAAATTGATTTAAAGCATGAAATTCTCTATAAAAGATTGAATACCACCCCTATGTTACGTGACCAAGCCCATGCAACATTCCAAGCCCATGCAAAGTCTCAGGCAGTAGAAGATGTCCACGTACATGTTGGGTTAATTATTTAATTGGTGTCTATTTTAATTGTTGCTTTTGTTTTTCTTTTTGTCAGTTAGGGTTGTGCTAGAACAAAGGAGATTGAGGGGATGCCACGTTTCCATGTTTTCACCATTTTAGGATGTAGTGGTTTATGTATTTGTTCTCTTTTAAAAGAGAGAGGTCTTATGATTATGGATATACAGTAAATTGCTCTAAAACATCTCTCAATTCTATTTTGCTTCTTTCTCATTTTTTCTTAGCCATTGTCATCACGACCGACCCACATCCGTGGTATCAGAGCCAGGTTAATCTATGGAAACTATGTTAGTGTATTAATTGTATCCAAGATTTAGTGTGAAAAGTCAAGTCTAGCAAAGTCAACAAGGTCAAAGTTTCTAAGTCAACTAGATGTGAGAAGTGTTGTTTAGACTTGTGAGAGTTTATCTTGTAGTTTATTGTTTTGTAAGCTTATGGTATAAATACCTATAGTCTTGTTTGTAATCATGTAACTAGAAGAATTGTACTCAACATTGTCAGATATACAAATATTATGTTTCTCCTATCCTAACTTGTTATACAAACATGAAATGATCCAGATCTAGGACCTATCAAGTGGTATCAGAGCAAACCAAACAATTTCAGAATGATTTCATCACCAAATTTGATTCGAACTCTTGAAAAATCAAGAAAATAGTCGTTTCTTGAAAAAGTCATTGTTTGATCAAGTGTTTCATTGAATTGTTGAAATTTGTGTGTATAATTGGTTCAGTTGGATTCGATTTATGTTTGTAAACATTTTGTATTCACACATAAACACAAATTAATCGCTAATTGTGTTGTAAATTTGGATTTCATTAATTTTTCAAGAACACGAACATAGAGTCTGAAATTTGATCGAATGCATTGTAATTGTGTGTTTTTAGAAAAATTGTTGTTTAGAATTGTGTTCTAATTGGTAAATCGATCATCCTTGTGCAATTTCATGTTCTAATTTGCAGGTTTAATCGATTTGGATCGAATTGTGAAAGTCAGAGGCAAAAACGCGCAAGATCCGTAGAACGCGCAAGGTTCAAGTGAAGAACACGCAAGCAAAGCCTGCGAGTTCTAAGAGTGTCAAATTTTTTCTAAGGCAAGAAACGCGCTAACAGAGACTAGCGAGTTTCAGAAATGCGCTATGTAAGGCTTGCGAGTTTGTCACAAACGTGCTAACAGAGGCAAGCGAGTTTCATAAACGCACAATAAGAAGTCTGCGAGTTCTCGAAACGCGCACACAGTGGCCTGCGAGTTTTTCAAACACGCACATAACGTCTAGCGAGTTTCTCAGTGAACAGTACTTTGCAAGTTCACTTGGTCTGCGAGTTTAGTGCTTTGCAAGTTCTAGAGATAGAAAATTTCTGAATTTTTTTTTCAAGTGGTGATCCAAGTTTGACTTTTAGTCAACTGTTCTGAATTGTTTGGGAACGATCATTCTAATCAAGCTAATAATTTGTCATTCAAGATGTCTACTGCAGAGAGAAACCAGATGATCAACAAAGATTTGGAGCCTATCATTTTAACATCACATATCATAGTGGATGGAAATGAAACGTCTCCAACTTTAAAAAGATCTGTTTCTGAGATACCTGGTATAGAGGTTGAACGAGACAAACTGAGAATTCAGAATGCAGCCTTTATCAAACAGATTCAGGAGTTGAAATCTAAATTGTTAAATTCTAATAAAACTCCTAGTTGTGCAAAATGTACTGACATATTTAAATCTGATTTTGCAATTGCAGGTATCATCAGTGCGAAAGACAAAGAGATTAAAGAAAGAAAGAAAAATCATTGTTTTAAAAGAAAACTTAATTGTTACATGTGAAAAGGAATTAAAGCGGAAAGAGAGAAAGATTGAAAATCTTCGAAGCCAACTGAAGCCAACTGAACAAAAATCTTCAAAGCTACAAGCTGAATCAGTTGAGCTTCCAACCAAGTTTCCGGCTTTCGAAGAGAAGATATCTGTGTTGTAGAAGAAGAATGTTGATCTGATGTCAAACCTCCAAGAAGATAAAGAAAAAGCTAATCTGGAGAAGGATTCTACTCAAAAGATGTCTGAACTTTCCAAGAAAGCTAACCAAGAGAAGAAGGATTTAGAGCTTAGATGCCTTAAACTTTCAAAACAAGTGTCTGATTTTGAAAAAGTTTTGATTACAGAAAGAGACACATTTGCTAAGCAAAGAAAAGTTCTTGAAGACAAATCAACTGAACTTCCCAAACAGATCTCTATTCTACAAGACTTACTTGCGAAAGAAAGAAAAGTTTTTCAAGAAAACAAAAAGTCTTTGGAGATTGAAGAAAAAACATTGAAAAGAGAAATGTTGGGATTTTCAAGGAAATATCTGAAAAGACCAAGAACTTGGAAAAAGATTTTGAGCAATAACGTATACATTTTGAATCTGAAATATCTAAACTCACATCCAAATTAACTGTTCTGTCATCAGATTATCAAAAAAAACAGAAGGGCAAATATGATTTGAAAAAGAAATTTGACACACTTTCAGATGAAAGAAACATTTTGACTAAAAAGATAAATGACTTATAAGCTGCAAACATTGAATTGTCAGATAAATAACAGCTGATATGATTAGCCAATCACCTGTTGATAACTCAACAGAATCAGTCTGTTCTTTCAAAACAGCTTCAAGTTCCATTCAAGATCAAAATGTTTTCAAAAAGAAAGTGTCAAATCTAAAATTGTCAAATCAAGTCAGATTCGACCATTAAATCTATTTTATGATAAATCTGTTGATGGTTCAGCAAATTTTTATGTAAAATCTCTTGGAAAGAATTTAAAGAAAAATCATATGGTCTGGAGAGTGAAGAGTTCTTCAGATGAAGAGAAGAAGAAAGATAAAGCATCTGCATCCACATCTAAAGCCAAAAGGAACAGTGTGCATAAAGGTAACTCTTTTGGTAATCCTGATATGCTTTATTCTACTAACTATTTGATCAGGATTGCTCAAAGGAAAATTTGTTGTTCTTACTGTGGAGATAATGATTTCGTCCAACAAGAATCTACTCATAACTGGTACGGATCTTACAGAATTACTTCTCAGAATTCTGGATTTAAAAGATATAAGTCTAATGAGAAGTGGATTCCTAAATCTAACATACCAGGACCCAAATACCAGTGGGTACCAAAACCTGTTAAATCTGTTTCACAGGTACCACAGGTTTGGGGGAGCAAGATGTTTGACTTCTGAGTAAATCAACTCAGGACTCGGACTTCAAAGTCAAAGAGTAAGGCTTTTGAATACATCAGTTCAAAACCCGAACTTTAATGTAAAGGATTGTGGCTTCTGATTACATGATAGATCAGGACCCGTTCTTCAATGTTCAAATTAGGATATTATGCAAAATATCCAGGGGAGCTTATCTGACCTAAATCATTCTATAATGATTCGAGGGGGAGCTTAAAAGTAAGTATCTTCTAATCTTACATCTCTGATTGTTTAAAAGAAGAACAACTTTCAAGCATGAAAAACAGTTTCTTAAATGTTCAAACCACTTCTATATTCTCAAAAGATTTCATGAATTAAGAAGTGTGATTTTAAATGTTTTTCATTATTGAGTTTTAATGTTTAACTGACCGTGTGTTTCCAAAGATTAATACTTGCGTATTATCTTTTCTATATACTGTAAAGTATTCATACACACCGATTCAGTACTTCATTTGCAAAAAAAAATCTCAAACTGAATTCCAATAGGAGACCGACGAACGATTTGCTAAGCATGATGCTATGTTCGAAAAAATCATGGCTGAGTTGAAGAAGCTTACAACCAAGCAGGACAAAAGGGCCGTAGGCCCATAAGGTATTGCGTTGGGCGGCAGTAACCCGAAACCCTACCTTAAATTGCATTTCCCACGATTCGGGGGGGAGGATCCCAAGGGTTGGCTCTATCAGTCTGAACAATATTTTGAGTTCCAACGGGTTGAGACGGAATATCAAGTTCAATTAACATCGTTTCATCTAGATGGAATTGCACTCTAGTGGCATAGGTAGATCACCAAGTTTCGTGGCCCCATGACACGGGCTGAATTCTCAAAGGCAATTTTGGGAAGGTTTGGGCCCACCGATTACGAGGATCCAGTGGAAGCGTTATCAAGACTCAAACAAAAAACCATAGTGGCTTCGTATCAAGAGGCGTTTGAAAAAATTTCACATCAAGTGGATGGGTTACCGGAGATATTTTTGGTGGGTTGTTTTATCGGGGGATTGAAAGAGGATATACGATTGGAAGTTAAACTCAAGACACCCAGGAACTTGACAGAGGCAATAGGCATGGCTCTGTTGGTGGAGGAGAAACTCAACCTTCAACGTAGGGATTCTACGAGCTAGAGATTACTGGCTCTTCCCGCACCAAGCCGGTCCACCACTACCCAGGGAATACATGGCCCAAGTCCTAACTAGTGACTCACCCTACCTTCTCTAAACCTAATTCGACGGTTGTCACAAACCGAGGCCTGGGAACGACGAGAGAAGGGGTTATGCTACTATTGTGATGATCGGTACACACCGGGTCATAGGTGTAGCAAGCCGTAATTGTTCATGATCAGTGACGTTTCAGAGGTTGAAGACGAAGAAAATCTTGGCGATACTCAGGAACAAAACCTGGATGATTCCCAAGTAGAAATCTCGTTCCATGCAATCTCAGGTTCCATTAATCCTCAGACTCTACGGCTACCTGGAAAAATCAAAAACAAGGAGGTGGTGGTATTAATAGATGGTGGCAGTACATATAACTTCGTTGACCAAGCCTTAGTTGATCGTTTTGGTCTAGTGGTAGAAACGGATACACCTTTTAAGGTGGTGGTTGGCAACCGGGATCATGTCACTTGCACGGGGCGCGTACATGATTTAACAATAGTAATTCAAGGTTACGTCATCTCTACTGATTTTTTCATGCTTCCGGTCGTGGCATGTCCGATAATGCTTGGGGTTCAAAGGTTAAAAACCTTAGGACCAGTTGAGATGGTCTATGAGAAGCCAACGATAGGGTTCTACTTGGCGGGTTAATCACATAAGCTACAGGGTTTAAAGGGTTCTGAACTCGCTACATTGAAGACTAACGAATTGATGGGAATACAAGGCACAACCTTATTGCTCCAAATCACCCCCGTTCCCACGGAAATCCCACCCGAAAGAGATCCTTGGCCAGTTATCCAACGGGTCCTGACCCAGTTTGCTACGGTTTTTCAAAACCCCACTACATTGCCACCTAAGAGATTCCAAGATCATGGAATTCCCTTACTTCCAGGAGACCGACCCGTGATTGCCCGTCCATACCAATAACCCTATTTGCAGAAGACTAAGATCGAGATACATGTTCGTGAGTTACTTCAACAAGGATTGATTCGACCAAGTCATAGTCCCTTCTCCTCAACGGTCTTATTGGTAAAAAAATCGGACGACAAATGGCGGTTTTGAATCGATTATAGATTCTTGAATGATGTCACGATGAAAGACAAATATCCCATTCCCATGATTGATGAACTATTAGACGAGCTACATGGTTCCCGGTTCTACTCAAAGCTTGATCTACGTTCGGGGTATCATCAAATTCGAGTCCGAGACGAAGACATTCACAAGACGACTTTTAAAACTCACGAGGGATACTACGAGTTTGTTGTGATATCTTTCGGTCTCACCAACGCACCCACAACCTTCCAATACCTAATGAATGATTTATTCTAACCGTAGCTTCGTAAGTTTATCTTGGTTTTTTTTATGATATTTTAATTTATTCAAAAACTTTTGGAGAGCACGTGGATCATTTACAAGTTGGTTTGGGAATTCTGGAGGCTAACCAGCTATTTGCAAAGGCTAGCAAATGTTGTTTTGGTGTCATCCAGGTCAACTATCTTGGCCATGTTATCTCATCTGATGGGGTGATAGTTGAATCGGATAAAGTCCAAGTTGTGTCCTCTTGGTCCACGCCTACCAACGCGAAAGGGGTTCGAGATTTTCTAGGGTTGGCCGGGTATTATCGCAAGTTTATCAAGGGGTTTGGAGGTATTGCACCTCCTTTGTACAGGCTAGTGAGGAAGGCTCCTTCCAATGGGATGAATCTGCTAATCAAGCCTTTCAAAACTTGAAGAAAGCTCTCACAACAACACCTACTTTGGGGTTACCAAATTGGTCCCTTCCATTCACCCTCGAGTGTGACGCGAGTGGGGTAGGTATTGGCTCCGTCCTTACCCAAAATGGAAGACCGCTCACCTATTTTAGTGCCCCGTTAAAAGGTACTATGTTATCATGGTCGACCTACGAAAAAGAGATGTTGGCGGTGGTTAAGGCGGATCGTAAATGGAGGCATTATCTATTGGGGAGAACTTTCATGGTTAAGACGGATCATATGAGCTTTAAATATCTTTTGGAACATCGTATCACTACACCAGCTCAAGCAAAATGGTTATCAAAACTCTTGGGCTACAATTACAAAATTGAGTACAAAAAAGGGGCTTCAAACAAAGGAGCAGATGCACTTTCCCGCCGACCTGAGTGTCATTTATTAGCTATTTCTCATCCCTGTTCTCTCATTTGGGCTGACATTCAGAATGAAGTCAGAACCGATCCTTATTATGCTGATTTGCCTTCTTCATTGCCTTCTAATTCGCAGAAGAATGTCGTGGTTTGGGATGGCATGTGGTTTCGAGCAGGGCCATCTTGCTCAGTCCCACTTCTTCCTTATTACCTACTATAGTATAGATGTGTCACTCATCACCAGAAGGAGGCCATTTTGGGTTCCACAAAACCTTGGCTAAGGTAAAACAAAGTTTTTGGTGGTTTGGGTTGAAAGAAAAGCTAAAATGATTTCTACGCGAATGTCAAGTTTGTCAGGGTTTTAAAACTGATAGTATGAAACCTGTTGGCTTTCTACAACCCCTATCGATTTCGGTGCAGGTTTGGGAAGATGTAAGCATGGATTTTGTGGAGGGTTTGCCCAATTCGAATGGCTTCACCGCAGTCATGGTGGTAGTCGATAGGCTCTCAAAATATGCTCACTTTGTCCCCTTGCGACACCTGTTCACCGCCACCACCATCGCCCGAGAGTTTGTGTCTAATATTGTGCGACTTCATGGTACTCCGTCCACGGTGGTAAGTGATCGTGACAAAGTTTTTATTAGTTCGTTTTGGCAAGTTCTATTCAAATTGCAAGGTACGGGTTTATGTATGAGTTCGAGTTTCCACCCTCAATCGAACGGGCAAACTGAGGTTGTCAATCGCATGATGGAACAGTACTTAAGGTGTTTTGCTGGTTATAAGCCGAAGAAGTGCGTCGAGTGGCTGCCTTGGGCGGAGTACAGTTACAATACCTCGGTGCACACCTCCACTAAAATGATGCCTTTTCAGGTTGTGTATGGACGACCTCCTCCAAAACTGCTACCTTATGTTCTCGACACAACAAACGTACAAGCTGTTGATAAGTATCTTCGTGACCGGGATGAGTTATTGAGGCAGTTGCATGCTAATTTATTGGCAGCCCAGCATCGCATGAAAATTCAAGCAGATCATCACAGGAGGGAATTAGAATTTGAGAAGGGTGATTTGGTCTTCGTGAAGTTACAACCTTACAGGCAGACGTGTTTCGTGACACGGGTGTCCAATAAACTCAGTCCCCGATTCTTTGGGCCTTACCGAATTCTCAACAAGGTGGGACTGGTGGCGTATCGGGTCGAGTTACCACCTGGGCCACTCATACACGACGTGTTCCATGTCAGTTTGCTAAGACGATGTGTTGGATTGGCTATCGACCCAAGCCCAGCGACCATAGATGCCTCGATTCTATCTACAACTCCTTTACAACCGGAATGCATCTTGGATGAGCGGGTGGTTCAAAAGGGAAAGTATCGGCCCAAAACGGAACTCTTGGTCAAGTGGTTGGGTCGCCCTCGTGAAGACGTAACCTGGGAAACGAAATGGAGGTTTATTCGTTCTTACCCTAACTTTCGCCTTGAGGACAAGCCGAGTGTAAGTGGGGTGGATTGTTACGTTACCCATCCCATGCAACATTCCAAGCCCATGCAAAGTCTCAGGCAGTAGAAGATGCCCACGTACATGTTGGGTTAATTATTTAATTGGTGTCTGTTTTAATTGTTGCTTTTGTTTTCTTTTTTCTCGGTTAGGGTTGTGCTAGAATAAAGAAGATTGAGGGGATGCCACGTTTCCATGTTTTCACCATTTTAGGAAGTAGTGGTTTATGTATTTGTTCTCTTTTAAAAGATAGAGGTCTTATGTTTATGGATATACAGAAAATTGCTCCAAAACATCTCTCAATTCTCTCTTGCTTGTTTCTCATTTTTTCTTAGCCATTGTCATCACGATCGACCCACATCACCCTCGTGATTTCTAAACAAGATTGATTTAATTTGTTGCATAGTATCTATTAATGATGAATGCATGAAGGTTATGTACTTGCTAACTATCACCATCTTCAGAGGCAAAGATGATGTAACAGGATGTGGTGAAGATAGTCAAATAGTCAAGGTCATGTTATGTGTCAATGCATGTTCCAGACTTCTTGTCATTCTCTCAGCTCAATGCTAGTTACACAAAGTGTGTTCGATATTTCTGTTATTTTGTCTATCGTTCTATTTTGCACAACCCCTTCGTCTATATTTGTCAGGATCGAATTCTCAACAAGAATTAATTCTCATAAACAATATCAAAGAAGTTTGCGGAATAACACTTTGATATTCAATGAAACAGTAAATATGAAGAACAAACTGTAAACTTGTATTGAATGCTTTAAAGTTACAAGATTACACACTCAACCTCAATATTGATGAACAGACTCACCAATACGAATTCTACTTCTCTAGAATTAGGATCTATGCCTTGAGGTTGATTTCTCTCTATCACTTAGAATAAATTCTGTATCAAAAGTTATCTATCTATTCTATACATTCTATACATATACTGAAAGAAAAAGATAATTACAATAAATAAACAAATCTTCAGTATATCTTCCATGTATATCTCTAAGCTTCCATGTATATCCTTTCATGCGAATCTTCATCATATAAGCAGTATTAATCTTCAGCAGCATTAAATTTCTTCTAGCAGCATTAACTACCAAGCAGCACTAACTACTAGCAGTACTAACTAGCTAAGCAGTACTAACTTTGTTCAAGCAGCACTAACCTTGACTAGAAGTATTAATTCTACTAGCAGTAGTAATACTCAGAAGTATTAACCTTGAATAACACTAGCAGTAGTAATCTTTGAACCAGCAGCATTAACCATACTTAAGTTTTTCTTCAGTTCCCAACAATATTCATGTGTTCTAATTTAATACAACAGTGATCTTAAGTGGTTTTCCATTCATATCACCTAGTAGAGATGTCTTCTAAAATAATCAGTCTTCTCATCCCTATGGGGAGGTTGGCCAATGGACTGATGTGATGACTGAGTTACCAATATGCAGTACACAAACGATGCAGGACTGAATTAGAAAAACAAATGATCATCAAAAAAATATACTTTAACTGAAAGCAATCTCTAATGTGGATGATCACTTCATCAAGGCTTGTAAGAATTTGATGGGTTGTTTATGGACTTTCTTAAGGTTCACGAAAAATGAAAGATTACATGTCTAATTTCAAAGAGTTTTTTTTTTGTAAATCAACTAATTATGCATTTTTTCTGTTTTCAAATAGCAAATGATACAAGACTTCAAGAATCAAGTTTTGACTTGAAATGACCACACAACAGCAAGTATTTTTAGGCCACTATCTAAGTTTTAATCAATCTATAAACGTATGAATACGAACATGAGATATGGGGCTATGTTTTAAGAATGGAAAAGCTAACAAAATAACAATGAATGATGAAGAAACTGAAAATATGTCATCTATGTGACAAAGAAAAGGACTCCTTTTTGGAGTAATAAATTAATAGATTTTGACAAATATAATTAAACTATCATAAAACATATATAAACTGCAGAAAATAATAAATCACCTCCATGCTTGTCCTTGAAAAACATGAACTGGAATGGCTTCTTAAGCATGGGGATATCAACACAGTGCAGTACACATAGGTGGATGATATTTGAGGATGGGGATATCAACACAGTGCACACATGAACAATATTTTTTATGGATGGGGACAGGTCACAATGTCAAAGAAAATAAAAAGATCAGAGGGGGGGGGGGTAAAATAAACAGCTAACAGCAAAGAAAATCAACAGGAACAATGGTTATTACATTCTCTTGGTTTTGTTTTTTATAGCAATTACATTTTATGTTCTTAGTAGGTGCAGTATACAATGGTTATTACATTTTCTTGGTTTTGTTTTCTAGGTTTTGTTTTCCAGGCATACAATGGTGTACGATTTCATCATAAATTTTCCTTTGGTTAACAGGTTTTTATTCCATTTTTTGTTTTCCATTCTGTTTTTTCGATTTTTTTTCGTTTCTGTTTCTTTTTTGCTTTCTCACAAATCTCACCTACATGTCACAAATTTCTCCTTAAATCTCTCATCCAACAGCAAATGTGGGGCTGTGTTTCTGGATCTTTCTTACTCTTTATTAAGGTATGTTAATGGTTTTTGTTTTCATTCGGGAAATCGACAGATTTATGTCAAGAGACAAAATTACATGAATATTGACGTTTCTGTAAATTAATACTTTCTTTTTGATAAAGAATGTAATTGTTGTGTATTACAAACAAAAATGAAGAAGAAGAAATCAAGGGTGAGATAAAAGTTGTTACTAATGTTATATCATGAAAGTTTTTTGTGAGTCCGTGTGATTGAACACGATCGTTACCAGATAACAAACAACACAAAGATATAGATTACCAACCTGTTTTGATTACAAACAATGTATTACGAGGATGATGTTCTTGAAGCTCTTTCTCTCTAGATCTTGATAGACCGATATGTGTTATGTGTGTATTAGATTGTGTGATCTAATCTATCTCACTTAGCTTCTCAAACACCCTAACCTTACAACTTGCAAGCCAACTTGCAAGATAAACAATATTAAACTAAAACTAAATATCTAACTAATATAATAGTTTAAACTAATATCTAACAAATATCTAAATACCTATTTATAAGATATTTAGACTAAACATAAAATACAATAAACAACTTTGACAATTATTACAAACTGACATTAGACTTATATTAACGAGAGCGACTTTTCAGCATTAGCTTCAGATTGTGATCTTCAGATTGGATGATCTTGAATCCAATGAGATTGTACTCTAACAATCTCCCCCTTTGGATCAAGATCATTACTAAAAAGATTTTAGCAATTCAGTCTTCTTTTTCAGCTCAGAATATGCAATCTCCCTCTTAGTCTTCAATATGTAATAATCTCCAGATTTAGCTCAGAATGCTTTAGCAAAGTATCTTCAAAGAAAATTTCTCTAAAATCAGCATGTCTTCAGAATACTTTGATCTTTCTCATTTCTTTGTTAGCTTTTCTCTTCTTTAATCTTGTAATTGAATGGACATTTCTTCAAGCTTTAGGTTCTCCCCCTTTTTGATGAAAAGAAAAACGATTTCATCAAAACTCTGAGTAAGAAATGTCTTTCATTTGGAGCCTCTGATCCGTCAATTCAAAAAGATATTTATCCAGATCTTTTCAAACCCAGACAAAATAATCATGTAACACCTGAATCAACAAAAGAATCAGTTAATATGTCTGTCAGTAACACTAAGTTACTGTGTGTAACAAATACACATTAGAAAGGAGCTTCTTGATGTTCACTCCCCCAGGGCTTCCATTCAATCATCGAAACACCACAAAGGCAATTTCTATGAACGTTATGACAAAGAAACAAATTCCTTGTGTGTTCGTGCATGTGATAGAAAGAATTAAGCACGGATGATTGCTTATAGGCTCAAAATGTGTAAACCACTGAGACAACAGTAAGTTAAACACAGACTCAATGTGCATGATTGAAGTGCGAAGGTCGGACAAACTTCCTTCTTTTCAATATCCAGATCTTCCAAATGAAAATCAGATAGCAAATGTGTTGCATCCCCTTTGAAAAAATATGAAACACTTTCTATTTGAGTAGAAAATGAGTAGCTGGTGGGTTTTGATCAAGAGTTAGCATGGGCTAGTTGCCTGTTTCAATAATGATGACCAAAAAGTTGTGAAACACTAGAATTGTGGCTGCCCAGCTCAGAAAAGTTGGTGCAGAGTTGTGATATTCTTTTAACTCTGTTCTCACACCCTCTTTCTTTTAATCAATTAGCTTACTCTAATCAAACTTTCTTTCTTCTGTTTGACATACTCAATTTTTTTTGACTTCTCACACTCAATCACTATGGATTAACTTCGTGGGTAGAAATCACTGGTTAACGTGATTCCATAGAAATTGTGTTAATTCCTAGCACAAAGAAATCATGTTTTCCTATGATGCATATGATGCTCAAATTGGTTTAACTATTTCAGTTGAAGCACAAATAGATCTTGAAAACATTTAAAGTCACACTTCCAAATCATGAAATCAGAATAAGACTCGGGAAGTGGTTTGAACATTTAAGAACAATGTTTTCAATGAATGAAAGTTATCCTTCTTTCAACCATATATGAGATTAAGATAAAGGATTTTACCTTTACGTGTGATCTTACATCTCATGAAGCTAAGCTTAAAGTCATAAACATATGATCTTTTAAGCATCTCTCAAAAAACTGCAAAAGTCTTATGTCATAGTCAAAGCAAAATTTATTCACTTAGATTAAAATGACAAAAAGCATAAAAACAATTTAAAGTACGAGTTCTAATCAGAAGTCATATCCTAACTCCTTTGATTTGACTAGCTCCCCCTAAAATCATGCAATACAAAATTTTGGCATAAAAGGTAAATGCAGAAATTAATGAGCTCCCCTTCAATATATATTGACCACCTGTCAATTTCTTCTCATACTCCCCCTAGTATTTGTAGAGAAGATATCATTCAAAAATAAGAATGAAGAAATGATGAAAAAGGTATACAATTAGAAAACTTTGATAGGTAACTACTGATTATGTCTTAAGATTTGGCATACCAAGCTTAGAGACAAGAAAATGGAATCTCTTTTCGTCCAAGGGTTTGGTAAACAAATCTGCAAGCTGATAATCAGTTTTTACAAAGAAAAGTTCAATTGTGCCTTTTTCGACATGATCTTTGATAAAATGATACCTGACATCTATATGTTTTTTTTGGTGTGCTGAACAGGATTCGCTGTTATCACGATGGCGCTCTTTGAGTCATAGTAAATCGGGATTTTGTTGAAGTGAAAACTGTAGTCACGCAGTTGTGTTCTCATCCATAAGACCTGAGAACAGAAGCTAGCAGCAGCTACATATTCTACTTTGGCCGTTGAAGTTGAAACACAAAGTTGCTTCTTCGATGCCTAACTTACGAGTTTATCACCGATGAATAGTATATGACCTGACGTGCTCTTCCTGTCTAACATACAACCAGCATGATCTGCATTTGTATACGCTGTTAGTTCAAAGCTAGTATCTTTAGGATAACACAGACCAAGATCTGCAGTCCCCTTCAGATACCTAAAAATGCGCTTAACTGCAGACACATGGGATTCTTTAGGATTGTCCTGATATCTTGCACATAAGCATGTTGAAAACATTATATCTGGCCTACTAGAAGTAAGATACATCAAAGAACCTATCATCTCTCTATAAGTCCTAATATCAACAGCCTTTCCGGAAGGATCGGTGCCAATCTTAGTACCTGGTGCCATTGGGATACCAATCGGTTTTTAATTTTCCATTTTGAACTTCCGAAGAATTTCAAGAATGTATTTTGATTGATTGATAAAAATCCCCGTTGAGAATTGTTTGACTTGTAATACGAGAAATAAATTCATCTCTCCCATCATATTCATCTGAAATCTTGACACCATAAGGTTTGAAAAATTCTTACAGTACTTAGGATTTGTAGAAACAAAAATAATATCATCCACATAGATTTGAATCAGAATGATATCGGCTTTTTCCTTTTTAATAAACAAAGTGGTATCTACCGTACCTTTTGTAAAACCAGACTTGACTAAAAATTGAGATAGGACATCATACCAGGCGCGAGGAGCTTGTTTCAGTCCATAGAGTGTTTTGTAGAGAATGTATACATGATTCGGTTTCTCTTGATTGACAAAGCCTTCTGGCTGCGAGACATAGACTTCTTCCTTTAGAAGGCCATTCAGAAAGGCAGTCTTCACGTCCATTTGAAAGACCGTGAAGTTCTTGTGGGCAGCGTAGGCTAGAAACATTCGAATTGCCTCTAAACACGCCACAGGAGCATAAGTCTCGTCGTAGTCTATTCCTTCCTCTTGCCTATATCCTTTGGCTACAAGTCTTGCCTTGTTTCTGATAACGGTATCATCTTCGTCTTTCTTGATCTTGAAAACCCATTTCGTACCTATAATGGTTTTACCTTAAGGTTTGGGTACGAGTCTCCAGACTTTAAGTGCGTCGAACTGATTCAGCTCTTCTTGCATTGCAGTCACCCAGTCTGAATCGGTAAGATTGTTGGGTCTGAAATATGCCAAGGATGGTTCAACATGGTTACTACTTCTAGTTCAACATGGTTACTACTTCTAGTTCAACATGGTTACTACTTCTAGTTCAACATGGTTACTACTTCTAGTTCAACATGGTTACTACTTCTGTGGTTAATGTTGCTAGTTGTAGTTAATGCTGCTGGAACAAAGTTAATGCTGCTAGAAGAAAACAGTTAATACTTCTAGTTAATGCTGCTAGAAGAAAACAGTTAATACTTCTAGTTAGTACTTCTGATATTAATGCTTCTAGTTGATGGTTAATGTTGCTCAACAAGATTAGTACTGCTAGTTCAAAGTTAGTACTGCTTGAAGAGATTAATGCTGCTGAGCATGGTTAGTATTGCTAGAGTTAATACTGCTCAGAGTATTAATGTTGCTGAAGATTAATACTTTTTGAATAGTTAGAGATAACTTTTTGAGAATTAATCATTGATTCTAAGTTTTTCAAGAGAGAAATCAACCTCAAGGCATAGATCCTAATTCTAGAGAAGTAGAATTCGTCTTGAAAGAGTCTGTTCTTCAAGATTGAGGTTGAGTGTGTAATCTTGTAACTTCAAAGCATTCAATACAAGTTTACTGTTTGTTATTCATATCTACCGTGTGTTGATTTACTGTTTCATTGAATATCAAAGTGTTATTCTGCAAACTTCTTTGATATTGTTTCTGAGAATTAATTCTTGTTGAGAATTCGATTCTGACAAGTGGTATCAGAGCTAGTATTCTCAGAAACCTGCAATCATCATTCTTCCTTGAAATCAGAAATCATCAATGGCTAAAGTTTCAGATTCTTCAAGCACAAAAATCCCCACAGAGGTAATGTCTAATCTTTGCTCTAAAACTTGTATGGAAACTGTTAAAAGGTACAGGGATCACAACCAGACAATGAGTGATGACCTTAAAAGATTAGAGAGAGATATAAAAGACTATGTAAGAATTGTTGAGAGTTTTGAGGAACAGATCAAAGTTTTCCAAGCCAATGAACTTCAACATTCTTATGATACAAATTACTGGAAGTGGGAGAAGAATGACCTAGAACTTCAGCTGAAAAAGTCTAAAGAGGAGAATGAGAAGATAAAGAGTGAGTTTGAGAAAGCCAAGCTGGATATTGAGAAATTTTCCAATGCTTCTAAAGCAATGGACTCTTTGCTCCAAACTCAAATCCATGACAAACTTAGAAAAGGAATAGGCTATAACACAACACCACCACCATAAAACAACAATTACATTCCTCCTATATCAATCTTACTAGAGACCAAGGATAGGAAGGAATTGCCTGTTGGAGCCACTAAGGTAGATCCTTTAGACAAAGTGGTGGTTGAAACAGACTCTGAAGAAGAGAACTCTAGTGAAAAGAGTAAGGAGAACACTGGGAGTGGTGAGATTCCTCTAGAAAATCACATTATCACCAATGAGGGATGTGGAAAGACTTGGGTCAAATCTAAGGACATAGAAAAGATAGAGGGAAATTCTGGTAAGGTCCACTACAAACAGACAACAGTTGTGAATCCTGTCCCTTGCAAACAGTGTTCTTGCAATAAAACTGAGCCCCAAAAACATGATAAACCAAGGGGAAATCAGAGAAATTGGAATAATCAATGGGCACAAAAACAAGGGGTTGATTTGAGTAAAATCAATAGACCAAAACCTTGTTTTATCTGTGGCAAATTGAATCATCTTGCCAAACACTGTTATTTCAACCCTATCAACCAAAGAGTCACTTTTCAAAGAAAACCACAAAACTCTTTTGGTTATAGGAATAAAAGAAGGAATCAATTGGCTGAGAAAAGAGCACCTTTCAAGTCTCATGCTCAGAACAAGTTTGCTAATACAAAGAAAAATGCTCCAAATAAGCCAAGGAGTAATTTAAAGACAAATAAAGCAAACAACTTTGTTCAAGTTTGGGTTCCAATTGTAAAGAAACCTGTTAGTACTGCTATCCCAGATAGTACTGCTAACAGAAATAGTGTTGTTGCAACCAATACTACTGCTAACAAGGATAGTGCTTCTACTAGTATTAATGGTGCAAAGCCTATAATCTTGACAAAGTATTCCAGCCATGAGATTCCTAAACAACTCATTCAGACCAAACTGACAGATTATATAAATGAGAAAGGACAACCCAAGACCATTTTGGCTTGGTTTCCATCAAAGACTAACTGATTTATCAAGTGTGCAGGGCAATCAAAAGCTCAAGAGGAAGAGCATTTGGAATGAAGATAATGGTTGCTCTTGGCACATAACAAGGAACATGGACTGCCTTCAAATTCTTTAAAAGATTTGATGGAGGACATGTTACTTTTGATCCAGCAGAAGGTAAGAAAAGTGAAAAAGGTATAGTTTCAAAAGATAAAGTAACTTTTGAAAATTTTATGGTATATGGTACTACTAACCTTGTGTATGTAAGTGTTTCAGGTTGCTAATACTGAAAGGTAGTTAGTACTTCTAGTTTAGGGAATACTGTCAGACTGTGTTAATGCTGCTGGTATGTGTTACTACTGCCAGTCTGTGTTAATGCTGCTGATAAGTGTTACTACTGCTAATGTAAGTTTTCTATACCTAAAATGATCTTCAATAATTTAATGTCAAACCTGGATATCAATCAAAAAGCTTTTATTTGTATCCAAGGTTTGTACAAGAAGTACTTAATAATGAATTGACGGACATACCTCACTTTGATGAGGTATATGTACCTAAAACCCCTAAGGGCAAGGTCTTTTCAATCATGAAGAGATCTGCTAAGGACTCAGAAGGAGTTGACATACCATTGTTCTCTACAATGATGGTGATGTCCCACAATCAAGAAGGTAAGGCATCAGGGTCAAAACCCTCATTAGACCAACCCACTGATGACCTATCCACACCTTCCACTACCAAGCATAAATCTTCAGATTCCTTTTGTCAAACCAACATTCCCCATTACTATATTATATAAGGAAAAGATACTGAAGGTTCCTTCCCTTCTTGTATCTTCAACCTCAAAACCTACAAGCTCTCTGATGGAGCATTTTTCATCAGAGAATATCCAAAGGGAAACCATAGGGGTGTCTCCCAACCTCAAGAAGGTGCTCAATAAGGAGATGCAAGAGCATATGGGTTGTAAGGCTCACACTACTAACTTTGCACAAAGTGCAGGACAGGACAGTGAGAACATATCTAAGACCTTCCCCATGGCAACTTTAGATGAGTAATTATCTAAAAGTCCCAGGTGCCAAGAAACCAAGGGAGTAGAAGGTGCTTCTGCTAGGCAGAAGATCTCTACTAAAAGATCCAAGGATCCTTCAAAAGTGGTAAACACACCAAAAGGAGGTGAGGACAGATTTAACTACAAAGAATTGATGGATACACTTGGTACAATTAGTCTGAAAGTTCACAATCAAATTATGGAGATAAAAGAGATGAAAAGGAGCACAGATCATGATTATTTCAAAAAGGGGGAGACTTAAACAACTGAACTTGAGAAGACATGAGAAGGAGAATCAAGTTGATATGAAATCTTATTTTGAGGGGGAGATAAGTGAAGAAGCTGAAATAAAGCATTAACTACAACAGAAACAGAAAAGAAGATAACAGCAGAAACTGAATCAAGAAGAACTATTAATTGCAGAAAGTTTTGAAATTATCATAAAGACCCTATGTTGAAGAACTTAACTTCTCAGTTTTGAAAAGTTAAGTTAGGGGGAGATTGTTGGGTCTGAAATATGTCAAGGATGGTTCAACATGGTTACTACTTCTAGTTCAACATGGTTACTACTTCTAGTTCAACATGGTTACTACTTCTGTGGTTAATGTTGCTAGTTGTAGTTAATGCTGCTGGAACAAAGTTAGGGCCTGTTCGGTAGCGGCTTAATGGGCTGAAGAAGAGATATGGCTTATTCGGTCAGCCATATCTCATTGTTCGGTAGTAGCTTAATCGGTCAGCTGGTGGCTGACCGAATCAGCTAAAAAAATTAACTCCTCCACATTCAGCTATTAAATATATTGTCCTTTCCTCATCTACCCTCCAACTCCCAACTCCCCAACTACTCCCATTTATGAAAACCTAACCTGCTATTAAAACCACAGCCGAGCAAAATCAAAAGACGTTGGTCGCTTTCTTCTCCATCGCCATTGAAGACACTTGTAGCTTTCTTCTCCATCGCCATTGAAGACAGGTATCTTTCTTCTCCATTCTTCTCTCTCACGAATGGCACCTGTGTTATGGGTTAAACCCATCGATTTTGTGGTTTTAACCCATCGATTTTGTGGGATCGATTGCTTGTCCTCTCCATCGATCTAAAATCACAAGTGTATACATCGATTATTTGGGTTTAAACCCATCGATTTTGTGGTTTAAACCCACCAACTACACTCACGATTTCTTTGTTTGTTTTCTGGTCATCACGACTGCAGCGATGGAGTTGTCATCACGATTTCTTTCTTTGTTTGGAAAATACCACTATATACTGCAGCGATTGTATTTCTTTGTTTTTCTGGTCATCACGACTGATATGTGGATTTGTTGGAAAATACCACTATATACTGCAGCGATTGTTTTTCACATAACAATTTCTCTGCAGCGATTGTTTTTCACAGTAGATTTGTTGAAAATGTAGCATATGTGGGATTGATTTGTTATATATGTTCTTTTCTGGTAGATTTGTTATATATGTTCTTTTCACAGTAGATTTTTATTTATATAGATTTATGTTGTTTTTTCTGGTTCACATATATAATGTTCTTAAAATGTATATGTTTCTTTTCTGGTAGAGTTGTTATAAATGTTATTTTCACAGTAGATTTTTATATATATAGATTTATGTTGTTTTTTCTGGTTCACATATATAATTTTCTTAAAATGTATATGTTTCTTTTCTGGTAGATTTGTTATATATGTTCTTTTCACAGTAGATTTTTATATATATAGATTTATGTTGTTTTTTCTGGTTCACAGTAGCATCCTTATATAATGTTCTTAAAATGTATATGTTGTTTTTTTGGTTTTTGAGTTTCTGATCTATAGATCATTAGGTATGGAACAAACTGCCGATTCACATCAACCTAAAAGGACTAGGATAAGCTGGAAAAACATGGCTGTTGTGAAAACGTTTTTAGAAACTTGTATCCTTGAAATAGCATTGAATGGAAAGGAAGGTGGAAGCCTAAAATCGATGTCATGGAAGAAAGTTTCTGAAACTTTGAAAGAGACCCACAACTTTGAAGTCGATAGAAAGCAAATGCGTAATCACTATGACTATTTAAAGGGGAAATAAGGGGCGTGGTTGAAGCTTAAAAATAAGACGGGAAATGTGTACGATCCTTCAACGAACTCGTTTAATTTGACACCCGAACAATGGGAACTTGAGATTCAGGTCACTTTTTATTATAACCTTTTTCCTTCTATTTCAAATTAGTTTACTTGGTTACTTATAATTCCTTTTTTAACACAGTCAAATAAATATGTTGAATCGTTAAGGACAACTAACCTTCCATTCCCCGAGTTGTGTACGCAATTGTTTGAAGGCGGTGTTTCCACGGGTGTCGGAAGCTTTGGACCGCTATCAAATGATCCCGAGCCTTCTGTCGAGCCTTTCTTTGTTTCCAACAATGAGGAAGTGGATATCTCCAATTCCCAACCCACATCCTCGACTCCCGTATCTTCAGCTCGTACTCAAGTGAGAACTAACAAGAGAAAAGTTACCCAATCTGACATAGATGAGGAGATTTTGTCGGTTTTAAAAGCTTTGGCCGTAAAACATGCGAACCCCGACGGTGTTGAGCCTCCTTCCTACATGGTTTGTCTTCAAAAACTCAATGAGCTTGGATGGCCAAGAGATGGTGCATTGTACCGCATTGCAATGGCTCTTCTTGGTGACAAGGAGAATAGAGAGCCTTGGTTGATGATACCACCCGAGTTTGCGGTTGATTGGGTTAAGACGGTTGGAGATAAACAAGGCTATAAGTAGGGGGTTGTCGGTTTCTAGAGTATTTGGGCCATTGATGTTTTTTGTTGATGTTTATGATGATACATTTCCAATGGCTTTTTTTGTTGATGCTCATGACATTTCCAATGGCTCTTTTGTTGATGACTTTGGCCATTGATGTATTTGGAATGGTTAGTTATATGATATTTGACTTTATGTTATCACGTTGTGTTATGCTTATTTTTGCATTTTTATAAATGGTGTGTGCAAGTAGTAATTTACGATTATTTTTGGGATTTTATAAATGGTGTGTGCAAGTAGTAATTTACGATTATTTTTGGGATTTTATAAATGGTGTGTGCAAGTAGTAATTTACGATTATTTTTGCATTTATAGATATGTTGACGTACAAGGAAGAACGTTTGTTCATAATTCTATTATTTTGGTATCTAAGACGAAAAAGGAATTCTTCAATGAGAATCGAGAGGGTACGTGATAACATTTCGGTTATGAGTGGACATACATATACACAAGAATTGCTACATGGATCTAGTTTGCAATGTCAAGAGTTGATGCGTATGTCTCGTGAAGCATATATATTACTATGCAATCACTTTAAACAAAGGGGTTGGGTAAAAGATGGTAGAGTTGTAAGTGTCGAGGAGAAATTAGCTATGTTTTTGACAATGATTGGACACAATGAACGTTATAGAGTGATTAAACGAAGATTTCAACATTCCACCGACACTGTCCATAGTTGTTTTCATGAAGTTCTACGAGGAATGATGAAGTTTGCAAGAGAAATTGTATGTCCGGCAGCGTCTGAAACAAACACGGAGATTATGTCAAGTCAACAAAGTCGTTTGAGAGAAATATTTCCGGTATACATTGTTTTTCATAGTTTTTTATATGTAAAATATTTGACGTTTTAAACGTTTTTTCATCAATGAAGGGTGCAATTGGTGCACTAGACGGGACTCTCATACATGCAGTAGTGCCTGCTAGTCATCAAACTGCATATAGAGGAAGAGGAGGAGGTCGATGCTACCAAAATGTACTAGGCAATTGTGATTTCAATATGATATTCACATTTGTTTGGGCCGGATGGGAAGGCATAGCGCATGATTCTAGAGTGCTAACTGAAGTTGCATTTTACCCAAATTCTGGTTTCCCTTTTCCACCTCAAGGTATACATTCTTAATTATATCAACCTCGTTTAACTTGGAATGATGTTTGCATGTTTGCCTAATCAAATGTCGATTGCAGATAAATATTATCTTTGTGATGCTGCATATTCCAATGCTCGTGGATTTTTAGCTCCGTATCGTAACACAAGGTATTGGTTAGCAGATTATCGACGTAGACGTGCTTTAACTAAAGAAGAGAAGTTCAATCATGCGCATGCACAACTTCGAAATGTCATTGAGCGTGCCTATGGTGTCTTGAAAGCTAGATTCCCAATCTTGAAGCAAATGGCTCCTTTTCCATTTACAAAACAAAGAAATGTGGTCATTGCTTGCTTTGCGATACATAACTTCATAAGAAAATGTAATATCCAAGATCAACTTTTTATGGAGTACAATGAAGACACCATTTTCACCAATGAAGAAGAAGACGTTGGAAGTGGAGAAGCGGAAATAGATGGATCACAATGGGGTGCTAATAGCACACAATATATGGCTAATTTGCGTGATCAAATTGCAAATGGACTAGTTTGAAATGTTTTAAAATTTTAAATGTATCCAAACTTATGTTGTTGACTTGTTCCTATAATAAGTACTTATTAATGTTGTTTCGCTTGCAACATTGAATTCATATTATTATGTTTAATCAAGTTGTTTTTATTTAGAAAACTTTTAAATTGATTTTTTTAATAATTATAAGTCATTTATTCCGTATTTTTATCAAACAACTATTTTATTCAGACAAAAATAAAGACTGGGGGTAAAATGGTCATTTCTGACATTCAGACTGTTTATTCAGCATACTAACCGAACAACAACTTTTCTGTTAACATACAGACAACTATTTCCAGACAGACAACTATATCCATTCAGGTCTTAACAGAAAACAAACCGAACAGCACCTTAATGCTGCTAGAAGAAAACAGTTAATACTTCTAGTTAATGCTGCTAGAAGAAAACAGTTAATACTTCTAGTTAATGCTGCTAGAAGAAAACAGTTAATACTTCTAGTTAGTACTTCTGATATTAATGCTGCTAGTTGATGGTTAATGTTGCTCAACAAGATTAGTACTGCTAGTTCAAAGTTAGTACTGCTTGAAGAGATTAATGCTGCTGAGCATGGTTAGTATTGCTAGAGTTAATACTGCTCAGAGTATTAATGCTGCTGAAGATTAATACTGCTTATAAGATGGAGATTTGTATGGAAAGGATGACAGCTAGATAAACTGAAGATATTCATGGAAGCTGAAGATATTGATGGAAGATATTCTGAAAATATTTTATTAATTGTAATTAGCTTTTATCTTCAGTATATATATATAGTATTGTTTAGAATAGTTAGAGATAACTTTTTGAGAATTAATCATTGATTCTAAGTTTTAGAGAAAATCAACCTCAAGGCATAGTTCCTAATTCTAGAGAAGTAGAATTCGTATTGGTAAGCCTGTTCATCAATATTGAGGTTGTGTGTTTAATCTTGTAACTTCAAGCATTCAATACAAGTTTACAGTTTGTTCTTCATATTTACTATGTTGATTTACTGTTTTATTGAATATCAAAGTGTTATTCCGCAACTTCTTTGATATTAGTTTCTGAGAATTTATTCTTGTTAAGAATTCGATCCTGACAAAGATCCTCTGATACGCGAGTAGGCTCGATCTTGCTCAGAAAGGATTCATGCATACACTTATTCATTGACGCTAACCTAGTTTGCACCGGTTTTGATGGATCACCAATGATCTGGCTTATCGGGTGCTCTTTGGTCCATTTATGTTCATGAGGTAATGGATTATATGAATATATATCAATATTATCATCTATGAATCCATTGGTACCTTCTTCATGTTGTTCAGGAGGAATTATGGTTGCAGTTGAAGTAGTAGGTGTAGAAGTCTCAGCAGGTACATCTTGGTCCGGCTGTAGATTAGTCTGTACAGAACATCCTACTGATACAACAACTTCTGTCTCTTTATTATTTGTCACAACTTCAACTGTTGGAGTCGACATTTGAACTAGAATTTCAATAGAGATATCTGAACTGGTTGGATGAGTAGTCGTTGAGTCTTCCATCCTGTCAACCAAAACATATTTCTTAACACTAGATCCAAGAAATTCATCATAAAACAGTTCAAATAATAAATCTAAATCAGATAAATGATTAGTAGACGTTGATGCTTCATCTGATTTGTTCTGTTGAGACACAGGTTCTGGACTGATTTGCCCAGAAGCTAGTACTCCGGTTATCACGGGTTCTGAACTGTGTTGTTCAGAAGCCATCTCTTCATCAAACGTAACGTTGACGCTTTCAATAACCGTTTTTGACTTCTTCAGATATACATATTAATGTATAAAAAGTGTTGGAAAGTAAATAACATTTAATTGTATTTGTTTTGTATTTGTAAAATGCCTTGGGCCTATTGGGCTTAGTTGTAGATGGGCTTGGGCTTACAAGTTGTAACAAGGGTAGTAGGTAGGTGATGGACTATAAATAGGCTTTAGTTTGTAATAATTCATTCATATTTTCATAATCAAAGATGTAGCCATCAAACAATTTTCTCTCTCTAGATTAGTTTACTTTCTCTCTTTAGAATAAATAAACCTTCTCCTATCCTCTCTAGTTACAAACATGAAATGATCCACATCTCGGACCTAACAAGTGGTATCAGAGCCTCACGAAGAAATTTTTCTCGTAACGATCGGATCCCGACATTTTCAAGCGTTTTTAGCCCGATCTAATCGTAAGTTCATCGAATTCTTAAATCCTCTTGAAGTATTGTTCTTAATCGTATTCCAGATCTATCCCAATTCGTAGAATCTCATTTCGATAATTTTTGAGATTTTTCGATATTTTCGGCATCGTTTTTCGTGTCAAATCTATCGATCAGAAAATTCGTTGCATGAATCGATTTGAATTGTCAATATCTATTCTTTATTGAGTTTCGAGCGATCTACAACTTTCGGATCTGAATTTCGTCGAAAATTGAGCAAGTTATGAGCATTTTATGTCGTTTCGCCGGAGAAAAAGTAGATCTCGCCGGAATTCAACCGGAAAACCGAGGTATGTGCGTTGATATTGTCACATCTCTTCCAGATCTGTCCTAAATGTTTATATCGATTGTTTGATGCATTTTTGATCAACAAAATCGAGTTTTTTGATCGGAAATTCGAGCCTCGCCGGAAAAACATTTTCGCCGGAATTTTCACTTTTCACGCCGGAAAAAACGTGAAATAAACTACAAAAACGTTCAGATCTGCTCTATATGATAATATCTATCATTTGGCAAGTTTTTTACGCGATTAGAGCAAGAAAAGTCGAAATTTTGATGAGTCACCGGAAAATCGCGCCAGAAAACGCTGTCACCGAAAAACGATACTGTTTTACCGGAATATTGCTGTGAATCGACTTAGATCTGTTCAAAGTCGTTATTTTGATCATTTAGCACATGAATTACATAGGATTCAGCAAGTATTCATGAGTTTTGGAGCTGTTTTGATTGTCTAAAGCACATCGCCGGAAAAGTTTGTTGTTCGCCGGAATAAGTTGTTACATCGTCGGAAAATTTTCAGGATTACATGGATGTGTTTAGTTGCTGAAATATGGTTAATTGATGATACTAAATGCAATACACAAATTGATTGAACGTGATTGTTGAAAGCAAAATGAAAAGAAAAAGATGCAGATTGTTATTTCATGTGAAGAAGAAGATGAATAGTACACTTAACGGTTCCGTTAGTCCCGTTAGTTTTTTTTTAACAAAATTGGTCCAAATTTGTTAAATTTGACCAATTTTTGTTCCTCATCCCTTGGTGCACAATCCATCGTTCTCTCTTCGAGCGACAAGTTTATGACTCTCAAACGGAAATTCCTATCCGATTCGCGTTTTCACGACGAATTCGTGGTTAAAAACTAAGTATGCATCGGTTCGTCACGTAAAATCCTCTTGTTGTCATTCTTGTGGGCTTAACGTAACAAGTTGGATTTCAACATTTTAAGATGCTTCGAAATGCACTTAGTCGAGCTTTTGGACTACCTCGAATTCGGTTTTAAAATCGAAACCGCAAGAGTGAGAGCAACAACAAAGGGGGAGCCGAGCCTTTGATTGTCAAAGTTGCGCCAAAGTTCGTTAAGTAAATCAAGGGGGAGAGAATATAAAGCTTCAAGAAGAATGATTTACTTTCACAAACTTTAGGGGGAGAATGTTAGTGCATTGAAAGTTTGGAAAGTAAATGTATTATAAATTGTAATTGTATAGAGCTTAAAGTGTAAGGGCTTGTGCTTACATGTTATAGAAAAGGTGGTAGGTAGGATTAGTGACTCTATAAATAGATGGTTAAGGCCTTGTAATCATTTGATAATTGCAATTTACAAAATGTAGCCTTTTAAGAATTCTCTCTGTCATTAGTGTAGTTTTCCATTTCTAATAAATGTTCAATAAATCCTAATCCTATCTCATCCTACCTACTCAATTACAGACACTTGAGATGTGAGAGATCATGGACCCAACAATGTAAGTCCTAAATAATCAAGCATGTCAAGGATGGTGAGATCCCAAGGTAAAGATCTGGATAGGGTTGAACTTGGTGATTCTTTGGGGCTAGAGACTTGGATAGAGTTGAAACCACGTTTGCACTGAACTAAAGACTTAGATAGAGTTGATGTTCAAACGGCTAAAGACCTGGACAGGGTTGATGCCTATTATGACTAAAGATTTGGATAGGATTGACGTCTACCTTGACTAAAGACTTTGATAAGGTTGATGTCAATGGTTGTTTATCTTTGTAGATACGCTTATAACATAGATATGTGGCTTAACTTTGTGTGCCCGTCACATTCAATGGAATCGGGTCTCCCCCGTCACCGAAAGGTGTTGTGTTGGGTATTGAGTCTTGTATCCGTGTTTTTGGTGACATATTGTGTATGGGATTTATTAACCATGATTCATGGGTTGAGTGTTATGCCCCACCTGTGTTTTTGGGTGTTTTGGGATGTGAAGTGTTATTCACGGTTTCAAAATTTGGGAGTCAATTTATATTCACGTTTTGAGTGAGTTTTGGGTTGCATCGTTTTATAAAGAATGTTTGTATTGGAGCGTTGTCTTTAAAGGTGCATATTGTGGGAAAATGACTCGTTTATATTTATATAGTAAATTAGTTTGAAAGATCTTGATTTGAACTGATTTCCTTTCTTTTTAAAGATATATTTATTTATGTTAAAACTCTTGAACACACTAGGCGTTAGCGTAACCTTTTATTTGTCGGCATATGCATCAGGTTTTAGTGGGGGTTTGATTCTAGTGGTGCTATGAAGAGTTGGGCACTAGATTGCATGAGAGTGAGTAGCTTGGGGAAATCTTCCGCAATTGGAGATGGTGATAGTTTTTGGGATTTAGTAACATTCGTACCTATATTAGATTGTGTATAGAGATTGATTTGTGCTTATTGATGTTAAACCTTAGATTGTTGTTGTAGTTGATTTAGTTATCGATGTAATTAGAATTTTTTTTATTTAGTTGTTATTTCCATATTTGAGGGTGTTACAAGTTGGTATCAGAGCTTAAGTTTGAGAGATTTAGGTGTTGATTTTGGATGCCTAGACTCAAACTAGTGTTCTTTTAAGTGGTCGAGAGAGAGAATTGCACCATTAGGCACTTTAAGATAGGATGTTTTGAGGTTGATGGAGACACTAGAGACGGGAATCACATCGGGAGTAGCAAGGACGATCATGCACAGTACGTTCATAATTACACCTGGCCAGTGTGATGGTGAACCTACGACTTACTTGTGTATACTTGGACTACTTTGAAGTGACGACCTTGGGGTAGTGAAGAAGTTTCTAGGTGGGTAGCCATTAGGAGAGGTTGATGATCTTGGCATATGTCACTTAGGGGTGACAGTAAGCATGGTGATTGCTTTAAATGGACCGTTTAGATTCTGAATGATTGGTTGGATTAGAACCATAGACTTGGGATCGACATTATTCAAGAAGAAATTGTAAGGTGAACCTAGGGAACCCTTGAATTATTGTCCTAAGATGTTTGAGTATCCGGATGACAATAGTGTGCCGGGAAATTGAGGATCTTTGGTCTGGGAAATTGAGGCGCGTAAGTTTCGATACGTTGAGTGTCGGTCAAATTGATGTGCAAAATTTTATTCTAAAATGAATTGCATCAACTATTTCTCATATTTCCAAAATCATCATGTGGATAATATTACAAAATCTTGGAAAGATGGGTAACACACACAAGGTTTTAAACCATGGTTTTAAACATGCATAAAACTACTTGATTGCACGAGGTTGCGAATTTTGCTGAGACTTTCTCTATTCTCATCGTCATCCGACACTATTTTAGTATTTTGTTATGTTCGTATTTTTATGTTGTTTAGGGTCTTGGATAAGTAACTATGGTTTATGACCTTAACATTGGATCTCCTCCACATATGTTAAGGTTTTGGACGAAGAGTTATCTTTCATTATTTTCATATTCGGGTTTGTTGGAAATTTTATTCTATATGAGTTTTGTTGAGTCTTATGGAGCATCATTTTACGGTGTCTTGTAGCGCATGATCGAACATTGAAATGCGTCGCCTAGATTCATTGCGTGTGTTGTTTTATTGTTTATTGAAAAACTTATTTTATGAGAGATTTGTTAATGGACGTTATCCCACATACTATTTTTGGAGTCACAATATCGTGTGATTTCCCTTTTGAGCTTTATACGAGTATATTTCGATGCACACTACTTAGTACTATAAATGATTTATACTTTTGGTGTGAGTAAGCATATGGATGATTTACGAAGGTTTGTGTTAAGCATTTGCTTTTAACATCTTTAGGTTGTTGATTTTACTGTTATAGTCTCATGCAATGTATTTTTATGATTTACTCGTGTGCATGGCATTATAGCCACCATCTTGGGTCAAAGAGCGTTTTACCCGTGTGGTTAAAAGTTGATGTCAATTTAAATTATTTTATGTTTGACCAAATTGCAAGCACTTAACGTTTTACTAAGTTTGGGAAATAAACCGATGTATGTGGGTCCTGTTGAAAATTTATCCCATGTCATTATATGGTTAAATAAGAAACTTTTGGGATCTGATTACGTGAATTCCTTCTGGGGTTTTGTACAAACGTCTTGTTATACACTATCTTCGTACGTAAAAGTGTTTTTCATTCATGGAAAAGAGATGCATGTTGGGGCCATAGGGGTTCCTTTGAAAGGTTTGTTGAACGTCTTTCGTTGTCAACATTATTAGCTTGAGTAATAATTAAACGATTTTCGAAAGGATTTTATACATGCGACATTTGTGACCACTTTATACACCTACCGAGTAAACGGTAGTGAATTTTATTCGTATGACTAATTGTTATAAAGCTTTCGCATTTATAAGATTTATAAAATTTGAAATTGGCATAGTAGTTTGAAAAACCTTGAACTCATTAGAGCTATAGATGCAAACCTTCTCGTGATAGAAGTCTTGGTAAAGGACTAAAGGAGTCCCCGGAGATTGAAGTGTCAGAGGTCCTGACTTATGGTTAGTTTTGAACTTTGGGTTTTAGCTTTGTGAATTGGTTCACGCATGGATAACTGGAATATTAGATTTATGTATTCTTTCGAGTATTCAAGTGGTGATCCTTCTGCTCTGGTAAACCAAGGGTTAAAGCATTGGTGGTTGCTTACCTATGGTCAGTTAGGAATTGATGGGTTGACTTTCGACATCATGTATGTAATAACCATAAAAAAAATAATAATGAAATAGTGGTTAGGAATTTGCAGGGACAAAAAAAAGAAAAAAAAGAAATGTAGATGTAGTTGAAAGGGTTGAGCAAGCTAATCGTCCAAATAACTCACCGCCATTGATGTTGGGATGTTTCGGATGTTTGAAACCGATGATGGTCTAATATATATAAAGGACGATGCATGAAAGGTAACATTGTGTAAAAAAACAATCGATCGAGAAGGAGAATGGTAGAAGACGAGGGGTAAGACGAAGGTTTGGTACGAGCACGACTACTTCGACGCCAATCGGTAAGTGTTCCATACCGTCGTCTCTAAATTATGTTTATTAGATAGTTACGTTAGTCATTCGATTATTCGGATGCGTTCCCGTAGGGCAACGGTGGCCAACAGTCATCGCTAGCACCCTCACCGTTTGTCACAACATTACTATCTATGACAACGGGTTATCAACCGTGACCCTTTTTTGTTTCGAAACGATAGAACTTATGCTTCGTGTGCGTGCCGTTTGTTAGCTCCAAATAATCTGTTTGTGTAACAACCTCAAAAATCAGAATAAATTAAAACCTGGAAACCTGACAATAAGGCAAAAGCAATTCCGTTAACTTCCCATAAATGGGATCAGTCCTTAAGACTATACGATTCTATACAAGGATTTCATCAAAAGAATGGGATTTAACAATGCCCAACAACAATACTTAAAACATCTCCAAAAACCCCGAGACTCAAAACTCGTCTCTCCAAAAACCCCGGCACCCACCGCTAATGGAAACCTGTTATACACATCATTTGAGAAAAAGTGTCAGACTATAAAGCCTGGTGAGAACATACAGTTTATAAAGCTCGAAAGATATAAACATCAGTATCATAAAGAAATCTTTTCATAAAGGTTTAGTTCGTAAAGATAACATTTCGCCACAACCGGGCCTCTTCGGTCCAAAACTCTTAAACGGTGATAAAAGGACCATTTTACCAAGGAGAGTGGTGTAACACAAATTAGACCACAAATCCGAGTTATGAGCTAAACACTTGGAGTCCTCAGCAATGAACCCAGAGTCCGTGCTACGAGGTGAGATCGCGCTCCCAAGGGAAACCAATGTATACTCCTTCGCTAGGATCACCATGAACCATGGCTAGTATCCGGCCTCACATAACCGTACCAAGTTGCCCCCGAGGAAACATGTGATCCATAGCTACAACTTGGGGAATATAACCTCCCAACAAAACAGTCTACTCCAAAACCTAGGGATCCTCTAGTAATGGTAAGGACTCGTCACAACAACATATGTGACCAACGATAAATAAATATATGGTAATAAGTACATTTTATAAACAAAATGCTACTTCTAGTTCAACTTCTGGTAAGAATGAAAATCATTAAAATGAGTTCATAAACATTCTTTTTACATAATCACGTAATGTGCAAGTAAAACATCATTTTACTTCAATAGGGCGGAACCCGTCATTTTGGTCAAAACTGACCGGGAACCCCGAGAATCACCAAAAACTTTATTTACAACAAAATGTAGAGAACATAAAATCATACCGTATAAATACTTTAGATTTCGCAAATAAGAGTTTTGACATGTATAAAGTTAGTAAAATGATAGTAGGAACTCACCGGTAGGTTTTCAGAATAAAACCCAGAAAACCAGATAACGATCACGACGAAGAGGTGAAGCTTAAAACACCGACCCCTTGCTAGAAACACCGAAAACTAGCAACTAAACTAGCTTTGAAGATCAAAAGAATAAAAAGGAGAAAAGAAGAGAGAGAGAGAGAAACTGAGATTGATATTTTGAGAAATATCTCCTAAATCAAGATATTAAAGCAACTTCAAAAAGCATTTTGACAGTCGTGCGCCCTCAAAGAAGAGAATGCGCACGACCCGTGTGCTAGCACTGTGCCTCGGCCCTGGATCCTACGCACGACCCGTGTGTTTTCTCTGAAGGAGGACGCACGACCCGTGCGTCCTGTAGACAGCCCCAAAACCTCTATTTCCTCAATACAACTTCACTAAACGGCTAAACGAAAATTCGGGGTGTTACAATTCTCCCAACCTTAGAATGATTTCGTCCTCGAAATCTAATCTTCTCAATGGAATACTGATCGCAGAAAATATCGCCTCAAACTTAAATAACAGAATCATTAACGAGATCTTAATACCGACACACGAAAAAGCTACCCTGCTTGGGCATATTTCACTCCTAACCGAGCGAACACTCAACATTTCAATGTAACCTTTACTCCCAAGGTTACGGTTGCCTCCCAACCTTAGGTGATAATTACTACCTCCAGGAAATTAGCGACCTTAACTTTCCATCTACCAATTCTTTCAAACTGCACGGTTCCGAACTCAAAGCCAACGGTCGACTCTAATCTTCCCAAAACTCTCAGATTTCACTGATTCATTCCTAATATCGCTAAAGATATTATTACAAGGCGCACTAAAGCATCTTTCCGGCAATCGGTTAACACAGATTCTGTTATCACTCAACTCTGATCCGACTCCAATTCTGGAAATACACCTTCTTCAAAATTCTTAATACGTCCATAAATACTCCGTCTACAACCACATATAAAGATTAACCTCTAACATACCACCAACCTATATATTCGGGCCATAAAGGACGGGCGCTACAGAAACTCATGCGTAGACTAACTCCAACCTGTGGAAGACTTTACCAACAACCTACTCTAGCTCAAGGCTAAGGCCCAACTCCTCAAAGCACTGCTAGAACCGAACCCCCGACAGGAAATGATGCACATGTAGATAAATAAATAAATAAAAGTTTAAGCTTAACGCCTAGAGAGCTCAAGAGTTTTACAGAAGTAAAAGCATTTAAATTGATGAACTTCTCTTTAAATCAGAACTTTTCAAAATAATGAACCTTAAAACATAGAAACAACTCCTTTTCAAAGTCATGCACTTTCAAAGACGGATACTTCATTGCAAATACGTTTTATAAATTGACACAATTTGTATAACTCGGAGTATGAAATATTAGTAACACTATCCGTATCGTACGTCCGAAAACATGGACACTAGGCCCAATACTCGCACGACCAAAAAAACAAAAGAAAACTAAATATCAACATGCACGAATAAAACATTTTATTCAAACCTTAATATACGTGGGGAAAACCCAATATTAAAGCCATCATTTACCGTCGACTCCACATAACCAAAGCAGGTAAAAATATGACATTAGTTTTTAAAATACCCCGGGTCTACGACGGAGAGACCCGTACACAAAGAGAATAGAAGGGCACGCAAGTAGGCCGCCCATACAACTTCCTCGCATGACCTCTAAACGTTTCCATCTTGGGTGGCGAGAACAAATGAATGGGGCCACCCGTGATGTTATTGGATTTCACCACGTATCCCAATCTTAGTTCCCATGCCATACCAGACATCACAACTTCAAACCGTTTATTGCCTCTAGCCATACTCCGTCGAGTTCCACTCCAAGGGATTACGGACACGGGTGCCTATCCAATCCAGACGAGTTCCAACTCAGCAGCTCGTGCCACCTATTGTCTACTCGCTAGCCAACCCGAGCGGTCACTAAGTGCAACCCAAAACCTCAAGCTTTACAAAACAGACAACTGTCTAAATTACATGACTCCAACTGAAAACCAAAGCTCCCAAAACATGTGACTCCTAATGGCATAGAATAATCGCCATCATACTCCAAAATTCCACAACTGTTTTTAAACCGTACAAATGTCCTCAAGACTCCATTTAGTCAAAATTGAGCCAACGACCCAACGGTTTACGTAAATACCCAAATGAAAGCCGATATAAGTATTGAAACACGTTTGACCAACTATTATGCAAACACGACCAAAAGTATAATTAACTCAAATTTCATCGTTGGTTGAAACAAACTGTTTTCCAAATGAACTCATACCCTTATGTTTTCAAAAGGTCTCATAACACAATAATATGCATTTCCTGAAAAAGGTTTATAAGATCAAATACACCAAATGACACTTACGTCAATTGAACTCCAATTATATATGTAAAATCATTAAAGAAACACTTCAACATGATTTATTTACCAAAATAACCAAAGATCCCAAAATGGGTGTCTCAACATGTTCATAAAACTAAACATTTCAAAAATAACCAAAACTTATCAGCAGTTAACAATTTATTGTAAAACACAAACACTTTAAAATAAACATTTTGGCATGTACATTATTTTCACAATTCAACTTTAACTTACCAAAACACGAATAAACCCCATAATGCTAAAATCCTTCATTGCGGTTATAAATCCGGACAAATGTCCACACGACTCATTTAGTCAAAACCCGAGCCAAAAGCCCGACACTTTACGTAAATTTCCAATGAAAGTCTCGTAAACCTTAAAACACATTTAACCGACATTTAACGTTTCCCCAGATAATGAAATGTCTTTAAACAATGTTTATGAAAATACACACCACTAGGACATGATTTCTCAAAACTCAACACGTATTGAGACAAAAGATTTTCCAAAAGTTTATGAATGCAATTATACTAAGATACACAAAATCATCAAAGATGCATAAATCATAATGTAGATTTTACGTGTACAAAATCACCCAGAATATGTAAATCACACTATTTACTTGTTGAAATATTCAAGTTCGACATGAGTAATTTATGCTGTTAAAACAATCCAAGTTACCGAATACGAAAACTTAACAAAATATTCGCACCTTGAGAAATACCGAGTAAAACATACGCAACAATTTATACTATGAACGTGAAGATAGGTTCTTGTATTTCAATACGTGCAACAATTGTTTGTACAACTCAAAAGGAAAATCACGATTTTATCTTTAAAATTCCCCTCTATATAACCAAGAGACGTTGCAACGAAAGAATTTTCAACTCACCCCATATACAATAATTCATTCCCCAAAGGGCGGTAAAATAACGGGGATGCAAATAAAATTTCAAATCGAGTTTGAAGCTTCACGTTGAAAAGATAAACACATTTGACAGAATAAAAACTACAACGAAAAAAATACCGCTAACTCGCTAGATGCTTTGCGGAAATTTTAACAGTAAGAGTTAATGATGGAATATGATCAGAACGAAAGTCCTATTTTTAAAAATAACATAAATCGTTTATGCAATCATTCACACCAACGTTATACTTAAATCCAATGCACATAGTACACGACATATGATACTTGATAATAAAACCCCGAGATTAACACACAAAATGATGCACACACACATGCCTCTCAAAATTATTTACGTGACGCAAAAGTCGTAAGATGAGACATCATAATCCAACTGGATTTTATAAAACTCATTTACGCTAACAATCAAGTGGTGTCAAAATTTCTATTTTTCAATATAAGGTAAGGTGACCATTCAGACAAGATTTTTAATGAGATACGATGCCCAAAGAACTCATAACTTGCACGCAATGAAATTAAACTTACGCATCACAAAATATACTCATGCAACATAAGAATCCGTAAAACAAAATTCCAAGAATTCAACAAAACTCACACAACTAAAATTCCCAAGAAACTCTGACTCAAAAGCATGGGAATAGGTCTTCCTTTAAAACCATTGACATACGTGGAAGAGATCCAATGTCAAGGTCAGAATTCCACAGCTAATTGCCCATTAACTCAAAAGGCATTAAAACACAGATATTACGACATCCATAAATAACATTTAAACACAAAACGTGAATAAAGAGAGTTTCGATAAAAATTGAAATCAGGTGCAACAAAGCCATTTTAAGCATGCTTATGCTCATAGTTTAAAATATGATGAGTGCTAAATGTCTTGCCAAAACGTTATAATCTAATTTACTTCATGGTTGGCACTCATGAAAAGCACTTTAGGCAACCTTATTTTAGAATAAAATTAAATGCATGAATTCGGTCGGCACTCACATCTTAATACTACGCTTCCCAATATTCCGACGTTCTATAATCTACCGGATGCCTCAGGCATCTTAGGGCAACCATCCCATTAAATTAACTTACAAATCTCCCCGAAATAGAATCGATCTAATAAGCTATAGCTCTAATTCCACCAACGAATCTGGTTCAAGATGATTAACTTAATGCGTTCTACGCACTTACTATTATCCCGAAGAGACATTGCTATAAACAACAATCATTCCTTAGCTTACTCGCTTAGAAACCTTCGCACTACTCTAACGGTCAACATACTAAGGTAGAGCAGACATACACAAGCACGAGAAAGGGTAAGGAAGAGTTTAACTGAAACACGCACGAAAGAAACATACCGCTACGTCTACCAATTGTCACAACTTTAGCAAACCAATTACACTCACGTAAAAGTTTGATTAACATAACCTCCGTCGATTCTAAGACTAACCCATCTTAGAAGTTCTACCCAAATCTCACAATCAATGCCTATCAAACTTAGTCTAAGTCTAGACATCTTACATTCATGCCTAGTTCGCTTAAACTAGAGATCTGATACCAACTTGTAACAACCTCAAAAATCAGAGTAAATTAAAACCTGGAAACCTGACAATAAGACGAAAGCAATTCCGTTAACTTCCCATAAATGGGATCAGTCCTTAAGACTATACGATTCTATACAAGGATTTCATCAAAAGAATGGGACTTAACAATGCCCAGCAACAATACTTAAAACATCTCCAAAAACCCCGAGACTCAAAACTCGTCTCTCCAAAAACCCCGGCACCCACCGCTAATGGAAACCTGTTATACACATCATTTGAGAAAAAGTGTCAGACTATAAAGCCTGGTGAGAACATACAGTTTATAAAGCTCGAAAGATATAAACATCAGTATCATAAAGAAATCGTTTCATAAAGGTTTAGTTCGTAAAGATAACATTTCGCCACAACCGAGCCTCTTCGGTCCAAAACTCTTAAACGGTAATAAAAGGACCATTTTACCAAGGAGAGTGGTGTAACACAAAGTAGACCACAAATCCGAGTTATGAGCTAAACACTTGGAGTCCTCAGCAATGAACCCAGAGTCCGTGCTACGAGGTGAGATCGCGCTCCCAAGGGAAACCAATGTATACTCCTTCGCTAGGATCACCATGAACCATGGCTAGTATCCGGCCTCACATAACCGTACCAAGTTGCCCCCGAGGAAACATGTGATCCATAGCTACAACTTGGGGAATATAACCTCCCAACAAAACAGTCTACTCCAAAACCTAGGGATCCTCTAGTAATGGTAAGGACTCGTCACAACAACATATGTGACCAACCATAAATAAATATATGGTAATAAGTACATTTTATAAACAAAATGCTACTTCCAGTTCAACTTCTGGTAAGAATGAAAATCATTAAAATGAGTTCATAAACATTCTTTTTACATAATCACGTAATGTGCAAGTAAAACATCATTTTACTTCAATAGGGCGGAACCCGTCATTTTGGTCAAAACTGACCGGGAACCCCGAGAATCACCAAAAACTTTATTTACAACAAAATGTAGAGAACATAAAATCATACCGGAGAAATACTTTAGATTTCGCAAATAAGAGTTTTGACATGTATAAAGTTTGTAAAATGATAGTAGGAACTCACCGGTAGGTTTTCAGAATTAGACCCAGAAAACCAGATAACGATCACGACGAAGAGGTGAAGCTTAAAACACCGACCCCTTGCTAGAAACACCGAAAACTAGCAACTAAACTAGCCTTGAAGATCAAAAGAATAAAAAGGAGAAAAGAAGAGAGAGAGAGAAACTGAGATTGTTATTTTGAGAAATATCTCCTAAATCAAGATATTAAAGCAACTTCAAAAAGCATTCTGACATTTATTTTATTTATTTATTTTATTTATTTGAGAAAAAGATATTCAAGGAAGGGAATGCGCACGACCCGTGCGCTAGCACTGTGCCTCGGCCCTGGATCCTACGCACGATCCGTGCGTTTTCTCTGAAGGAGGACGCACGACCCGTGCGTCCTGTAGACAGCCCCAAAACCTCTATTTCCTCAATACAACTTCACTAAACGGCTAAACGAAAATTCGGGGTGTTACAGTTTGTTAAAGTGTTGAAAATACCAGTCCTATTTCAGAGGACTTCCAAAAGAAACACTTCAGAGGACGAAGACGTCAGAGAAAGAAGACGTCAGAGGACGAAGACTTCAGAGGACGAAGACTTCAGAGGACAAACCTGCCTCTGAAGTACTTATCAGAGATTGCAACTTTCAGAGAAGACATCAGAGATGGCTTCATCAGAGGCTCTGAAGACAACGTCAGAGCTCTGAAGACATTCTCTCTGAAGATGTTCACACTGAAGTTTTCTACGATTGAACAGAAGAAAAGATGACACGTCACTTAGTGATAAGATTTACTTTCTAGAGTAGGTCAATGTTCAGCATGCTCTTTTTCATCATACAAGTACACTGCTTACTTTATGGTCCTATAAATAGGACCATCACCTTATTGCTCAAAGTGTGCTTAAGAAGTTATATATCTGATAATATAATTGAATATTTTATTCTAAGAATATCTTGTTTATCTTTTTCTGCTTTATGAACTGTGATATTTGAATCTCCTTTGATATTAAACTGTATTACTTCCGCTGTCATTACTCTTATTGTTTATATCATTGTTACGAGATTAGATCTGGGATCCAACAATTGGTATCAGAGCTACCTTTGTTTCTAAAACAAAGAAAGATCATATCTGCATACTCGGATAGATTTACATCTCATTGATTCTAAACTTTCAATATATGTGCATGTTCATATAAACCCAGTTTATTCAAGAACATCATATCCTCTAGATTTGATAGTAAATCGCAGTTCATTACAAAAAGCATCAGTTCTTCAAATCTTCATTTTTTAAATGGCAAACTCAAGCATAAGTGCCATGTATAAAGCTGGGTCATTAACAAAACCTCCTACACTTTTAAGGGATGAATATCCCCAATGGAAAATAAGGATGGTAAATTTTCTAGAAGGTATGGCAGGGATCTTCTTAGATCTGTGAACGTTGGACCTCACATTCCAATGGTGTTGGTACCAAGTGTTCCTGCAACAGGAGATACTGCCGAAATACCTGCTTATTATGAAAAGAAAACCACAAACTTCACTGATGAAGAAAATAATATGATGGATAATGACTCAAAAGCTGTTAGATTACTCATAATGGCCATTCCCAATGATATCTTTCAAGAACTTGATTCTTGTAAAACTGCAAAAGAGATATGGGATCAGTTGTTAAATCAACTTGAAGGTGGCCTACAAACTCAGAAAAATAGAAGAAATCTATGCATCAATGAATATCATGATTTTCATGCTCTACCAGAAGAAAAGTTACACCAAACTTACTCAAGATTCAACATTCTAATAAACAAATGTAGAAAGTTTGGAGTGATAAAGAACAAAAGAGGAAAACAACGTTCTTTTTTTGAAAAGCTTGAATGAAGAATGGTCACAACTGTCCATGTCTATACAGGCTAACCAAGATCTTGAGTCATGGTCATTAACTGACATTTATGGTACTCTTGTTGCACATGAAAAAGAAGTTATGAAGCAAAAATCAAAAACCTCTTTGGGTGGACCCCTTGCACTTGTTTCAAAACAAACATCGAAAGAAAACAACTGTGAAGAGTCACAAAAATGTTTGGAAACAAAAAGAAGATCCAAAAAGGTTTTGATAGCAGAAGAAACTCATACTGATTCAGACTCAGATGAAGATATAAGTGCCTTTGCCAAATCTCTTGCATTAATCACTCATCAGTTTAACAAGAAATTTGGTAAGAAGGTATTTGAAGGAAGGAGAGAGAATGAAGAAAGAAGAAATCCGGAGAGAAGATTTCAACAAGAACCCAGATTCACTCCATATAGTGATCAAAAGGGTGCAAACTTCAACCATGATAATGCAACACCACAAACAAGACCACAACAACCATTCCAACCAAGGTATCCACAACCACAAAGATACTTCAAACCTCAAGAACAGAAGCCAGAGACAAGTATTTCCACTCTTCCACCAAATCAAAATGATGGAAGATGCTTCAGATATGGAAAATCAGGCCACTTCTCTGCAAACTGCAGAGGAAAACTTGTCAAAGATCAAGATTACTACAAGAACAAATACAAATACAATGTAAAAGAAAGAGTTCTTGTAGTAGAAATGGAAGACTGGATATCTGACTCGACAAGTGATGGTGAGAAAGAGCCTACCAATCTCTGTGGTATGGCTTTTTCAGATGGAAATCAAACTGATGAAGCATCCGAAGACAACTCTGAAAAGGTAAACTCTCTTTACACCTCTGACAGTGATCCTGAAATAGATGCTTTTAAACTAATTAATGAACTTCAGGATCTAAAGCAAAAGTTTGTTGAAGAAAAAGAGATAAGAGAGCAAGTAACAAAAGAGCTCATTTTTTACAAAAGAGAAAAGAATCTTCTGGAATCATTTCGGAAGAAATAAAAGAGATTGAAAAAGTTTTAAAAGGAAAAGAAGAAGAAGTAAAGAAATCTGAGTATGAAAGGCTCAATTCTATTGCCTTAACCAAATTTTTTCAAAAGGAAAGAGAAATCCTACATCAATCTCTAGATAGACAAAATCTTCGAATCAAAAGCTATGTTAATGCACAAAGTGTTTTCGACAAAATAAAAACTCAGATGGACTCTCAAGGGCTAGGATTCAATGAGTTGAATTCATTTAATGGATTGGAGAAAACTTCACTTTCTTCCACTTTCTGTATAGGAAGGGTCCAAAGCTCTGAAGATCCATCTCTGAATAATTTCAAAAGAATGAAAACATCAGAGGGATCAAAAGCAATAGCGTTAAATTTCAAAAATACAAAGTACTCTGAAGTAAAAGACATTAAAGAATCTGTGTTACAGATAAAAGAAGAAACTTCAGAGGTACACTTTACAAAACCTCAGAGCTATGATTCCAAAGAAATTTTCATATTTGATGCCTTCATCTCAAGTGAATCAGAGACATTTGAACCAAGTACCTCTAATACAAGTACTTCTAAAAATGAATCTCAGAGTTCACTTAATCCGAATGCTCCTCTGTATTCACCAAAGTCAGATGAAAACATCAGAACTACGTTTAAAGATGATGTTCAAAAGATTTGGGAAGAAAATGTCATGGAGGACTTAAAAAGAAAAGAAAGCATGAAACGGATCATCAAAGTCTCTAGATCAAAAGAAATTAAAAAACCAATAGAGGTAGATATCTCTATTAAATCTAAGAGAGACTTTCTTGACTCTGATTCAGAATCTGATTTAGAGATTGATGAACAGACTTTTTGTAAACCAGGGAATGTAATTCACAAAAAATTAGAAACTGTTGGCTCTGGTATTTTGAATGTTCCAATTTCAGTATTGAAAACCAAAACCAGAATACCAATAAGTCCTGATTTTGCAAATATGTGTTTACAAGCAAAAACATCTCTGGAACTTGAAAAAGAGTTGCAAGAAAAGGCAAAGAATAAAACAAACACTTCTGGTTCTTACACCTATAAAACAATAAAATTATCTCCTGAACAAAAAGGCAAATGGACAAAAATTAACCATATTGATCCTGTCTGTGCAGTAAGCAGCAAAGAAAAGAAGATGTTTTTGAACAAGAAAAAGCAACTTGAAAAGAAGACTGTCTATCAAGCAAAAAGAAAAGAAGTAGTTATGGATAAATGTAATATTCCTAGTGCTAGTTTCAAAAGATGTCAAAATGTAACAAATGCTTTTAATAAAAAGAAAAACTTTGCTCCTACTTCTTCTTGTTCCATTAATTGTAACTGCATTAATCTCTTGATGAAACTGAAAAATCATTTTAAAGGAACACACTGCCTTTTGAATAAATCTCTGAAAAATATCTCAGAGACAAAATCTCAAAAGAAGACAAGTACAGGCAAGACATCAAAAGATGAGATGCCAAAAAGTCATACATTTCCACCAAAGTCTAACACAAAAGGACCCATAATGAGGTGGGTACCTAAGAAACAATAATCTATCTTGCAGAAACAGTCAATGCCAATCTAGTACCTAGATTCTGGATGTTCAAGGCATATGACTGGAAATAAAGAACTGCTATCCTCATTCAAAGAAAAATCTGGAGGAGCAGTTACTTTAGGAGACAACAAGCAAGGACAGATTAAAGGATATGGTGAGTTATCAAGAGGAAATGTTTCAGTATCAAAGGTTGCTTATGTGGATGGATTAAAACACAATCTGACAAGCATAAGTCAACTTTGTGATCATGGTTTTGATGTGAAATTTCAAAGAAAATATTGTTCACTTCTTCACTCAGAATCAGGTCAAGAAATGCTAAGAGCAGACAGAAAAGGAAACCTCTACAGAATGAACTTTACCAAAATCACAGACACTGGTTCAGAGAAACTTTGTCTTGTATCTCTGAATAGTGAGGAAATCTGGCTCTGGCATAAAAAGTTTTCACATCTAAACTTTTCCTCACTTGATAAGTTAGTTAAACTTAATTTGGTTAAGGGATTACCATCTCTAAAGTTTAACAAAGATCATATTTGTTCTGCTTGTGAGATGGGAAAAATGAAAAGATCTTCCCATAAAAACAAAAGTGAAAACAACTGTACTAGACCTCTGCACATGCTTCAAATGGACCTCTGTGGTCCTATCTCTGTACAGAGTCTAGCAGGTAAGAAATACATTCTGGTTCTAATTGATGAATTTTCAAGATACACATGGATAGAATTCATTAGAGCTAAATCTGATGTACCTGACATATTAATAAGGTTGTTGAAAAGATTACAGGTTCTATTCGGTAGCAAAGTTCAGAAACTAAGAAGTGATAATGGAACAGAGTTCAGAAATGCCAAAATCAATTTTTATCTATCAGAAGAAGGCATTACCCCTAACTTCTCTGCAGCAAGAACTCCTCAACAAAATGGAGTAGTTGAAAGGAAAAACAGAACACTTGTTGAAGCTGCCAGAACAATGCTTGCTGAATCTGATCTTTCAACAAATTTTTGGGCAGAAGCAGTAGCAACAGCCTGCTTCACTCAGAATAGAGCTACAATTGTCAAGAGATTTCAGAAAACATCCTATGAACTCATTAACAATAGGAAACCTAATATTAAATATTTTCATGTTTTTGGATGCAGGTGTTACATTCTGAAAGATAGAGAATATCTTGGAAAGTTTGACAAGAAAGCTGATGAGGGCAAATTCATTGGATATTTATTAGCCTCAAAAGCTTTCAGAGTGTTCAATCTTAGAACAAGGACTATCCAAGAAAGCATCAATATCACTTTTGACGATAATAAAAGCTCTGAACATCAAGAAAGTTCATCACCAATCTCTGAATCATCAAGGGAATCTGAATTAAACAAAATATTTGAAGATTTCTTTGATGATGAAGATATCTCTGAAGTTATCTTCAGAGATAGACAGAGAGAGAATTCAGAAGAACCTCAAGAAACAGGTACAACCCTTTCAGGGCCCTCTGAACTAACACCTTCTGTTTCACCAAATGCAGATCAGCAAAGTGAATCAGAAGATGATCAAGAAGTATCTGAAGCAACTCCAGAACCAAATGATGAAGAACAAGAATCTGCATCTCTGGAACAAAACTCAGAGCCTCTGAACAGTACAACAGAGGCATCACCAACAGAGCCTCTGAACCGTACAACAGAGGTATCACCTTCAGAGCCTCTGATCAATACAACAGAGGTGTCACCAAACGTCAGAGCCTCTGAAACTCAAACTGCACAAATTATTGCTCCAATCACCAGATGGACAAAAGATCATCCAATTGATCAAATCATTGGATCCTCATCCGAAGGAGTTAAAACAAGATCTGCCACCATCAATGAATGCTTCTAAGTAAACTTTTTGAGCATTATTGAACCAAAGAAGGTAAAAGAAGCTCTTGAAGATCCTCATTGGATTTTTGCAATGCAGGATGAACTTCAAGAGTTTGTAAGAAACAAAGTCTGGACCCTAGTTCCTCTTCCCAAAGGAAAATTTGCAATTGGAACGAAATGGGTTTTCAGAAACAAAAAGGATGAGGATGGAAGAATAATCAAAAACAAAGCCAGGTTGGTTGCAAAAGGATATTGCCAGGAAGAAGGCATTGATTATGATGAAACCTTTGCACCTGTAGCTAGGCTAGAAGCAATCAGAATCTTCTTAGCCTATGCTGCACACAAAGGATTCAAAGTTTATCAAATGGATGTTAAATCTGCCTTTCTTCATGGTAAATTAAATGAAGAAGTCTATGTCCAACAACCACCTGGATTTGAAAGTACAGAGTATCCTAATCATGTTCATTATTTGGATAAAGCTCTGTATGGACTCAAACAAGCCCCAAGAGCTTGGTATGAAACTCTGTCCACTTTTCTGATTAACAATGGATTTGAAAAAGGCACAATTGATACTACCTTATTCATCAAAAGGTACAAGAATGAGATGCTTTTAGTACAAATTTATGTTGATGACATTATATTTGGCTCTACCAATCAAAAGTATTGTGACAAGTTCTCAGAGTTGATGAAGAGTGAATTTGAGATGAGCCTCATGGGAGAATTAACTTTCTTTCTAGGCTTACAAGTAAAACAAACTTCAGAAGGTACATTCATAAGTCAATCTAAGTATGTCTCTGAAATTTTGCAAAAATACAAACTCAATGATTCAACTTCGATGAGAACACCTCTATCCACCGGAGTCAAACTTGACTCTGATCCATCAGGAGAATCTGTGGATATAAAAACCTACAGAGGCATGATAGGTTCACTATTATACTTAACTGCAAGTAGGCCTGACATAATGTTTGCAACATGCCTTTGTGCTAGATATCAAGCAAATCCAAAGGTATCTCATTTAACTGTTGTCAAAAGAATTTTCAGATACCTCAGAGGGACATAATCATTAGGCCTCTAGTATCCAAAACTTTCAAGTTTTGATCTAACAGCTTACACTGATGCAGATCATGCTGGATGTAAGCTTGACAGAAAAAGTACCTCTGGGTGTTGTCAGTTATTGGGCAATAAGCTGGTAAGTTGGTCATCCAAGAAACAAAACTGTGTTTCCACTTCAACTGCAGAGGCAGAATATGTTGCTGCTGCTAGTTGTTGCTCACAAGTATTATGGATGAAGACTCAGCTCAGAGATTATGGCCAACAATTTGACAGAATTCCAATTCTCTGTGATTCAAAAAGTGCTACAGTCATCTCTGTCAATCCAGTACAGCACTCCAAAACCAAGCACATCGATGTAAGGTACCACTTTTTGAAAGATCATGTTGAAAAAGGAACAATAGAGATGTATTTTGTACCAACTGAACTTCCACTTACTGATATTTTCACAAAAGCTTTAGATGAACGAAGGTTCAATTTTTTAATTAGCAAGTTGGGAATGTTGAATATGTCTACCTAACAAAAGAGTCTCTGAATCGAGTAGCATATCAATATCAGAGTACTTAAATGACATCAGAGTCTCTGATCCTTTCATCAGAGCCTCTAGGCTTTTTCAAATATGGTAAAAATTACTCTTTTGAAACTCCAAGCATGTGTCAAGGGGGAGACAACGACCCTTTCATCTTTCAAGGGGGAGAAAAGATCTTGTCTCTGATGTTTTAATCAGAGCCTCTGATCTTGTCTCTGATGTTTTTATCAGAGCCTCTGATATTGTCTCTGATGTTTTTATCATAGCCCCTGATCTTGTCTCTGATGTTTTTATCAGAACCTCTGATCTTGTCTCTGATGTTTTTATCAGAGCCTCTGATCTTGTCTCTGATATCTTTATCAGAGCCTCTGATCTTTTCTCATTAAACAAATATTCCAGGAAATTCTTTTAAATAATAATTTTTTTTGGATAACCACTCGTTTCTTTTCAAAAACCCAACTGGCGGTTTTCTGACACAAAGCGGTTCACCCCTACACGCCTAAACGTGTCACCCATCAATTCGGGGATGATGGAACGTCCTTTCTGACATTGGGAATCTCATTCGCCGCTTCAATAACCTCTCCCTCTACCTTCCTTTTGTAGCTATAAAATACCCTTGTTCACTTCTCATTATTCTTTACGCTCTCAAGATCCAAAAGTCGAATCTCTCTTTCTAAGCTTTCATCTTTCTCAACCTGCAACAATGGCGGCTCATTCCCAAACTTCAGATAACTCAAGCAAACTTGTTCCAAGCTTGAATATGGTACAGTTCGATGTTCCAGTCAAAGGAAACAACTACTTTCTGGACGTCACCCCATCAAAATACGATGAACAGTTTCGCCCAATTCTCGACTTTTTCACCAACTGCGAACTCAATGATGTTCTAACCAAACATGCCTTAGATATTCCCTTTCGCTTTGTCCAACAATGGTGGTATTCAAGTGAATACGACGATGAAAAGGAAGGACTGGTTGGGCACATTGACATAGGTGAACAAAGCTTAAACATAAGAATAACCCCACAAACCCTAACTCGCCGATTCAACCTCCTCACCAAAACTGATCTTCAAATAGAAACCTTTGAGAAACCCCCAACTCAAGAAGTCCTTCTTCAGTTCCTCCAACACTTAGGCTACAACAAAGAAATAACACGCCTAAGTCAATTCAGACGTCAGTACCTGCCTCCCAAATGGAACTTTATGTTCAGTGTTCTCAACCGAACAATAACCTGCAAGATTGGAAGTCAGGATCAGACTCATCCAGCGATAATAGCCATAATGTATGCTCTCTTTTTCAACAGAAGCATCAATATGGCTCACATTCTCTTCTGTGAGATGCTGACGGTGGTGGACAAGAAGAACAAGGACTTGGCCAAAGGAAAACAACCAATATCGGTACTGTTTCCCTGATTCATCTCGGTGGTCATTCAACGAGCAATGGAGAAATTCTCCATCACTGAGGAGGGCCCAATGACACCTCTGTTTATGATGAACTCATTCAAAGCGACAGAGGTTCCTCCTTATCCACATGACCGACGTTTCCCACACACCATGATTGAGATAATTCCTGCTGACTCTCCTACCCATCTCCTACTTAGTCGTGTTGACCAATCATCAGAACCGATAATGGGATCCCCAACACACTTAGGTTCTGAGCCTGAGCCTGAATCAGAGAGTGATATCTCTGATACTGCTCAAAACATTAACAGAGCGCAACCAGAGGGTGGCTCTGAGAGAGTGAGGAAGAGAGAACAAGAGAACCCTCCCTCTGACGAAGAGAATAACTCTGTCAGAGCAGGGGAAGGTGAGGAAGAGAGATTCCCAGAGGGTGAGTTTCTAAACTTAGAATCTGAGGGCGATGAGGTAGAAAAAGATGTCCTTGATGACACAAATGAGAGAATCCAAAGCCCAAATCCCAGTGCAAACAAATTTACTGTCCAAGGTGGTCCAACATCAATGGACATTGAAACAGAGGTGCACACCTTGAACCCTTCCCATCCTAACCACTCAGAGGCATCTGTTTCTGCCTCTGAAGCATGCACCAGAGGGGAAACCTCTGATACGGCTAAATCCTCCCAAAAGGAATTAGACCAAGATAAAAATACTCAATCAACCCAGAGTATGTCACCTCCACCCACACATGATGCCTTTGTGGCTCAAACTAAGTTGGAACGTCCCTTAGAACGTAAGGATTACCTGTCAGAAAAAGAATGGCACGACCTTCTTGCACAAGGAATCCTTAGCCTGGACAGCAAGGTTTCCAAACACATTCGGTTCTCATCATCAGATTCTGACTCTGATGATCAGAGACCAATCGGAACCATTATAGGGAAATCCTTGAAAAAGGGTCCCCAAGGATTAATGGGAAGTCCTTCCTGAGAAAACATCAAACCACCTCCGAAAGAAGGCCCCTCTGAACTCGAGGGAAACTTAGAATCATGTGTTGATCCTAAGGTTACCCCCTCTGATTACATTACCAAAGAGGAGTTCAAAATCTTTGGTGATGAAATCAGAGAATCTCTGAAAGAGATAAAACTTCACATGGAGAAGACCTCAGAGGCCTCTTCCTCTAACTCTGAAGTTTAAAAGCTCACTTCAGAGGTCTCTAAGTTGCGCACGACGGTTCTCAATCAGAACGAAAAACTGGATGCTCTGGAAAGCTTGGTCATAAAGAATGACTCCGTATTGTCCAGAGAAATTCAGAACTCAAAAACAGAGCTCCTCCAGGCAATTCTACCTACCTCTGCCCCCACTCCAACACAAGCAGACTTCTCTCAATTCAAAGAGGAAGTCTTGCGTTCTTTGACAGAGGTAATTGCAAAGATCCCTACCTTCTCTGCTGTTGCTCCTGCTACAACAGAATTCATTACAAAGGCTGACCTAACCAACTTCTCCAAAAAGATCACCAGCAATGTAATGAACATCTCCAGTAAGTTCCTCTCCAAGACCACTCAGTAGAACAAGAAGATTGAAGACCTTCTGAAGAATGTCAAATCTTTAGAGGGAGTATTGAAGAGAAAGGAACCTGAGGTCGCATGCTCTGAGGAAGCGCGAAAGAAGGCTAGATATGAAGATTCTAATGACGAAGATGACCAACCTCAGGGGTCATCCGATCTTCATAAGGGGGAGAAGACTCTTACTCCTAAACCTGTTGAAACACAAAAGGAGTCCACTCCCTCTGAACCAAACCAACACAAGGAGAAAGGAACAGAGAGACATTCAACCTCCACCTCTGCTGACGATATTCAGGCCACTCTAAAGTCGCCAGTACCGATCATCTTTTTAGGACCATCCACTTCAGGTGCTCCAATAGTTCCAATCACAGCTGAACAAATCACAGCTGCATCTCAAGAAACTATTGGAGCTCTGGACGAAGAAGAAGATGAACAGCTCGTAGACTTCTCAACATCAGAAGAAAAATCAGATTCTGGAAAAGAGTTTGAAGAAGAAGTTGAAGTAGTTGATGTCGAAGAATATGTCTTCAAGAATGCTCAACCACATCATACTTCAACAACGTCAGAGCTGAGGGAATCACCAGAGATAGATGGCTACATCTCTGAACCCTCAAAAGAAGATCCTCCACAAACGATGCAACCAGAAATCATGGTTGTTGATGAACAGGCTCCTTCAGAGAATCCTGTTCAGAAAGCAAGCATCGGTCTTCCAGTAAAAGTGTTCAATAAACCTCCCACATTCCTCGAATCAAATCCCGAAGCTTCCATAGAAGACCACTTCAGATACATTTACTGTGAGTTCAACATGGCAGATACACTGGTCATTCCTCTGAATCCAAGAATCAGAGAGGACATGCCAGACTATGAGCGAAGATTTATCGGAGATAAAACCAAACCAAGAGCACAGGTCCTCTCTGATGATCCAATCATCAAAATCAACAAAATCTCAGAAAAGACCTTTGCTTACAACAAGATTATCTATAGGAATTATGTGGTAACTCGATCTGATCAAAAGATTTACGAGTTCAATGACAATGATCTCGTAAATCTAAATCCATATGATTTACCACATTTATATGCCTATTGCTCTGCCAGGTATGATCATGGAAGAAGGGAAATCAGGATGGGCATGGTTGAAGTCCGACGGGCAATGGACGCCTATGTCAAACACCGAGCAAAACGTGACTTTCAAATAGCTCTGAACCTAGGGGAAGAGAAGATGGAGGTAACTGAACCTGTGGAGTCATTCGACAAACTTAAAGAACATAAGACTGGATCAATCGTTGCAGAACCTCTGGGTTTCGTCTTTAGAGTAAATCAAGAAAAGAAGATCTTTCTAGCTTCGGAAGTGTCGAAGTACTCTGATGAAACCTTGAGAGGTATAAAGAAATTGATCCATGCAAAGGAAGAAAGGCACAGAGCAGATTTACTGGCAAAGCTTGACTTAGAGATTGACTCGATGATCAACTTCAGAGCTCTGATCATGAAATTCCATGGAATCTGTTCAAGTGACAAATTGTAGTTTGTTTCTTTATTTTTTTTTGATATTACTTTCTTTGTATTAAACTTCCAAATGTTTAAGAAGTAATACTTAAGAGGATGATATTCTCCTCTATGCTTTCTAGTTTAAAATTCAATTCTCTGTTATTTTTGTATCTTTTATTTTCGACACTTAGGGGGAGATTGTTAGCTCCAAATCATCTGTTTGTTAAAGTGTTGAAAATACCAGTCCTATTTCAGAGGACTTCCAAAAGATACACTTCAGAGGACGAAGACGTCAGAGGACGAAGACTTCAGAGGACAAACCTGCCTCTGAAGTACTTATCAGAGATTGCAACTTTCAGAGAAGACATCAGAGATGGCTTCATCAGAGGCTCTGAAGACAACGTCAGAGCTCTGAAGACATTCTCTCTGAAGATGTTCACACTGAAGTTTTCTACGATTGAACAGAAGAACAGATGACACGTCACTTAGTGATAAGATTTACTTTCTAGAGTAGGTCACTGTTCAGCATGGTCTTTTTCATCATACAAGTACACTGCTTACTTTATGGTCCTATAAATAGGACCATCACCTTATTGTTCAAAGTGTGCTTAAGAAGTTATATATCTGATAATATAGGTTGAATATTTTATTCTAAGAATATCTTGTTTATCTTTATCTGCTTTATGAACTGTGATATTTGAATCTCCTTTGATATTAAACTGTATTACTTCCGCTGTCATTACTCTTATTGTTTATATCATTGTTACGAGATTAGATCTGGGATCCAACACCGTTAATACATTTTCACAACGGATGACCGATGTTTCGCCGCTGTGATAAATGTAAGGTATTAGAACTCGTTTTGATGAGAGCTTTAATAGTTCACTGTGTGATTTCCTGGAATTTGAGAAATCTGAGTATAGCTCCTGTTTACCGAAGAGTTACAGTAAACTCTATAGAAAAGATATATACATATATATGCACGTTACTCATGAATGCATACTACTGTTGTTGGTGGCATGAGATGAGTTTGGAAGAAAATATATAATTCATTTATGCCATGGATATCAATAGAAGAATGAAGATATATATATATATATATATGTATATATATATATATTATATATATTATATACCTTTCATGCATGCGAATATCATTAGGTAGGCTTCTGTTGATGCATATATATATATATATATATGTATATATATGTCTAGGTATGCATGCATATATATACTGTTGATGCATATATATGTATATGTATGTAGAGGTCGGTTCAAACGAGAACAATACCTATTTAAAAGAACACGAGAACTAACAAAATCATTATTGATTTACATTAACACACGAAAAAAGGACTTTGGCCGCGACTTCAGGTTCACGTGACTTTTTTGCACGTTAATGTAAAATCACTAATGATTTTTTCAGTTCTCGTATTCTTTTAAATAGTTATTGTTCTCGTTTGATCCTCCCTCTATGTATGTATGCATATATATATATATATATATATATATATATGTAAATATGTGTATGCATATATATATATAGATGTTCAAGTGAAAGCAAGTCGTAATTGAAGGCATCGACTCATGGGTAGTTTAAGATTATTGTAGGTAGTAGTGTCGTATTTTATATTAGAATTTAAAATGTTAGTCTTGGATTTTGAATAGGGAAGACGTTATCTACTTCAAAGAGCGGGTTGGGCAACGACTAGTACTGTGAGTTATACGAGACTTTTATAAAATGGTTGCATGTCTTATTAAAAATTATTTACAAGCTTTTTGATATTTTTAAATGTCGTTTATGCATTAAACGTAAAATATTTCCAAGTTATGTGTTTGTGATTTGTGTGGCAATGGGGGAGTATTACGGTGTAAGTCCGTAAGTCGAGCATGTTGTGTGAGCTCGTATAAGCCGTAAGTGTGAACATGCTGTGTGAGTTCGCCAGGTAAAGCTGTATGAATTAAATACCTCCCAATATACAATTAAGCTTTGTGATTTAACTTGTTTTACCGCATGCATGATAAATTATGATGTTTTGTGAAATTCATTATCGATATTACTCATGCATAAACCGTGAATTCATTGGGCCCTACGCTCACCCAACTCCTTTTCAAAAAAAATTATGCAACCAGGTCGTCACTCAATCGGGAGTTGTAGCAAAGGGAAGGAGAAAGTCTAGAGATGGATTATAGTTGGAATAAAGGCATGACAAAGAAGGTGTTCGAGATTTTAAGTGATCGAGATTCTAAGTGATCGAGATTTGACAAACATTTCCTTAAGTTTTATTATCATGAATTATTCCGTTGCATTGAATTATTTTGACTTTATGGGTTTATTTATATGGATGTTTAATATTTAAAAAAAATGGGACATTACATTGTATAGGTCGGATGTGTGCCATCCGGAAGAGTTTTCAGGAATAAGGAAAATATGGTGATTCGTCTGTTTGAGTTTTAGTCCCATGATAGGTGTCAACATTAATTCTCCAATGCAAGTCTGGAATGAAATATGTGGTGGTATATCCACGTTTGCAACATGTTGTTATGAGAATAGGTGTCGACCCTCGATTCGGAGGACAGTGACCGCTGAGGTGCTTCAGTGCACTCTCGTTGAAATTGGGTATGTCAGCATGTTAAGTGGCAACCTTAAGGATATTAGATGCTGGAAACTAGGGATCGATCATTAGTAATTCTGTAATCACCAAGATTTCGCTGATTCGTCAATCGATGCTTGAATGCACTACGGGAGTTGAGTAACCGTGGAGTTGGATTAATTTGTTGTCTACCGATGTTGTCCCGTGTCAGTTGAGGAACGGATCGAATGTTATGATTGGATCGAACCTAACAAGTGCTAGGAAATATTGTCAAGGAAGGGACGATGAATCTTTTATATTATGGATTATTGGGGAATGGAGTTAGAATGTCGAGGTAAACCTTAAGTAGAAATCGATTGTTGAGGAGGCCTTGATGTGTCAGAATTAGAAGTATCGAAGGGAAAAGTTCGCTTTGGGGTATTTTTGGTGGAACTACTCTTGAGGTGATATATGCAACCTAAGGTTGGGAAATAGCCGAGATCTTAAGGATAGGAAAGTGGTTTGATAAGGACTCGATGTTCATCTCGTCATCGGTAAGATATATGGAACCTAGAAATCGAATTGTGACGGTTCGTTATGAGAAATATAGTGATAACCTGAAATGGGATGTAATCAGTTTCGTATATGAGGCAAGGTATCGTGGAGGCATCCCTTTTGGGTAGGGAACCATTTGGTCTCGCTTAATGCGACATTTGGGTGTTGGTCGGTACTAGATTTCGAGGACGAAATCTTTTCTAAGGTTGGGAGGATTGTAACACCCCAATTTTTAAGGAATATATAATTTCAAGTTAATACAAATGGGTGTTTTAAAAATAACGAAGAAATAGGATTTTTGGATAGGAATCCTATATTTATAGCCTTGTTGGATGAAGGGTTCAATTACGAGTCGAACGGTTCTTTCCAGAGTAAAATCAGAGTTAAAACGAAGAAATTATGACCAAAACAGTGATCGGACAAGAAAAACGAAGTAATCGGGTGGCAGTGCTCGGCGCGGATCTCCGCGTGGATGGATCAGCACCACCATCAGCGCAGAGCCACTGTGCGCAATAAGAAGCGAAAATCCGGCCCTAAACCCCATTTTTCACCCTAAACCTAATTCTTCTCCCCATTTATCTCCCAAATCACCCCCCCCCCCCAACTTCCAAATCGAATCCTAACTCATTTTTGGGTGATTTCCTCCTAAAATCACATGATTTTTCATTATCTAGCAAGCTTGGAGGTGAGAAACAAAATCATTCATCTTCATCTTCTTCATCAAGTTATCTAGATTTTCATACACCCTTGTTCTCCCTTTTGTAGATTTGGAGTTCGTGGGTTATTTTGGAGATCTAGAAAAGTATTGTTGATGGGTTCAAGCTTTGGTAAAGGTAATATTCTCTTCTCTTCAACGATGGAAATTAGGGTTTTGGTATAAGTTGAGATCTTTATGTATAATGTTTGGGGAATGTTTCTTTATGGTGGGATGTAAATATTTATGGTTGAAGTTTATGGATCTAAGTTTTTGGAAGTTTTGGCTTGTTTATCCAAGTGTTCATCAAAGGAGCTCAAGTTGGGTAAAATCTAGATTTTTCCTAAATCTAGCAAGGTGAGTTCAAGTTGATTTGAGAAAATGGTGTACATGCCAAAATGTCTCAAAGTCAACGACTGAGGCCAGAAGGTATGTGAAAGTAGAATCCAGGGACAGTGTTTGTGTGCTTTACATGAACTTATCAACTGTTAAGTTATTTGGTAACTTTTGACTATTTGAAGTGCTTAACTTTATAAACATTGTAAAACACCCGTATTTGGGATTTTTGTGCGTCTCGGCAAATAAGTCATAAATGGAGTTTATTTCTGAGTTACATGTTTTGGATGCGTTAGTTCATCCGTTGGAGCTATGTAACGTGTTAGATTGTAATGCAATGGATCCATTGGTATAGAGGTCGGTCTTATCATGTAAGTGGGATAAGATTCATGTGTTGTAATCTGGAAATAGGCGTTGGTGATACGATGTAAGTCCTAAATAATCAAGTATGTCAAGGATGGTGAGATCCCAAGGTAAAGATCTGGATAGGGTTGAACTTGGTGATTCTTTGGGGCTAAAGACTTGGATAGAGTTGAACCCCCGTTTGCACTGAACAAAAGACTTGGATAGAGTTGATGTTCAAACGGCTAATGACCTGTGTTAGTGCACAAATATGTTGGATTCAAGATCATAAATATTGGAGATAAAAGATTAAGAAGTCAAAGCTGCAAAAGTCAACTTTCATCAAAAGTCAAAGTCTATTTGTAATAAAGTCAAAGTCAATGTAATTGTATTTTGGTTTCCTTGTAATTTCTAGAGGGTATAAATACCTTTGTTGTCTTTGTAAGCACGTTAGAACACTCATAATACGAATCAGAGAAGAATTGTATAGAACATATCATTCTAGAGAGAGAGTGTTTGTAGAGAGAGAAAGTTGTGAATTTGTAATAGTTGTGATTGAAATCAATGAATGTGGTTTAGATTCTCATCTTGATTGTTTGTTACTGGATTAGAACTTGAATATTGGGAATAACAATTGGTATCAAAGCAGATCCAAATCGAAAAATCAAGAAATCAAGAAAAGTTCGTTTTTACTGTTCATCAAAGTCCAGATCGATTCTGAGTTTTAGTGAGTTTTTGGAAGTTGTAATCAATTAGATTTTGGTCAGATAGCATAATCGATTGAGTATGTATAGGTTATTTCAAGAAATGCACTGTAATCGATAGTTAATTTTGATTTTGGTCGAAGTCGAGTTCACGAGGCCTGTGCACTGAAATTGAGTCAATTTCTATTGATTTTGTGTATGTGATCGAATTTTTGTGTTAGTTTTGTGTTCGAATTGGTTAGACGAGTGAATTGTCGAAGTATAGACTTGAATTTCAAGGTCTAAATGAGTTTTTGGTGCAATTTTGTTCGAGTTTAGAGGTTTGCGGGTCATTCATCAGGTTTGCGGGTCATTCATCAGGTTTGCGTGTGTTCATAAAAGTTTGTGTTTCCTTCATTGAGAGTTGAGAATCGAGAAGTTTAAGTTTGCGTTTCATTTCAGAATCGAGAAGTACAGGTTTGCGTTTCAATCAAGAATCGAGAAGTACAGGTTTGCGTTTCAATCAAGAATCGAGAAGTACAGGTTTGCGTTTCAATCAAGAATCGAGAAGTAAGAGTTGCGTTTTTAAACAAACGCAAAGTGAAAAACGCAAAGTAGAAGTGCTTGCAAGTAGAGACGCAAAGTAGTGGTTTGCGTTTCCCTCTTGAATCGCAAAGTGGTTGTTTGCGTTTCTCTCTTGAACCGCAAAGTAAGGGTTTGCGTTTCCCACATGAACCGCAAAGTAAGATTTGCGTTTGTCACTTGAAACGCAAAGTAAAGGTTTGTGTTTGTCTCTTGAAGCGCAAAGTGTGGAGGACTTAGACAAATTTTTCAAAACTATAATATGGCCTTTAATAGTGAAAAAATTTTCTCTAGGGGCGCTGCCCCTTGACCCCACCCGCTAACCGGGTAGCGGGACCCCCGTGCTAAGTCTGCCTAGGGGGACAAAAGTTCTTTCTGTGATCAAAATCTCTGAATTCTTATTTCAAGATTTTTGTATTTTTCTTGTGCTTTCATTTCGATTAACGATCATTTTTGTCAAGTTCTATTTTGTTAACAGGTATTCAAGATGGGATATTTTGTTGATGATGAAAAGAAGTTTAAAGAGCTCAAAAAGGAGAATCAAAATCTTACTTCCTTAGTTGATAATTACACAAAGAGATCAAAGAGATAAAGATGAAAGAAATCAACTGAGAGAAGAAGTCAACAATTTAAAGAAGATAAATGAAGATCTACTAAAACAGACTTCTGGGCTTAGTGAAGATAAGGTAATAAGTTTGGAAACTGAGAACACTGAGCTGAAAAATAAAATCTTTGACTGGAAAAATCAGATTATCCAAATCCAGAAACAAGCATCTATTGAAAGTTATGAAGAGACGATTAAGAGTCTGGAAGATGCTAATACTGAACTTCAAATGGAAATATCTGATCTGGAGAAAAAGATGGTTAAAGAAAGATCCGATTTTGAGACTGAAAAGACTTCATTTGCAAAGAAAATCTCAGACTTTTCCAGAAAATGTGCTGACGAGAAGAAAACGGTTGAGCTTAAATGCATTAAGTTGTCAACAGATTTCTGAGTTTGAGAAAGTATTTATTATGGAAAGAGAAAAGTTTGCAAAGGAAAGAAAGACCATAGAGCAAAAGAATGTTGGGATATTCAAAGAGATATCTGGTCAGAGAACAAATGCTGAAATGGGCTTTGAGGAAGAAAGAAGCTTATTTGAAATAGAGATAAAGAAGCTAACTGCAAAGCTATCTGAGCTATCTACAATTGCATTGAAAGATCAACAAGTGAAGTTTGAATTCAAGAGAGAGATTGACCTTCTTGTAAAAGAAAGAGACAGTTACTCTTCAAAGGTAAAAGAGCTTGAAAAGATTGTTTCAAAGGTGGTGGTGACTGAGCACACGACTCCAGAGTCAAAAATCCACACACCTAGAAATAATTCAGCTGACTTTAAAAAGACAGCCTCAAGCTCATACCATGAAACCTGTTTCTTCAAGAAGGTTAGTCAATTCATTCAATCAGATTCGTCCTTCTAATATTTTCTATGATCAAAATGTAGATGGTTCGGGTACACAAAGAAGAAGAAGGAAATATAATGAAGAGAAGCTGGTATGGAAAGTAAAACCAGTAGATGAAGAGAAGAATAATGAGAAAAAGAAAGGAAAGAAGGAAGAGAAGAAAAGTAACAAATTATTTGTACATGCATCAACAGCCAAGAAGAACAACGTGCTGAAAGGTAAACCTGATCATGCTTACTCGAGAGATCAAATGTTCAGGTTATCTAAAAAGAGGTATTGTTCTTACTGTAATACATATGATTTTGTACATAAAGCAAGTGATCATTACTGGTATGGTTCTTACTCAGTTACTCCCATTCGAACTGCAACTAACACACATGGACCCAAATACCAGTGGGTACCAAAACCGAAGATTGATTATGTGTTGCAGGCACCACAAGTAAAGGGGGAGTAAGAGAACAATGGCTCTTGAATAACACAGTTCAAGACCCGTACCTCAATGTCAAGAACGATGGCTTCTAAGTACATCAGCTTAGAACCGGTACTTCAACGAAGTTTGACTTCTAAACATAACAGTTTAGGACTCGTACTTCAATGATGAAAAAGAGAAGATACTCCCGGGCTGATATGAGAATTGTACTCCTAGACTCAAATGAGGAAATCAACCTTCAAAGGGAAGTACATAATTTTCTGAAATTTATGCATTGGATAGATATGACGAATTACATTCCCAAAGGAGTTGTAGATCTCTATCATGTGCTTTTTCACTGACATATTTTAGATGCATAATTTCAGGGGGAGTAAAAGGATTTTGATTTATGATTATTTCAGATCAGAACTCGTACTTTAATCGTTTTACTGTTTTATGTCTTTTATTTTTTGTGAATAAAAGTTGTTTTTTACTAGACTTTGAGACTTGCAGGATGAGAGAAGCTGACATGATTATATCTAAATGACGACAGCTTGACTTTCTGAGATTTAAGATTGAGCGAAAAGGTAAATTTCTTATCTTAATCTCAAATATATCTGAAAGAAGGACAACTTTCAGATATAGAAAACATGTTCTTAAATGTTCAAACCACTTCCCGATTTTTAAACAGATTTTATAATTTGGAAGTGTGATTTTAAATTTTTCATTTTATTCTGTGCTTAAATTGATATACAAACCGTGTGTTTCCAAAGATAAATAATTGCGTATTGTCTTTTCCATATACTTTCAAGTATTCACACACACTGGTTTGAATTTTTGTTCAACATGTTCTTACCATGTCTCTAAATTGAAACAATTTTTCTTCGATGGTATGACACCCCGTTTGTACTTTAAATAATTTTGAACAATATTTCATTTCGAAACGTTATTTCAAGAATGTCTATATTTTGTTTTGTATAGACAAATGTCCATTATTCTTGACCATAATCCTTGATTGTTATATCATTCATTTCTGATCATTTTTTATACAATGTCAGATTTTCAAACAAGTTTCTTGCATTCATGTTCTTTCATTCAATATACTTGTTTGAAAATACTTCAATGTTTAAACAATGCTCATATCGTCGTGATTATATCATTTGAGCATACATTTTATCTGACATTTGTATATGAGCTTTAACTGATATAGTTAAACCATTTGAGCAACACATGCTTTATAGGAACTATGGGTTCTTTGTGCTAGGAATTAACTAAACTTCTATGGATTCACGTTAACCAGTGTTTCCTACCCATGAAGTTAATCCTTTAGAGATTGAGTGTGAGGAGTCTAAAAGAAATGAGTGTGGGTGTGATGAGGTAAAATGGAAAAGAGAGTGTGAGATCAGAGTAAAAGAATATCAAACTCTGCACCAACTACTTTCTGAGTCGGGCAGCTACATTACTAACATTTCACAATTCTTTGGTGAATGTTATTGAAACAGGCAAATAGCCCATGCCAACTCTTGCTTTAACCCCACCAACCACTCATTTTCTTCTCAAAAAGAAAATGTTTCACCTTTTCAAGGGGACACAACATATTATCTATCTGATTTTCATTTGGAAAATCTGGATATTGAAAAAGAAGGAATTCTGCCCCACCTTCGCACTTCAATCATGCACTTAGAGTCTGTGTTTATCTACTGTTGTCTCAGTGGTTTACACTATGTTGAGCCTTATGAAAGCAGTTATTCGTGCTTAATTCTTTCTACACGTGCACGAACACACAAAGAATTCGTTTCTTTGTCATAACATTCATAGAAATTGCCTTTGTGGTATTTCGATGATTGGATGGAAGCCCTGGGGGAGTGAACATCACAAAAACTCCTTTCCAATGTGTATTCGTTACACGCAGTGACTTTGTGTTATTGACAGGCATGTTAACTGATTCATTTGTTGATTCAGGTGTTACATTCTTATTTTGTCCGGATTTGAAAAGATCTGGATAAATACATTGTTCGAATTGGCAAAGAATCAGAGGCTCAGATCAGAATGGTCAAAGACATTTCTTGATGAAAGTTTTGATGATGTTGATGCTCAATTCATCAAAAAGGGGGAGAAGAGTTCAAATCAAGAAATGTTGGTTGAAAAGTTTGAAGAAATGTCCGAAATTCAAGATATGGGAGAATTATTCATGATTGTTGAAAGATGAAAGATTTCAGTTTGTTGAAGATAATTTGCTGGAGCAAAGTGTGCTAAATCTGAAAATCTTAAGATATTTTTCTTTTCAAGTCTGAAAAAGGTTTGTGTACAACCTTGGGAAAGATTGTTACTATTTTTGATGATCAGACGTTGGGAAGATTGCTAAAAGTTTTTGAAGATACTGTGCTTATCAGAGAAGGGGAGATTGTAAAGATTTCATACAAATAGGGGGAGTATGAAAGTTGGTTGAGAAAGTTATGTTTGTATCAAAAGGGGAGATTTTAAGAGAAGATACAGATTGATCCAAGGGGGACTTTACTTCAATCGAGCTTAATCAAAGAGAAGATCGCATTGCTAAATCTTTTAGTAATGATCTTGATCCAAAGGGGGAGATTGTTAGCGCACAAATATGTTGGATTCAAGATCATAAATATTGAAGGTAAAAGATCAAGAAGTCAAAGCTGCAAAAGTCAACTTTCATCAAAAGTCAAAGTCTATTTGTAATAAAGTCAAAGTCAATGTAATTGTATTTTGGTTTCCTTGTAATTGCTAGAGGGTATAAATACCTTTGTTGTCTTTGTAAGCACGTTAGAACACTCATAATACGAATCAGAGAAGAATTGTATAGAACATATCATTCTAGGACCACCATACCTTCTCTTAGCGCACAAATATGTTGGATTCAAGATCATAAATATTGAAGGTAAAAGATCAAGAAGTCAAAGCTGCAAAAGTCAACTTTCATCAAAAGTCAAAGTCTATTTGTAATAAAGTCAAAGTCAATGTAATTGTATTTTGGTTTCCTTGTAATTGCTAGAGGGTATAAATACCTTTGTTGTCTTTGTAAGCACGTTAGAACACTCATAATACGAATCAGAGAAAAATTGTATAGAACATATCATTCTAGAGAGAGTGTGTTTGTAGAGAGAGAAAGTTGTGAATTTGTAATAGTTGTGATTGAAATCAATGAATGTGGTTTAGATTCTCATCTTGATTGTTTGTTACTGGATTAGAACTTGAATATTGGGAATAACAACCTGGATAGGGTTGATGCCTATTATGACTAAAGACTTGGATAGGGTTGGTGTCTACCTTGACTAAAGACTTGGATAGGGTTGATGTCAATGGTTGTTTATCCTTGTAGATACGCTTATAACATAGATATGTGGCTTAACTTTGTGTGTCCGTCACATTCAATGAAATCGGGTCTCCCCCATCACCGAAAGGTGTTGTTTTGGGTATTTGAGTCTTGTATCCATGTTTTCGGTGACAAATTGTATATGGGATTTATTAACCATGATTCATGGGTTGAGTGTTATGCCCCACCTATGTTTTTGGGTGGTTTGGGATGTGAAGTGTTATTCACGGTTTCATAATTTAGGAGTCGGTTTATATTCACGTTTTGAGTGAGTTTTGGGTTGCATCGCTTTATAAAGAATGTTTGTATTGGAGCGTTGTCTTTAAAGGTGCATATTGTGGGAAAACGAGTTGTTTCTATTTCTAAAGTAAATTAGTTTGAAAGATCTTGATTTGAACTGATTTCCTTTCTTTTTAAAGATATATTTATTCATATTAAAACTCTTGAACACACTAGGCGTTAGCCTAACCTATTATTTGTAGGCATGTGCATCAGGTTTCAGTGGGGGTTTGATTCTAGCGGTAGATTGCATGAGAGTGAGTATCTTGGGGAAATCTTCCGCAATTGGGGATGGTGACTATTTTTGAGATTTAGTAAAATCCGTACCTATATTTGATTGTGTATAGAGATTGATTTGTGCTTATTGAAGTTAAACCTTAGATTGTTGTTGTAGTTGATTCAGTTATCGATGTAATTATAATTTTTTTTATTTAGTCGTTATTTCCATATTTGAGGGTGTTACATGAAGGTCATACACAATAGCATGGAATAGCTTGAGGATATGGATGTTGGCATTGTCAGTTCGTTGTTGCTTTGAAGTTAGGCATCTGTTGATCACAGAGAATAGAGTGTAGTAGAATGGAGGTAAGTTGTTCTTCTTGAAATGGTTGACTTGTGTCAGCTGCCTGTGAGGTCCATTGAGAACATGATTGGTATTGATTAAATGATAACAAGAAGATTAGGGATAGAATCCAGTAGTTTATTATGCTAGAAAGAAAAAATACATTAAGAGAGCAACACGGCCGTATGAGACTACATTGTTACTGATTTCAAAAACTATAAAATGAAAGGTTTTCCCTAAAACAAGACTACATGATTCCTATTTATACCCCATACTCCCTTGTATACAATTAAGCCCAAACCCATTATAAGGCCCAATACAATAAATGTAGATTACTTTATAAAACTTCTAAATAGAACATAAAATATGTTCTAACATTCTCCCCCTAAGTTTTGTAAAGTAATCATTTTCTGATCAGCTACAGCTTCAGCTCCTCTCCCCCTTTATTTCTTTATAAAACTTAGTCTTGCGTAAACTTCAAAGCATCCTTAAGCTCCCCCTAGAATGTACCTCTTATCCTTGGAGTTTCAACTGAAATATCAGATCTGATGTAGACGACTGAGTGCACATCAAGAAAGCTTTTGACTTTAGTAAACCCAACACATTCCTTAACACCCACAAGAATGATATGTGTGGATTATGGAATGACAACCAAGTGCATCTTCAGTGTATAACATCTTATCTGTCTGTGAACCATGAGTTGAAATTAGAATTCAGCTTAAGAACTTCATCGGATTAGCTTACGGGCGGTAGCATTCCGGTAGCAACACTACGAGGCAACGGTTAGAAGGCAAGCAATTTTTCAACAACTGATAGAAGATACTCATGCTGACTTCTTTCCAGAATACTGAATAATCAAGCCCGAAACTCCTTTCCTCACGAATCAGCAAGATGATTATAAGCACTCAAGATTCTGAATTACAACTTAAATAGCAGAACAATGATTCCAGTCGCTCACACTACTGAGTGATCAAGTGAGAAGAATGATAAAGTGCTCTCAGTAGTCTAACCACAAAAGAAGCTCTTCAGACTGATGATTGCAGATGCTCAGGCAGTTAACTCAATCCAAGCAGAGACCAAATCATCAAATCCAGAAACTGAAAATCTTGACAGGCATGAGCACTCGAGTAAGAATAGATTAGTTGCTAATGATATGTGACCATCATATGATAGGAATGATGTCACATATGCATTCCGCGTATAAAGCTCAACTACAGGGCCAACTTGTATGAAACAGCGTTCAGAACAGTCAAAATTCTCAAAAAGTTCACTAACTTTCGCAAACAACCAAAATTCGCAGATCACTATAGCAATTTGAGCACAATTCGCAAGATGGCATAAGTCTGAACCACAATTCGCAGAGGCTTGCATTGCGAATTCTTAACTTTCGCAAGCCTCATATAAGCGAATCCTCGCATTTCCAAGATTACACAATCACGAATTCTTCAGAATTCGCAAGACATACATCTGCGAATACTTCACTTAGAACATTTTTCAAATTTGGAAGCCACTTTTTGCATACATATCACCTACGAAAACTTTGACAATTCATAACTAGTGGTCTGCGAATCCTTTAGAATTCGCACACTGTTAGGACTGAAAGTCCTGTGCGTTGAAAGTGGAATAAAGTATTTATAAGGGTTTATATTGTAATTCTTTAATAGTTAATTAATTAAATGGGCCCAAGCCCATAAGCCCTGTAACACCCCGAATTTTGGTCGGTTTTGAGAGGTTGTAAAGAAGAAATGAAGAGGATGCCTCTGTCTACAGGGCGCACGGGTCGTGCGCCATCCTTCAGGAAATGCGCACGGGTCGTGCGCATGAAACAGTGTGCGAGACAGTAGAAAACGCACGGGCCGTGTACCCTTCCCTTTGGAAAACGCACGGGCCGTGCGCTGTGTTGGGTCTCGTGCAAAGACTTGGCTAAATATCTTACATGTTGAGATATTTTAGAAACTCTCAGTTTTCTCTCTCTCTCTCTTCTTTTTCTCTCTTTTCTTCTTCGATCTTCAAGGCTCGTATGGTTGCTAGTTTTCGGTATTTCTAGCGAGGGGTCGGTGTTTTAAGCTTCACCTCTACGTCGTGATCGTTATCTGGTTTTCCGGGTTTTATTCCGAAAACCTATTGGTGAGTTCCTACTATCATTTTACAAACTTTATACATGTCAAAACTCTTATTTGCGAAATCTAAAGTATTTCTACGGTATGATTTTATGTTCTCTACATTTTGTTGTAAATGGAGTTTTTGGTGATTATCGGGGTTCCCGGTCAGTTCTGACCAAAATGACGGGTTCTGCCTTATTGAGGTAAAATGATGTTTTACTTGCACATTATGTGGTCGTTTGAAAAGGATGATTATGAACTCATTTTAATGGTTTTCGTTCTTACCAGAAGTTGAACTGGAATTAGCATTTTGTTTATAAAATGTACTTATTACCATATATTTAATTATGGTAGGTCACATATGTTATTATGACGAGTCCTTACCATTACTAGTGGATCCCTAGGTTTTGGAGTAGACTGTTTTGTTGGGAGGTTATATTCCCCAAATATGTAGCTATGGATCATATGTTCCGTGATGAGTTTATGGTACGGTTATGTGAGGCCGGTTACTAGCCATGGTTCATGGTGATCCTAGTGAAGGAGTATACATTGGTTTCCCTTGGGAGCGCGATCTCACCTCGTAGCACGGACTCTGGGTTCATTGCTAAGGACTCCAAGTGTTTAGCTCATAACTCGGATTTGTGGTCTACTTTGTGTTACACCACTCTCCTTGGTAAAATGGTCCTTTTATCACCGTTTAAGAGTTTTGGACCGAAGAGGCCCGGTTGTGGCGAAATGTTATCTTTATGAACTAAACCTTATTGAAAAGATTTCTTTATGATACTGATGTTTTATCTTTTGAGCTTTATAAACTGTATGTTCTCACCAGGCTTTATAGTCTGACACTTTTTCTCAAATGATGTGTATAACAGGTTTCCATTAGCGGTGGGTGCCGGGGGTTTTTGGAGAAACGAGTTTTGAGTCTCGGGGTTTTTGGAGATGTTTTAAGTATTATTGCTGGGCATTGTTAAGTCCCATTCTTTTGACGAAATCCTTGTATAGAATTGTATAGTCTTAAGGGCTGATCCCATTTATGGGAAGTTAATGGAATTGCTTACGTCATATTGTCAGGTTTTCCAAGTTTTAAATTTACTCTGATTATTGAGGTTGTTACAAGTTGGTATCAGAGCTTATAGTTTAAGCGAACTAGGCATGAATGTAAGATGTCTAGACTTAGACTGCGTATGCTAAGAATTGATCCGCGAGATTTGGGTAGAGCTCTTAAGATGGGTTAGTCTTAGAGTTGACGGAAAGTACGTTTATCAGGCGTTGTAATAGTGGTGACAAGAACCGTTATGTGTTGTATGTTCATAATTTCACTTAGCTAATGTTATTATGAGGATATTGTACGTAAGAGTGCTTGAATTACTGTTAATATGACAATTGGTAATGTGGTAGTACGTTTCCTTGGTGTTTATTCAATCTCTCTCTTATCTTTGTCTCTGTTTTGTGAAACAGTTCAGTATGGTGAATACACGTGGTAGACTGCGTACTCGTGTTGATGGTCTGGAAGCGACAGCCTCTACAGCTGATCAGCCGGAAGGAGTTGAGGTTGTCGTGCGTCCGCCAGTTCAATAAATACTAGGTGGGGGGCCAGAGGTCATTCCGCGCGTAGACCTGGCTTCGTCCCACCCAGTAATCAGGGATGCTAGTTCCCCGTCTGCGTTGATGGCCAGCATGATGTTGGCAATGAGGGAAGAGATGGCAAAGCAGCAAGAGTTTCTGCTAAAAGTGATTGAGGACCGTGATGTGAACAATCGTAGAAGTGAGACGGTTGTGGAAAACATCGTAGCAGGTTCTGGAGGCGCTGGTACAGGGGTCAAGGCTGAGGAGAACAGGGTTGTTGGTGCTCCGAGAGATAGGAAAAGTTGTTCCTACAAATCCTTTTTGGGTTGCGGACCGCCAGAGTTCTCTGGTTCTGACGACCCGGTCTTGTGTGTAAAGTGGATCCGAGCGGTTGAGCAAGCTTTTGGCTCTTCCGAATGTGGTGATGATCAGAGGGTGCGGTTCGGTACCCAATTGCTGAGGGACACTGCACTCATCTGGTGGAATATCATCCAATCCACTCTATCTCCCGAAGTGTTGGCCCAGTTGTCTTGGGCCGAGTTCAAGAAGAAGCTTCTAGAAGAGTTTTGCAACGAGAGAACGATGGACCGAATTGAGAAAGAGTTCCGGTCCTTGGTGAAGGGAAGACTGACGGTGAGGGAGTACACCTGTCAGTTTATGGAGAAGCTGGGTCTGGTGAGGCACGCTGCCCCAACAGAGAAAGATAAAATGAAAGCTTATCTCAACGGCCTACCTGCGGACATGCAATCGATGGTCCATAATTTCAAAGCTTCTAACCTCCGAGAGATGGTGGAGGAAGCTCAATTCATGGAAGAGATGTTCGCAAAGAGCAAATCTGAGAATTCTGCGATAGTGTCTGATAAGAGAAAGTGGGAGAGCAGTTCAGTACCTCCCAAGCGGACCCGACCTTTTGTTGGGAACCGCAACTTCAGTAATTATCAGGAAGCTAAGTGGTGCCCGAGGTGTCGAACCAAGCATCACGGTAACTGTTACAACAATTCTCAAACTTGCTTCAAGTGTGGGAAGCCTGGTCATACTGTCAAAGATTGCCCGGTCAGAGGGATCATCTGTTTAGAGTGCAAGACACCGGGACACTCGAGGAAGGATTGCCCGAAGCTTGTGTCGGGTAGCGCGCCAGCAAGGAAGGAGAACTCTCCGAAGGTTCCGGGTGGAGCATTTCAGATGACGGCCGAAGAGGCTAGAGCATCCGCTGATGTGGTATCGGGTACTTTTCTTATAAACTTTGTACCTGCTCGTATTTTGTTCGATACGGGTGCTAGTTTCTCTTTCGTATCTGAATTGTTCCGTCAGAAAATTGCTATGCCCACTACTAGTCTTGAGGATGCATTAGTGGTAGAAATAGCCGATGGTAGTCAAGTTCTGATCCGCGAAGTTCTGAGGCAGTGTACTCTTAGTATCGAAGGGAAAGAATTCTCGATCGATCTATTACCGATGTTAATCAGGGGTTTTGATGTGGTAATCGGTATGGATTGGTTGTCAAACAATCAGGCCGAGTTCGTGTGTTCCAAGAAGATGATTCGACTTCCTAACCCCTCTGGAGAGGTCGTGGTCATCTAGGGTGAAAAGAGGAAGGGTGAAGTGGCAATAATCACAATGGCAAGAGCACGCGAGTGTTTGATAAAAGGATGTTCGTCTTTCCTAGCCTATGTGATTGATGCTAAGTTAGAGAAATCCAAGCTGGAAGATGTGAAGATCGTGCGTGAGTTTCCAGATATCTTTCCGGACGACTTGCCCGGGTTGCCACCCGATCGTCAGGTAGAGTTTCGGATTGATCTTGTGCCTGGCGCATCACCGATCGCTAAAGCACCTTATCGTTTAGCGCCATCGGAGATGCAAGAGATGGTAGCACAACTCCAAGAGCTATTGGAGAAAGGCTTTATAAGACCGAGTTCGTCACCTTGGGGAGCTCCGGTCTTATTTGTCAAAAAGAAGGATGGCACAATGAGAATGTGCATTGACTATCGTGAGTTGAACAAAGCTACAGTGAAGAACAGATATCCGCTTCCGAGAATAGACGACTTGTTCGATCAACTTCAAGGAGCGGGTTGTTTTGTCAAGATCGACCTACGTTCCGGTTATCACCAAGTAAAGGTAAGAGAAGATGATGTTCCGAAGACAGCTTTCAGAATGCGTTACGGCCATTACGAATTTCTTGTAATGCCTTTTGGTCTAACGAACGCACCAGCTGTGTTTATGGATTTAATGAATAGAGTATGCCGACCATTCCTCGACAAGTCGGTTATTGTATTCATTGATGACATACTCGTGTACTCCAAGAGTGAGTCAGAGCACGAGCAACATTTACGTGAAGTTCTGGAGGTATTGAGAAAAGAAAGGTTGTACGCCAAGTTTTCCAAGTGCAACTTTTGGCTTAAAGAAGTACAGTTTCTGGGTCACGTAGTCACTCGGGTCGGAGTGAAGGTTGACCCCTCCAAGATTGAAGCTATGATGAATTGGGAGCCTCCTAAGAGTCCGTCCGAGATCCGAAGTTTCTTGGGTCTGGCGGGATACTACAGGAGATTTATCCAAGACTTTTCAAAGATCGCTTCTTCCTTGACAGTTCTGACTCGGAAGAATGTGAAGTTTGAATGGACTGAAGCCCAAGAGAAGGCGTTCCGGATCCTTCAAAAGAAATTGTGTGAAGCTCCGATCTTAACGTTACCTGAAGGGTCGGAAGATTTCGTGGTTTACAGCGACGCCTCAAAGATGGGATTGGGTTGTGTGTTGATGCAACGAGGCAAGGTGATCGCTTATGCCTCAAGGCAGCTTAAGATACACGAGCAAAATTATCCAACCCATGATCTGGAATTAGCAGCGGTGGTGTTCGCTTTGAAGCTTTGGCAACACTACCTATACGGTACGAAATGTACTCTGTACACGGATCACAAGAGTCTGAAGTATGTCTTTGATGAAAAAGAGTTGAATGTGAGACAAAGAAGGTGGCTCGAGTTGCTTAAAGATTACGACTGTGAATTGCTTTACCATCCAGGTAAGGCGAACGTGGTGGCCGATGCGCTAAGTCGGAAGGATTATAGCGGAAGCATTCGAGCTACCCATTCAAGAATCGAGCTAGTGTCTAGCCTTGTTGAGAAGATCAAGGCATCACAGATGGAAGCACTGTTAGAAGAGAATCTAAAAGAAGAAGTCATGATAAAACAGCGTTTACTCTTAACGGAAGATAGCCGTGGAGTAAAATTGTTCAGCGGTCGTGTGTGGGTACCCAAGATTGGGGGTAACCGTGATCTGTTGCTAGAGGATGCTCATAAGTCCAAGTATTCCATTCATCCGGGGAGTACAAAGATGTACAAGGACTTGAAGCTTCACTATTGGTGGCCGGTGATGAAGCTTGATGTGGCACGTTACGTTGAGCGATGTGTGACGTGTTCGCAAGTTAAGGCCGAACATCAGAGACCATATGGGAGTCTTCAGTCTTTAGAGATTCCCGAATGGAAATGGGAGCATATCACCATGGACTTCGTGACGAAGTTTCCTAAAACTCTTCGAGGTCACAATACCATTTGGGTGATAGTTGACAGATTAACGAAGAGCGCTCATTTCTTGGCCATGCGCGAGACTCTACCGATGGATAAGTTAGCGAAGCTTTATATCGATGAGGTGGTCTCGAGACACGGCATACCATTGTCGATCGTGTCGGATCGCGACAGTCGGTTCACTTCGAACTTCTGGGATGGATTTCAGAAAGAGCTTGGTACTCGAGTGAAGTTGAGTACGGCTTACCATTCGCAAACCGACGAGCAGAGGGAACGAACGATCCAAACTTTGGAAGACATGTTGAGGTCTTGTGTCATCGATTTCGGGGGTAGCTGGGACACTCACCTGCCTTTGGTGGAGTTTGCCTATAACAATAGCTACCACTCGAGTATCGGAATGGCACCCTTTGAGGCTTTGTATGGGCGAAAGTGTCGGACTCCCGTGTGCTGGCTTGAAGCGGGAGAAAAGCAGTTTGCCGGACCTGAAATCGTGCAAGAGACTGCCGATAAGGTCAAGTGCATTCGTGAAAGAATGAAAGCGGCTCAAGATCGTCAGAAGAGCTATGCCGATAAGAAGAGGCGGCCGATGGAATTCCAAGTAGGTGACCGTGTTATGCTTAAAGTGTCGCCGTGGAAAGGCATTATACGGTTCGGAAAATGTGGGAAGTTGAGTCCCCGTTTCCTCGGACCTTTCAAAGTGCTTAAACGGGTGGGTTTGCAAGCCTACCAGTTAGAACTGCCACCAGAGTTGAGCAGAATACACAACATGTTTCATGTTTGCTACCTCCGGAAATGTTTGGCGGTAGAAGACAACGTCATTCCCCTTTCAGAGTTAAGGGTTGACGAAGGCAACCATTGTGTGGAAGAACCCGATGCCATCTTAGAGAGAAAGTCTAAGAAGTTGCGTCATAAAAAAGTCACCTTGGTCAAGGTGCAGTGTAAGCATCACCGGGGAGCGAATGTGACGTGGGAAGCCGAGGAGGATATGAAGCGAAGATATCCTCACCTTTTTGAGTAGTTGGGATTTCGGGAACGAAATCATTCCCATGTTGGGGAGGATTGTAACACCCCGAATTTTGGTCGGTTTTGAGAGGTTGTAAAGAAGAAATGAAGAGGATGCCTCTGTCTACAGGGCGCACGGGTCGTGTGCCATCCTTCAGGAAATGCGCACGGGTCGTGCACATGAAACAGTGTGCGAGACAGTAGAAAACGCACGGGCCGTGCGCCCTTCCCTTTGGAAAACGCACGGGCCGTGCGCTGTGTTGGGTCTCGTGCAAAGACTTGGCTAAATATCTCACATGTTGAGATATTTTAGAAACTCTCAGTTTTCTCTCTCTCTCTTCTTTTTCTCTCTTTTCTTCTTCGATCTTCAAGGCTCGTTTGGTTGCTAGTTTTCGGTATTTCTAGCGAGGGGTCGGTGTTTTAAGCTTCACCTCTACGTCGTGATCGTTATCTGGTTTTCCGGGTTTTATTCCGAAAACCTATCGGTGAGTTCCTACTATCATTTTACAAACTTTATACATGTCAAAACTCTTATTTGCGAAATCTAAAGTATTTCTACGGTATGATTTTATGTTCTCTACATTTTGTTGTAAATGGAGTTTTTGGTGATTCTCGGGGTTCCCGGTCAGTTCTGACCAAAATGACGGGTTCCGCCTTATTGAGGTAAAATGATGTTTTACTTGCACATTATGTGGTCGTTTGAAAAGGATGATTATGAACTCATTTTAATGGTTTTCGTTCTTACCAGAAATTGAACTGGAAGTAGCATTTTGTTTATAAAATGTACTTATTACCATATATTTAATTATGGTAGGTCACATATGTTATTGTGACGAGTCCTTACCATTACTAGTGGATCCCTAGGTTTTGGAGTAGACTGTTTTGTTGGGAGGTTATATTCCCCAAATATGTAGCTATGGATCATATGTTCCGTGATGAGTTTATGGTACGGTTATGTGAGGCCGGTTACTAGCCATGGTTCATGGTGATCCTAGTGAAGGAGTATACATTGGTTTCCCTTAGGAGCGCGATCTCACCTCGTAGCACGGACTCTGGGTTCATTGCTGAGGACTCCAAGTGTTTAGCTCATAACTCGGATTTGTGGTCTACTTTGTGTTACACCACTCTCCTTGGTAAAATGGTCCTTTTATCACCGTTTAAGAGTTTTGGACCGAAGAGGCCCGGTTGTGGCGAAATGTTATCTTTATGAACTAAATCTTATTAAAAAGATTCCTTTATGATACTGATGTTTTATCTTTTGAGCTTTATAAACTGTATGTTCTCACCAGACTTTATAGTCTGACAGTTTTTCTCAAATGATGTGTATAACAAGTTTCCATTAGCGGTGGGTGTCGGGGGTTTTTGGAGAAACGAGTTTTGAGTCTCGGGGTTTTTGGAGATGTTTTAAGTATTATTGCTGGGCATTGTTAAGTCCCATTCTTTTGACGAAATCCTTGTATAGAATTGTATAGTCTTAAGGGCTGATCCCATTTATGGGAAGTTAATGGAATTGCTTACGTCATATTGTCAGGTTTTCCAAGTTTTAAATTTACTCTGATTATTGAGGTTGTTACAAGCCCATTATGATTGTAAAGCCTAAGTATATAAAGGCATATTTATCTCATAATTAGGGTTAGACGTGTTCATTAGAAAGATTATTAGCTGAGTCTCATTATTTTCATAACTCTAGTCAATAGGTTTACATATTCTGATCAGAAATCATTTCTGTAAACCTGTAACCTGTAACCTTTTGATTGCTTATTAATCATATGACTAGTTGTTGTGACTCAAATATTGTTCATCTTTGATATTGTTTGCTGTGATTGCACAGTACTGGGATCTACAATTGGTATCAGAGCAGAATCGAATTAATTTTATTCGATACGATCAAAAAGGTTTCTCTAAAACCCTTTAATCGCTTATTTAATTTTAATGTGTTTATCTGATTATCTGGAAAAAAAAATCAATTGATCGATTGTTTTTCTGGGTTAAAGATTATTCATATATGCGTTATTGAACTGCTTAAGATCTGATGTTTCTGTTCTGCAAATCGTTTTTTTAAGCAGCGTATCTGCAAATCGATTTCTGTTACTGAGATAAGTATGCATATTAAATTTTTTGGTCGATTCCTGGATTAGTGGTATTCTGCATATATCTGGGTGAAGTTCGATCTATAAATTCTTGATTAAAGTTTCATTTTTTGGTCAATTGTTTTTCTGCATATTGTTAACGATAAAAAAAAATGTTGCATAGATTTCTCTGCAATTTTCTCTTTCTTCCTACTCAGTGATTCTCTGTTTAAGCATTGGTTCATGTTATTCACTGATTCGCCGGATTTTGATGTTGTTTCGGCATCATCGCCACACATCCGTGAATTTAGCGTTGGTTTCAGGAATTAATTAGTTTTCTATAGCTTTTGTGTTATCTTGAAAGTTTGTGGCTACATCTTCGCCGGTCTCTGTTTGCTTTCTGCACTGGTCCCCCGGGTACATACGGGTCTTGTGAACCCCCGGTGTCAAGCTCCACTCCCGGTATCTATCGACCGGTACTTCAATTCTCGACCGGTACCATCTCTCTATATTGATCGGTATCATCATCTCCCAGTATCAATCGATCGGTTCATATATTTCGACCGGTACTATCATTCGACCGGTGCATCGATCGGACCATATATCTCGACCGGTGTCTCCCAAACCCCGGCCTCTCATCGACCGGTTTCTCCCCGACCGGTTCCGGTGTCCAGCGAACCAACATCGAACAAGTTTTGAGGTTTTCGATTGGCTTTTCGAAAACTTTTCAGTTGATTCGGTAGTGATCGTGAACGATTTTTTTTCGTTTTTAAATCATTAAGGGTTGTTTACAAAGCTTAAACGATCGTTTTAGATCGTAAAATTTTCACCCATATCGAGTTTTTAAATTCTCATTCGGTTTTCGAAAAATCTTCGGTTGTTTCGTTCGAGAGTTTGAGAGATTTTTTCAAGATTTAATCAGTTGAGGGAGCTTAAGGGATCTACAATTCGTATCAGAGAAGAATCGAATTAATTTTATTCGATACGATCAAAAATGTTTGTTTAAAACCCTTTAATCGCTTATTAGATAATATTATTATTGATCGATTCTTTTTCCTGGATTAATTTGTTTTTTTTTTCGGTATCGAATTCCTAAAATTTGGGTTAAGGTTTCTGAATATTAATTTTTTATCTGGGTTAAATCTGGGTTCTGGGTCGATTAATTTGTTTTTCTGGGTCTGATTTTCTGATTTCGATCGTCTTCCAGACTCATCGATTTTATCGGAAGTCTATACTTTAATCGATTTATCTATTATCAAATTTGTGTTTTAAATCTGATTTAGAAGCTTTGAATTCTGAATCTTCAGTTTATCGCGTTCAGCATCTATAGCAGGTATATCAAGCATGTACATTATTGCACAATCTCTGTTTGATAGTACATTTGACATCTTGATATGCTTGAAGATATACTGGAAAATATGAAACACAGAAATAAGAAAAAAAAAAACATTAAAAATCATTACCTAATAGAGTGATCGTCAAAAGAAACTTCGATTAGAAATTGACTTATGTGCACACTCTTAAAAATATATGAATAAAAAGATTAAAGTCAGAAATATTTCAGAAAATTAAAATACGAAAAACAAAATGTAAACTTGTCTTCCAAAAATTAAATCTGAAAATCAACGCGGAAATTTGACTTGTAATCTTCAATTTGCAAAAATATTGAAAAATATATCAGATACGCTCAAAAGCAAATAAAACAACAAAAATCGACACTAAAATATAAAAAAAAAAAATACAAAATATTTGACTAAAACCGACAAAATATGAAACTAAACCGAAAAATGAGAACTAAAAACGACAAAAACACAAAAATATAAATCTAGGGACTAAAAGTGTAAAAACACAAAACTTATAAACTACAAGGACCAAAAATGACAAAATATTAAACTTTAAAATATAGGGACTAAAACTATAAAAACCTAAAAATATAAACTGCAGGGTCTAAAAATGTAAAAGCCTAAAAGTTAAACTAGAGAGACCTAAATGTTAATATCTAAAAGACCCTTAACGGAACTAACGACCCTAACAGAAGTAGGACTAAAAAGTAATGAAAATTAACGAAAAAGATAACAAAACTAACTACAAGGACTAAAATTGACAACCCAAAAAACTTGCTAACTGAACTAACAGAAACTAACGAAAAATGGACAAAAAAGTAATAAAATCTAAGAGATCTAACGGAGAAGGACCAAAAATGTCAGAAACTTAACGAAAAATCTAACGGAACACTTACCTACGGTTAATTAACTACACTAACAAATAAAATAACGAAAAAGAACTAAAATTGTAAAGAAACTACGATCCTAACGAAGTATAACGAGACTTAACGGAGAAAAGGACCAAAAATGTTAGAAAATCCAGCGGGACTAACGGAGTTTCGTTAGTTTACTATTCATTGTCTTCAAGATCACGACTCAACATGCAAATCTGATTATGGATCAAAAAATTTCGATCGAAACTCTTTGTTTATGTTCCTTTAAGCTCCCTAAATGGATTAGAAGTCGAAACACGCTCTCATATTCACGATATTTGCTTCCGAAAAATACCTAAAAACCACAAATTTTCCGAAAACTCTTCGTTTCTTCACCAAATCGATCGGTTTTATTCAAACTGATCCTTGATCAAAATACAATCGAATCCAACAAAAAATATTGGATCATGCAATGAGTTGTGAACTGTATATCTACGCAAACAATCTCCGGCGAAGTTCAATTTTCCGGCGAACCTCTTTTGGTCTTTTAAGGTCTTTAATCAGCTGAAAAACAATAGAAATCAGTAAATCAACGTGATTATGAAGCTAAAATATCGAAAGCAACAAGTAAAAATGAGTTCCGGCGAATCCCTTTTTCCGGCGACGCTCCGGCGAACCTTCAAACGTTGATATCTCACTGATTTCTCAACCAAAATCGAATCTGAAACTTGCTAAGTTTAGAACTGATTAGATCGATTAAAAACAACTAAAGCCACCCACTTGTTGATCTCGTGACTGTGAAAAAAAAATTCAAAAAAAATCTAAGTCTGAAACTCGCAATGCGTGTGCGCGAAACTTAAGATTAAAAAAAAGACTAAGGGGTTGTTTGTTTTCTTTTAAAAACTTCTTAATGACTCTTAAGTCTGAATCGTTCAGACATTTTTACACACCACCTCTTATTAATCATAACTAAAATAAGACTTCAGACTTTATACCTCTTAAAAAACAAACGACACCTAAGTGTAAAACACGCATATCAAGCTTGGGTGAAGTGAGGTTCACGCAACCTTCAACGTGCGTGAACTAGGTTCACGCAGAACACAGTTTGCGTGAAGAGGAGGTTGACGCAGATCATGCTTTGCGTGAAGTAGCAGTTGACGGAGAAGGCTTTTGCGTGAAGTTGAAATCAATGAGATACGTCAAGTGTGCATGAGGTTTGCGACAAGTTGTTGTGACGTGGCTTGCGTTAACCTCACAACTGATTCAAATTCAATCTTTGTTTGACCATTTTTTTTAATTTTTTTTCCATGGTGTCTGCAAATTAAAAACTGAACAAAACAAATGTTATTAGTAGAATTATGGATCAAAAACAATCACAAACACAATTCTAAAACAACTCATCAAAAATATGAAACAAAATCTCATATTTGGAATATTTTCATCAAGAACATCATCAAACCAAAAATTTCAAACATGAAATTTAGACATTAAAACTTGAAATCTTTGATGAAGTCATGTCTAAAAACACTTTTAAGAACAACTTGGTACAAAAACGGATCAAATCAACACAAAATTTCAAAATCCAATTCCAAAAAATTTCACAGAGAGATTTTCTCGAGAACACAAAATTAAAAAAAAAACTCAAATTCAACAAATCTTGTTGCAATTTTGATTAGAAATCGATGAAAACATGAAATATAACAATGAAGAAACGTTTTGCAATCAAAATCAAACTCAAAAACAAACAAGAAATGTGTAACCCATTTGTGTTCTTCAATTCTTCAAAAATGGAGAATTTCTTCAAATTTCTTCAAATCCTCATGAAATCTTGGACGAATTTTGTTGAAATTGTTGGATCATAAATTGTATTCAAAATTAAATTATAAAATGGGGTCTAGTTTGTAATAGTGTTTAATACCTTAGGGGGTATTTTAGCTAATAGTTAATAATGTTTAGGTCATGTTGACCTAAGTATAAAAGGATTTTTTTTTATTAGTTTTAGGGGATGAACCATTGGTGATAGAAGGTAGTCGTATACTCTGTATTCTACACAAGAGGTATTCTGTACACCAAGAACACACACACGCATTCATCTGATTAATCAAGAGATCTGTGGTATGTTGATTTGATCTATTTGTCTCTTGTTCTTTATTGTATTGTGATTGTTTATCAACTATAATCTGGGCTTAACAAGTGGTATCAGAGCCAAAGAATCAAGCTTTTTGGATTAAAACAGTTTTATCGACAACTTACTGTGTGAAAATCGATTTCACGAGTTAATGTGTTTTTATGCTTAAAATCGAATTGATTAGGTGCGTTTTATGTTATTGAATATCATCCGATTGTTTAATTGCACTTAAAATCATCAATCGATTGGATTTTGATGATTTTTAGATACTGGGTTCATGAAACTAGCGACTACTGCTTCATTCGAATTGAAGCATAAATTTTTTTTAATCATTTTTTTTTCTGAATGGGTCTTGTTCGTTGTATGTTTGTGGATATATGGTATGATTTTTACACCAAGATTTAACCGTATGATGTGTTTTCTGGATTGAAAATCGACGTGAGGGTCGAACTGTGAAGAACTCGCGCGTTTGTTCAAGAACTCCACTTTTGCGCCAGTTCATTGTGCTTTTGCGCCAGTTTCAAAGTGCAAAGTACATAGCGCAAAATTATCTTTTGCGCCAGCCTCTGTTAGTGCAAGTTCTCTTTTGCGCTACACGAGACGCCGGTCGCTGCAAGGCACCGGTCAACACACCGGTCGGAGGACCCCGGTCGCAGCACACCGGTCCACACCAGTCGGCAGGACACCGGTCGGTCAGACACCGGTCGGGGACACCAGTCGGGCAACACACCGGGCCTCAAGACCCCGTTCGCGACATTGATTTGCGCCATAAGTTCTTCGCGAAAATCTCTAGTTTGTGCCATCAGTCCTTCGCGCAAACCTCTCTTTGCGCCACCTACTATTCGCGCAAAGTCCTATTTCGCGCGACCCACTTCTCGCGTAAAACTCCAGATCTCGCAAGCTTCATTTCGCACAAATCTCAAAACGCGCAAACTTTAGTTAGCGCGAATCTCAAAAGCGCAAATTGACTTTTGCGCCAGATCCTTTTAGCGCAAATCTTCTTTTGCGCCAGCTTCACTAAGCGCAAAGTTGTATTTTGCGCCAGCCACTATCACTTGCGAATTTCTTTGTGTTTTATACTGTTTGATAATTCTGCATTTGATTATTTTTGGAAATTTATTTTTCTGAAAAAATTTTAGTATAGTTGTTATCCAATTATTGATTCAAAAGATCTTACTAGTTGATTCTCTTGGTAGAGATAAGTTTGCTTACTAATCTTACAGCTAAAGATGTCGAACCAACTTCTCTCCATGGGCTCTCAGTCCAAACCTCCTGTCCTCTTGGCTAATGAGTATCAGCAATGAAAGAAAAGAATGATTCAGTTCCTAAATCACAAAAGCAGAGATTACATGGAATTGTTAAGTCTGTTTTGAATAGTAATCAATGTATTTATTATCTGTGGTCTAAACAGTGTTTAGTTGGTTTATTTGTCTTGTTTAGGCCTTGGGGTATTTAAGTCCCCTTGGTGCCTTTGTTTTGTAACATTGGAATCTCATTTGAATACACAGTTTACATTTGGCGCATACTCTCTCTCTCTCTACTTTCTCTCTCTAAGATTTGGTAGATCTTGGACTTTCAATTGGTATCAGAGCTACTCTGAATCTGAGAGGATTGAGAGAAACTGATTTTCGTTTCTGAATTTGTAGATTAATCAGAAAATTTGATCGCTTTTCTTGAATTTTTCAAGAAAATCTCGTTTTCTTGATTTTTCATCAAATTCGGACTAGTTTGTGATCATTTTTCTTGAAATTCGGTTTGCTGAATTCGTTTTTAATAGGAGAACATTTTTGATTCACATCGTTTTTCAAGAAAATCAGTTTTTGATAATCAATTTTGAGATTTTAAAAGTTTCTGGAAAACTCGTTTTTGCGTTCTGTTGATTTCACGAGTTCTTGATTTTGTGAATTTTGATCGAAATATTTGATTGAAAAGTATTAGAAAGTTGTTTTCGAACTTGTTTGTATAAGAAAATTTCATCAAATTCAGTGTTGTAATCGTTTTTTGAAAGAATTTTGTGTTTTATCTTTGTTTTGCGCCAGATCTTAAGTTTGCGCCAATTCATATATGTTTGCGCTAGTTCATACTGTTATTCTAATTGGTGATCTAATCTTTGCGCCAGTTTATCTCAGGTTTATTTCAGATTTCTTCTCGCGAAAAGTTGAAGTTTACTTCTTCAGTTCATCACGCAAAGAATTTGTTTGCGTCTTCTGCACATCGCGCAAAGTGCAGTTCTCTTCATCAACGATTCGCGCAAAGTAAACTTTGCGTCACTTACACCTCATGCAACGTAAACTTTGCGTAATCCTCAGTTCTCAAGATCAGTAGGAAGGTCACGCAACTCTTTGTTTGCGTCATATACAACTCACGCAAAGTGACATTTGCGTCTCTAGCTTCTCACGCAAAGTTTGGTTTGCGTCTTCAACGCCTCACGCAAAGTGTGGTTTGCACCATCTTCGTCTCACGCAAATCCTAGTTTGTGTCTTCCTCATCTCTCGCAAAGTTTCATTTGCGTCATTCATTGCTCACGCAAAACTTCAGTTTGCGCCAGTTTACCAGTTCTTAGACTTAGAACTTTCTGACTGTGATTCTGTGAAGATGTCTCTACAAGGTCAGTTATTCAAGAACGACATAATGATGTCTTTAGGATCAGACACTCGCCCTCCTGTTATGGTAAATGAAAATGAGTTTCAACAATGGCAAGACAGATTCATCAATTTCATAGAGGGACAACCAAATGGTGAAAATATGATGAAGTCTCTTACTGATGGACCAATGGTAAAGCCGATGAAAGAAATTCCTGCAATTGGAAACATAACTGCTACAAGGGTTGAAAAAATGATCAGTGAATATGATGCTGAAGAGCTTTTGCGACACCAAGCTGATAACCTAGCAAAGTCTAATCTGATTCTTGCTTTGCCTAATTCAATTTACAACCGAATTGACTGTTTCAAGCAGAATCCGATGCTCATGTGGACACAACTAGAAAAGATAATGCTTGGATCAACTGTTGCCACTCAACTCCGTCAGACTCGGATCATGAATAACTTTGAGGAGTTTAAGGCAAAAGATGGAGAGAGTCTGAAAAGTGTGTTTGACAGATTTTGGGCAGTGATCAATGATTTATACAAGATAAAGGTGAGAAAGACTGAATTGGAAGCAAATCTGAAGTTCTTAAATGCTCTTCAACCAGAATGGAGCAAGTCATGTCATAGGATGAGGAATGATGTCAGAATTTCCATAATGCCAATTCAAGAACTGTATGAAATCTTGATGACTGATGAGAACATGGTAATGGAAGAGAAAGCAAAAATTGATAAGAAGAATAAGCCAAAGACTGTTGATCCGATTGCTCTTCTAGCTAGTCAATTGGCAGAACAAGCATTATCTGAAAATGCTTATGATGGGTGTGTGTCCCAATACGCAATCATTCAATCAAGTAAACAAATAATTAACACAATAATTCAAACTTCATATTGATTAAGCAAGCGATTACAAGTGTTCTTGATAAACTGAAATTGAAATCTCTCTGCTTTCCTCTTGTTCACGGCGCACCACCACACCACCGGGTTTCTCTCTATATTAATTTCTCAATTAAGCTTTTCTAATAACCTCTCTTTAACCCTAAACAAAACTATTTAAACAAAGGCTTAAGAACCTAATGGGCTTGACAAGGTTTAGGCCTAACAACTAAATCTATAAACTTATAATGAAATATAAATCCTAATAAATAAAATACAGAAACATACTTTTGACTATTTATTACAAAAGGACCCTAGACTATTTGTTGAGACGACTTTATCAGCTTTAACTTCAGATTTCCATCTTCAGATAATTATGATCTTGAATCCAATAAATATATGCTTTAACAATCTCCCCATTTGTCTTCCTTTTGTAATCCAGTTTTAGCTCAGAATGCTTCAGCAAATCATCTTCAAAGAAAGTTTCTTCATTTCAGCATATCTTCAGAATATTTTCCATTTCTTGATTGACGCTTCTCCCCCTTTTTGATGAAAAGAGTTCAGCAAAACGTGTCTTCAAGAAATTTCTTCCACCATTGATCTTGCAAACAGAACCACTGATTATCCGTCAATTCATTAAGATGTTCATCCAGAGCTTTGCAAATCTAGATAAATTAGAAAATGAAGTGTAACACCTGAATCAACAAATGAATCAGTTAAAATTGCCTGTCAGTAACACAAAGTCACTTTGTGTAACGCATACACAATATAAAGGAGCTTTTATGATATTCACTCCCCCAGGGCTTCCATTCAATCATCGAAACACCACAAAGGCAATTTCTATGAACGTTATGACAAAGAAACAAATTCTTTGTGTGTTCGTGCAAGTGATAGAAAGAAATAAAGCATATGATGTTTGCTTATAAGGATCAAAAAGTGTAAACCACTGAGACAACAGTTAGTTAAACACAGACTCAATGTGCATGAATGAAGGTTGAACTTCTTGGGTAAGAAACACTGGTTAACGTGAATCCATAGAAGTTTCTTTTAAGTTCTAGCACACTGATCCCATATTTTCCTATGAAGCACATGATGCTCAGATAGTTTAACTTTATCAGTTAAAGCTCAAAGATGAATCAGAAAACATTTAAAATCACACTTCCAAATCAAGAAATCTGTTTGAGAATCGGGAAGTGGTTTGAACATTTAAGAACATGTTTTCTTATGATTGAAAGTTGTCCTTCTTTCAACCATAGATGAGATGAAGAAAAGAAATTATACCTTTCGAGTGCAGTCTTACATCTCACGAAGTCAAGCTTAAAGTCATAAAGATATGATCTTGTAAGCATCTCTCAATCTGCAAAAGTCTTAAGGTCTAGTCAAAGTAACTTTATTCACAAAAATGGAAATGACATAAAGCAGTAAAACACTTAGTGTACGAGTTCTGATCAGAAATAATCAGAAGTCATCACCTTTACTCCCCCTGAAATTATGCATCAGAAAAATTATAAGTGAAAAATATAATCATTGACTCCCCCTCAATATCATATTTGACAGATGCATAAAATTTCAGAAAAGTATGCACTCCCCCTTTGATGGTTGATTTCCTCATTGGAGTATTGGAGTACAATCTCTAATCAGCAGAGGAGTAAGGTCTTTTGATCACTAAAGTACGAGTCCTAAACTGTTGTGTTTAGAAGTCAAACTTCGTTGAAGTACGGGTCCTAAGCTGATTTACTTAGAAGCCTTAGTTCTCCTACTCCCCCTTGATAGTTGGTGCCTGCAACACAAATTCATCCTTTTTCTTTGGTACCTACTGGTATTTGGGTCCATGTTTGTTAGTTGCAGTTCTTGTGGGAATAACAGAGTAAGAACCATACCAGAAATGATCACTTGTTTTATGAATAAGATCATGTGTACGACAGTAAGAACAATAGAATTGCTTACCTGACAACCTGATTAATTGATCTCTCGTGTAGATATGTTCAGGTTTACCTTTATGCGCATTGTTCTTCTCGGCATTATGGTTATGTACACATGACTTCTTTCCTTTCTCGTCTTTCTTCTCATTTTCAACTGGTTTCTTCTTCCAGACCAGTTCTTCTTCTTCGTATCTTCTCCTTCTTCTTCTTGAACAATCTACATTGTCATCAAAGAAAATGTTAGTAGTACGAATCTGATCAAATGAATTGACTAACCTTTTTGAAGAAACAAATTTCAAATGTGAACTTGAGGCTGTCTTTTTGAAGTCAGCTGAATTATTTCTAGGTGTGTGGATTTGTGACTCTGGAGTCGTTTGCTCAGTCACCACCACCTTTGAAACAATCTTTTCAAGCTCTTTAATCTTTGAAGCAAAGTTGTCTCTTTCTTTAACAAGTTGGTCAATCTCTTTCTTGAATTCAGACTTCACTTTTTGATCTTTCAAGGCACTTTCAGATAAGTCAGATAGCTTCACAGTCAGCTTTCTAATCTCAGTTTCAAAGAAATTTCTCTCTTCTTCAAATCTCTTCTCAGCATCATTTCTCTGACCGGATATTTCTTTAAAGAATCCAGTGTTCTTCTGTTCAATGGCCTTCTTGTCTTTGGCAAACTTTTCCCTTTCCAGAATAATTACTTTCTCAAACTCCGAAGTCTTTTGAGAAAGCTTTAAACATTTCAGCTCAATTGCCTTCTTTTCGTCTGCACATTTTCTCGAAAAATTTGAGAATTTCTTTATAAATGCTTTCTTTTCAATTTCAAACTCAGATCTTTCTTTGGCCATCTTTTTCTCCAAGTCCGATATCTTCTTTTGAAGCTCAGCATTTGCACTCTCCAATTCAATAACTTTCTCATTGTTCTCAACATAATCTAGTTTCTGGATTTGAGCATTCAAAGCAGAAATCTTTTCTTTTAGTTCAGATTTCTCAAATTCCAGAAACTTTACTCTTGAAGACAACTTTGGTCCTGTCTCAATCTTCTCAATATGTTCCCATAATAGCTTTCCTGTAGCATTTTTACTGTCTAATGTAAAGAAAATCTCTTTTGAAATCTCTTTTGACATTCCCTTCATTAGGAAAGATCGAGCTAATCTGTCAACTTCATGCCTTTTTCTTTGCTTGTCTGAGTACATATCAAGAGGTAATTTATACTCTCTTTGTTCATCTTGACCATTTTGTCCAGCTACGGTGAGAAGTTTAGTTGGAGGTGTCATGATTCCTTCTTTCAGAGATTTTCTGATATAATCTCCCAAATCATTTCGATCGATGAAGTCTATGAACTGATTTTTCCATGCATCATACTCTCTTTTGAAGAGTACTGGTGGCTTCTCATCCGTACTGATTGAAGGAGCTTTGCTGGAAGTCATACTGATAGGTATAAGATAAGAACTTGAAAAATGACTGTTAGTCAAGATAAAATCACACAATACTGACAATCTTAGAATGAAATTCAGAAAAAATCTAATCACGAACAGAACTTTGTCACCCTTCGCAGACTTAGCACGGGGGATGTGCTTCAACCGGTATTGAGTCGACCAGGGACTTGTAAAGACCGGTAGAGAGTTCGACCGGGTAGATGTGAAGGCCGGTAAGGAGTTCGACCGGGAACTTGTTCGACCAGGTAGATGTGAAGACCGGTAAGTGAAAGGACCGATATTATGTTCGACCGGGAACTTGTAAAGTCCGGTCGAGTGATTTGACCGATATAGATGTTTTTACCGGTATGACTCGACCGATATACTCTTAGACCGGTGTTACTCGACCGATATACCCTTAGACCGATAGAGTGCTGTGTGAGTACCGATCGAATGCTAATGACCGATATACCTTTGACCGATAGAATACAAGACCGGATGGATGTTCGACCGACACTAAACAAGACCGATATGTTCGACCGATAAAAGCTTAGACCGGGTGAACTGTGAGTGTATCGGTCGAATGCAAAAGACCTATAGAAAAGAGTTCGACCGGAAGTGCAAAGACCGATATGTTCTTGATGCAGTATCGACCCATAAACCAAAATCATCCCAGAACACAAATCAAAACTCAAAATTGAACAACCAAACTTTGCCAAAACAATCAAATAACCAACTAGAACAGATTCCAATCAATTAATTTCAATAAAAACCAATTTAAGAACAAATTGATTGATGACACAGTGTCGACTCCGTGAACGAATCCAGAACAACAAATTCAACAAATTGATAATCAAAATCGATGCAATAATCAAATCAAACAATACCCAATCACTATAATAGGCAAAACAAACACAATCCAACCAATAATAACTTGAAAGAACAATCACACAATAAAAATTATGAATCTTTGACAGAAAAAGCAGAACCGATTTTTTTTTTCAATTTAATCTGTCCTGCTTTGATACCAATTGTGTGTCCCAATACGCAATCATTCAATCAAGTAAACAAATAATTAACACAATAATTCAAACCTGATATTGATTAAGCAAGCGATTACAAGTGTTCTTGATAAACTGAAATTGAAATCTCTCTGCTTTCCTCTTGTTCACGGCGCACCACCACACCACCGGGGTTCTCTCTATATTAATTTCTCAATTAAGCTCTTCTAATAACCTCTCTTTAACCTTAAACAAAACTATTTAAACAAAGGCTTAAGAACCTAATGGGCTTGACAAGGTTTAGGCCCAACAACTAAATCTAAACTTATAATGAAATATAAATCCTAATAAATAAAATACAGAAACATACTTTTGACTATTTATTACAAAAGGACCCTAGACTGTTTGTTGAGACGACTTTATCAGCTTTAACTTCAGATTTCCATCTTCAGATAATTATGATCTTGAATCCAATAAATATATGCTTTAACAATAGGTCAACAGATAATGATGGTGAAGCTCTTGAAAAAGCCATGATCCTTCTCTCTCAACATTATCAGAAAAAGTTCCAGCTCAGATCAGGATCAAACAACCTTCGTTTCACTTCTGATTCAAAGAAAGTGGAGCCCGGTGCTCCCTTAAAGCCATATGTTCCAAAGTATGAACCTGCTAAAGTGACTGAGCCGAAAAAGGAAGATAAGAAGACAATGAATTGCTTTAACTGTGGAAAACCCGGGCATATTGCAAAAGAGTGTCGAGTGAAGGTTGTCAAGGACTCTGCTTTCTACAGGAAAAAGCTGGAATTGGCTGAAAAGAGAAAAATGGAACTATTCTTCTTGCTGAGAAGGAATACTGGCTTGATCATTCAAATAATGAAGCAGAGAACGAGGAAACAACTTCAATGTGTTTCATTGGGGATGATAAGAGTGATGATGAAGATGAGGATACTTCAACAGATGAATCTGAGGTAATTTCTGAGTTTTATTACAATTCTATATCATGTCAAATGAATGTGATTATTAATGCTTTACATGATTTACGTTCAAAGTTCTTATCTGAAAAGCAAATAAATCAAGAAAAATCTGTCATGATTGAAAAACTGCAAATTTCATTGAAAGATGAAAATTTTATTTTGAAAGATACAAAAGATAAGTTTCAAAAGAAATTGGATGAATTAGAAATTTTGAACAAGGCTAATCTTGATTCTTTGACAGATATGACCAATTTGAATAAAACTTTTTCTCATAAAATAATTGTTTTAGAAGGAAAATTATATAAGAGAAAACAAACTGAGTATACCATATATATGAATAAACCAAGGAGTGATGAGGCAATCAAAGAAAGATGGGGACTTGGTTTTGAAATTCCACATTGTTTAAACAATGTTATCACAAAAACCCCCACTTTGTATAATTTTGATTATTTAAATCTTGCACATTATGCTCCTCAATTTAAAATTGAGTGGATGAATGCAAAGCAAGAATTAGAAATTGAAAATCAGAAAAGAATGAACAACAAGAAAATGGAAATGCCATTTGTTTATACTAGTGAAAATGCCAAATATTTTCCTGAGCAATCAAAGAAGTCCAGAAAATCCAAAAATGCTTTAAATGTCAATTCTTCCATTAAATCTTCATTATCAACTGATTTTGTTGATATATATGCCAACAATACTTATAAGGAAAATGTATCTCCGGTTTCTTATGATTCTAGGATATATATTCCCCCATTAGTGTTAGAGGGTAAAATAGTTGATCTTGAAGATAAATTGGAAGAACAATGTCTTCAAACTGATTTAGAAAACGATTTATTTCTTTTTATAATGAAATCAAGTTTTGAAGACAAAATTACTTCTGGATTTTTTGTCGATTCCAAGGAAAATATTCACAAAGTACCAAACAGTGTGCATTTGCACCAACCGTTGGTCGCACAAACTTACAACTTGCGCCAGCCGTTAGTAGCGCAAAGTTCAGTTTGCGCCACCAAAGGGTCGCGCAAACCTCTTCCTGACTTGTGTGTTTCTGAACTTCATGACTCCAAGGTTAGTTCTACAATGATGAATGCTCAGTCTGATTTCTTAGATAAAATATATCTTCTTCTAATTCAGTTGTTGATGATTCTTTTATGCTAAATGATCAGTATTATAAAACAAAGCATAAAAGAAGAAGAGCAAAGAAGTCAAGGAAACAAGATAATGTCTTGTCTGAAAATTCTAATTCTTCTGATTTTTCTGTTTCAGATCGGCCTTTGAAGAAATCATCAAGGCAGATATGGAGGATCAAACATAAGTCAAATGAATCTGTAGCTATAAAGGATAAATGTGTAGATCGTCTTTGTAAAACGGATACATTTGCATTTTGTAATAAAAACACAATATATTCAATTCAGCAAATGATTCATATTGCAAAGAATGTCTCATAATCTTCTTCTAGTTCTGATTCAGATGATTATGTTTTTTTCTCTATTAATGATTGCATTCGTGAATTTTCTAAAAATAAAAGACACAAATCTAACAAGAAGGGACCCATAAGCATATGGGTACCTAAATCTGTGTAGTTTCTGTTGTGCAGCTTAGTCATTTATGGTATCTGGATTTGGGGTGTTCCAAACACATGACGGGCAACAAATCATTGCTTTCAAATTTTAAAGAAAAATGTTACAGTCGTGTTATGTTTGGAAACTGCGAGACTGCTCCCATTCTAGGTTATGGTGATCTTGTTCAAGGAAATATTACTGTCAAACAAGTAAGTTATGTTGAAGGTCTAAGCCACAATTTATTCAGCATCGGACAATTTTGTGATAAAGATCTTGAAGTCAACTTCAAATCTAAACGAGTTGCTGTGAAGAATGAAAGTGGCAGAGATTTACTGGTTGGCAAGAGAAGATCCAATTTGTATACCATTGATCTTTCCAAAGTTAAAATTACATCAGATATCTGCTTGTTATCTAAAGCCTCTATTCATGAAAGTTGGATTTGGCACCGACGATTAGCTCATCTCAACTTTAAATACGTGGATCGCCTGGTCAAGAATAATTCAGTGAGAGGTCTCCCAGTACTCAGATTTCAGAAAGACCACCTCTGTTAAGATTGTGAGAAAGGAAAGATGAAGAAAGCTCCTCATAAACCAAAGCCTGAACCCTGCACTTCGAACATTCTTGATTTGTTACATGTTGATTTATGCGGACCGATGAAGACAAAGAGTATCGGAAAGAAAAGATATGTCTTGGTGGTTGTTGATGATTACTCACGGTATACATGGGTTAAGTTTCTCAAGTCTAAAGATGAAACTCCCAACATTCTCATCAACCTCATCAAAACAATTCAGACCAACAAGCAAAAAGCAGTCAAAGTTGTCAGATCAGACAATGGTACTGAATTCAAGAATAACACTCTTCAAGCTTTCTAGGAAGATCAAGGTTGTTATTCCCAAGATTCTAGTTTCAAATTACAATCATTCAAACAAATAAGATTGAATTACTACCTGTTTGATTCAACTTTAATCCAAACGATTACAAACAGTGTTCTTGACTTTCTCTCTCTAGATATCTCTCTCTCTCTACAATTCTCTCTCTCTCTCTGAATTCAATTTTGTTCAAGACTTCTAACAAAAACAACTAACCAAGTGCTGAATCTAGAAAGGTAATTTTATCAAGCTTAATTTATGTTTTATTGTATTTTGGAACTTTGTATAGTTAAAAATGGATATGGACTAAGAAACTTATTTGATGGCATTTCATGGGACAATTGGACATATTGGTTGGACATCGGAATAGGGCATTAATGTGTTTCTTATGGCAACTCTTGTATAGGGAAATTAAGGGCGTGACAAAATTCAATAAGTATTAAAGTAAAGCTTCACCCGTTACTTTTGGCAAGGTGAGTATTCACAACCCCACTTTTATCGTTTTAATTGATTTTGGGGTGGAAAGCATGTTTAAATTGCGTATTTAAAGATTCATGAGAATTGTTTGAAAGTATTGCGAATTGGCAATTTATAAGGCTTTGTTTAAATCATTTGGAATTATAAGCTATATGATAAGTATGCAATTGATGTGTTGAGTTTTTAATGTTAAGACCCCGTGACACTACTATTAACTCGAAGAAAATCGGGCCTATAGTATTAGTGGATAGCGCTATTTGGTGTGACAAACCCACCTTAATGCTGACGAGCAGGGGTGCACTATACTAGAGAAGATGACTAAACATGTGGCCTGAACCACCGCTGAGTTAGTTCATCGGGGGCGTTGAAATCGGTCAGGGACGGCTTAGTAGTGGCTCAACGTAATATTGTCTTTGCATGCACTTATCATAAAGGAATTAAATTGTGGTACTCATGAATCAAAGAATTGAAGTTGGTTTATACGTATGTTTTACAAATGATAACTTGCATATAAAAATGATTTGTGCATATTTAAAACCTGTGAACTCACCAACTCTTTGTAGTTGACCTTGGTTTCTATTCATGCTTTTCAGGAATCGAGAAGGTAATTCCATGATGTTTTAGCAGTGCACCTCATATTTTGAAGCAAGACTATTTTTGCTTTATGCGTATCGTTATATTTAAAAGATTTGGGATTTGTAAATAATGACGATACTATGTTCTTAAAAATGTAATGTATTTTGAATGTTAAGTAAATGTTGGTATGTTTATAATCTTGTGCTATGACATCGGAGCTGTTATGCCTCGTGTTTCCGTTTTCAAATTAAGGTGCGTTGTAGTATAACTAAGATGTGTTTCACATTATCATATTTTAACTTAAACAAAGCTTGATCAACTTTGTTTAATTTAAGTGTGTATAAAGGGGACATGGATTGGCTATACTAGGAATTACTAAAAATAGAAACTTTTTGAATACAAAGATGAGAAGCATGATTGTTATGTGAGTTTGCATGGTACTTTTGATTTTAATAAAAAAATTATAGCATGATTGACAATTAAACTTTATTAATTATCGCAGTCATCATGTCACGATCTCCATCTCACCAAGATCAGTCGCCTGACGAATCAGGTTACCTCACCTACATCCCTAGAAGAAATTCTCCGACGAGTGACGACTATGACCCATCTGAGCACGATTATTCAGATTCTGATCGATCACCGGAGAGATCGGTAACACCTACTTTGGAGCCGACTTCACCCGCCACTTTCGAGCGAGAGAGTACACCTGTCCCACGTAGGGACGAGGCGGGGCCTTCTCGACTTAGGGTCGGAGGGTATCGCCACCGCCATGTGTTGATATACCAATGTCTCAACCAGCCGATATGACAGCGTTAGAAAACTACTGGGTTTCGGGTATGGCCCGAGAAGTGGAGAGAGTTAGAATGGAGGTAGATCATCATGAGCATTCCATCGATGCACTCATGATTATAATGAATTCAAGTGATCAGATTTTAAATGGACTTATATCAATGGTAAGTACGGGTGATCAAACTATGAGTGGGATTATGAGGGAACTGATGGAAACTAGGGCGATGGTAGCATGGCTGTACACTTGTTTATTTGTGGTGATGGGACTTTTGGTGATTGTGATAGCATGGGTGATGATGTCGTTTTTCAGGCATTAGTAGTGTGGTTTATTGATGAATATTAGGATGGCTAACTTTCTTTTTGGAGATATGTAACTCGTCGTATTAATACATTATTAAATAGCATGGCTATTACTTTTGGATGAATGTTGAATGTTGACGTAGTATTTTATTGATAGTGGATATGTTTAAGTTATATTGTTTATGCTTGTTTATAAATTGTGAATTTCAATACTATGAGGTTGATGTATGATGTATTGGATGTATGAATAAACAAATACAATTTATATTGTATTAAGATTATACGATAGAAATAAGGGAAATAAGAATATGGAATTAAATATTGACGTGGCTTTAAAATAAACTGTTGCATTAGAATTATGCCGCCAAGAAGAGAAGATCCTGATATTGCACGACTCGTATCCGAGCAAATCTTAGCTATACTTCCTAACATAGTCAGTCAGATAGCAGCGGGTCTAAATGCTAACCAACCTAATCAACCAGGAGTCGGTGCAAATATAGAAAAAGAATGTACATATAAGACATTTAGGTCTTGTAATCCAAAAGAATTTCACGGTACCGAAGGAGCGGTTGGGTTATTATCTTGGATTGAAGGAATGGAATCCGTTCTTCACATAAGTAAATGCTCGGAAGCAAACAAAGTAGAATTCGCAGCTTGCTTACTACAAGGGAGAGCACTGACGTGGTGGAACACTCAAGTGCAGACTCGAGGAAGAGAAGCAGCTAACAAACTCACTTGGGATGAGTTTAAGGAAATGCTTAAGGAAGAATATTGTTCAAGAAGCAAAATGCAGAAATTACAAGCAGAGTTATGGGAGCATGAAATGAAAGGAAACGACATTGATGCGTACACGGCACGATTTCATGAGCTGGCGAAGATGGTGCCACATCTGGTTACGCCAGAAGAGAATCGGGTAGACAGGTATGTCTGGGGTTTAGCTCCATAAATCCGAGGGGATGTGACCTCGGGTAATCCAAAAACCATTCAGGAGGCAGTAAATCTGGCAACCAAGCTCACCAATAATGCCAATCGATCGGGACTTTTCATTCACGATAAAGTCAAAGGAAAAAGGAAGGTCGAGGAAACTTCAAGGAGACCGTTTGACAGAAGAAGAGGGAAGGTACGTTTCTCTTAAATAATCATCGTGCATCTGTATTGTTTGATTTCGGAGCAGATAGAAGCTTTGTGTCATTAAGTTTTAGATCAAAAAATTAATCAAAAGCCCCAAAAGCTAAGAGAAACTTATGTCATTAAGTTCGCTAACGGACAAGAGATTAGGGTTGGAGATGTATTTTCGAATTGTACCCTAAGTCTAGCTGAAAAGGAATTTAAGATAGATCTATTTCTAATAAAGTTAGGAAGCTTTGACATAGTTGTGGGCATGGATTGGTTGTCTAATAACCAAGCGGAAATATGTTGCTCCGAAAAGACTCTTCGAATTCCGTTACCTAAAGGGGAAGTACTTATAGTACATGGAGAAAAATCCAAAAGGAAGTTAAGAATAGTGTCCTACATGAAGATGCAGAAGTATTTAAGGGAGGAATATATTGCGTTTTTAGCTCATATAGTCAATAAAGAGACCAAGGAAAAGTGCTTACAGGATATTCTTGTGGTTCGAGACTTTCCCGAAGTATTTCCTGAAGATCTACCTGGGTTACCTCCACCGAGACAAGTCGAATTCCGCATTGATTTAATTCCGGGAGCTGCACCAGTGGCCAAGTCACCATACCGTGTGGCGCCATTCGAAATGCAAGAATTGTCTGAACAACTCCAAGAGCTACTTGACAAAGGATTTATCAGACCCAGTTCTTCGCCATGGGGAGCTCCAGTCCTTTTTGTTAGGAAGAAAGATGGAACATTCCGAATGTGTATCGATTACCGAGAACTCAATAAACTAACCCTCAAGAATCGATACCCACTTCCTCGAATTGATGATCTGTTTGATCAACTGCAAGGCGCAACGTACTTCTCAAAGATTGACTTGCGATCTGGATATCATCAAATGAGAGTTCGTGAAGAGGACATTGATAAGACGGCATTTAGAACTCGTTATGGACATTATGAGTTTCTAGTTATGACCTTTGGATTAACGAACGCACCGGCAATTTTCATGGATTTAATGAATAGAGTCTGTCGGCCGTATTTAGACAAGTTCGTGATTGTATTCATAGACGACATTTTAATTTGTTCGCAAAGTAAGGAAGATCATAAGAAACATTTGAAGTTGATTTTAGAACTACTCAAAGATCAGAAGTTGTATGCTAAGTTTTCCAAACGTGAATTTTGGCTTCGAGAGGTACATTTTCTGGGTCATGTGGTTAATGAAAAAGGAATTCATGTTGACCCGGCAAAAGTTGAAGCCATTAAGAAATGGGAAACTCCAAGGACACCAACAGAAATTCGTCAATTTCTTGGTCTGGCAGGTTACTACCGAAGATTCATAGCGAATTTTTCAAAAATCGCTCAACCACTGACAACACTGACTCAGAAAGATAAGAAATTTGTCTGGGAAGAAAAGCAGGAGGAAGCATTTCAAATGCTTAAGCGCAAGTTATGTGACGCACCAATTCTTGCGTTACCGGAAGGTACGGATGACTTTGTGGTGTATTATGACGCATCACATCAAGGCTTAGGATGTGTATTAATGTAGAGGAATAAGGTTATAGCTTATGCATCAAGACAACTCAAAGTTCATGAAAAGAATTACATCACTCATGACTTGGAATTGGGAGCGGTAGTATTTGCATTAAAAATCTGTAGGCATTACCTTTATGGCACTAAATGTACCATCTATACTGATCACAAAAGTCTTCAGCATATTTTTGATCAGAAAATGTTGAACATGAGACAGCGGAGATGGGTTGAGCTGCTTAATGATTATGAATGCGAAATAAAGTATCATCTTGGTAAAGCTAAGGTGGTAGCTAATGCATTAAGTAGGAAAGAAAGAGTAAGACCAACAAGGACACGAGCTTTGGGAATGTTGGTCCAATCAAGCCTTAAGACACAAGTTTGTGAAGCTGCAAGAGATCGTCAGAAGAGTTATGCGGATATCCGCAGAAAACCATTAGAATTCCAAAAAGGTGACAAAGTTCTTTTGAAAGTATCACCATGGAAAGGATTTATCATATTTGGGAAAAGAGGTAAGCTAAGTCCAAGATATATTGGCCCGTTTGAGATAATGGAAAGAATTGGACCAGTAGCCTATAAGCTGAGTCTACCTCAAGAGTTAAGTGCTATTCATGACACTTTTCATGTGTCAAATTTAAAGAAATGCCTGATAGACAAATCAATGATTGTGTCCCCAGATGAAGTAAAAGTTGATGGGCGCCTGTGTTTTAGAGAGGAACCTATCGAGATTCTTGATCATGAAACTAAACGTCTTAGGCGCAGCAAAATTCCAATTTTAAAGGTCCGTTGGAATTCATGTTATTGACCTAAATATATTTGGGAAAGAGAAGATTTCATGAAACACATGTATCCTAAGTTGTTTAATGAAAAGCCTGTCCAGAAATATCAATCATAAATTTCGGGACGAAATTCATTGAAGGAGGGGAGACCGTGACACCTGTCAAATTCGGAATATTGAGGTTAGGACCCTCAGATTAATTTATAAGTTTTGTCACTTTTAAATTTTTATTAAAAGCCTTTAAGATAAAAAGTTTCCCGAAAAATTTAGAAGTTGCGTTAAAAACCCGGAACAGTTCCGTATCTGACCGTCACTGTCCAGAAATGCCAAATAAGTGAATAGAAGTCCAAAATCCTTAAACTATAAAAATCAGTATGTTAATTTCTCTTGTATTGCAAAATTTTCAAATTTGACAATTATTTAGCAAATATTGAGAATCGGGTATTTCGGTTCTCAATTATATCTGAAATTTTTGTCAATTAGACTAGTAATTTAATTAATAATATTAAATTAATTTTTTTTATAGGATGATGAGTCATTAGGACACTTGTCTTAAATTGTATTATATGTTAATTATTTTAATTATTAAAAACAAATTAAAAACAAATTAAAAACAAGAATTCATCCTCATTTTCAAAAATCAACTTTTCATCTCCTCTCCCTCTTCTCTCTTGTGTTCGGCCGAAGAAGACCACCACCACCACCATTTCCATTTTTGTTTTGTTGATTAAAATCCAAATCCAAGCTAGAAATCTTCAACAAATTGAAGTCATAATCAAGGTTTCCTTCTCAAATCTCCAAGGTAATCTCAAAAACTACATTTTCCTTATGCATGTTTTCATATTTTGAATTTTGGGTTTGAGGAGCAAAAGATTTATCTAAAATGTGGTATAAATTAGGTTTTATTGATAAAATAGCTTTCAAATTTATGTTCAATATTTAAAACAATGAGTTTTTGACTCTTAATTTTCATAGAAAACTTGTTTATCATCAAGTTAGGGTTTATGATGAAAATGTTGAATTTTTGGTAGCATAAACCACTAAAATATTGGTATTATTGGAATTATGATTATGTTATCATAATGAAATGTTAGTATAAAAGTGTTCTTATGAAGGAATTTCCCAAGTTCTACATGATTAGGAACATTGTAATAATGTTAATGTCATATTTTCTTTATGTTGTGTTCATGCATGCATTTGGATGAGCATTTTGATTGCAATGAATCCATGATGCATAAGTTAGTTTTTCATGTAATGAGGAGTGAAGACATGGTTTATAATCAAAAACCATGTCTAATGATCACTATTTTGTGGTTTAAAATAGTATTAACTTCATTCTAGAATCTGTCCAGAAAATGGACTTCACTTCTAGATTGCACAACTCACAAACCACATGTCCAAATTTGGGGTTTTTGATTCTAAAATTTAATTTAGAGTGTTAGCTTTCTAAAAAGTCCAAAAACACTGAATTTGGAGTTGATTTGGACACTTAAATGGATTTTACAAGAAAATGGTGCAATCTATCCAGTAAAGACAGATTCATACACCTATCTTGTAGAGGTCATAACTCCCTTATTACTCATCCAAATTAAGTGAATCTTTTTCCAAATGTTAGGATTTTGAGTTAGGTTTGTATCCATATATGGATCACTATCTAATTCCAAGAATTGATACCTCAAAAGCCTGTTACAAGTGAGGTATGTCACTGATCCGAAAATCAGTGACACTCTATTTTGTAAAAATTATTTGAAGTATCAAAAGTTATTCAAAAATTATAAAAAAATGCATATTTACTCTAAACATATTATAGTATCATCACAAAATTTGTGATTAAATAATTCTCTTGGGAAGTTAAGCTTCCGTGTTGAATTTACCGGATAACTTTCTGGACAGCATGTGCTGAATCCAGAAAGGTAATTTTATCAAGCTTAATTTATGTTTTATTGTATTTTGGAACTTTGTATAGTTAAAAATGGATATGGACTAAGAAACTTATTTGATGGCATTTCATGGGACAATTGGACATATTGGTTGGACATCGGAATAGGGCATTAATGTGTTTCTTATGGCAACTCTTGTATAGGGAAATTAAGGGCGTGACAAAATTCAATAAGTATTAAAGTAAAGCTTCACCCGTTACTTTCGGCAAGGTGAGTATTCACAGCCCCACTTTTATCGTTTTAATTGATTTTGGGGTGGAAAGCATGTTTAAATTGCGTATTTAAAGATTCATGAGAATTGTTTGAAAGTATTGCGAATTGGCAATTTATAAGGCTTTGTTTAAAGCATTTGGAATTATAAGCTATATGATAAGTATGCAATTGATGTGTTGAGTTTTTAATGTTAAGACCCCGTGACACTACTATTAACTCGAAGAAAATCGGGCCTATAGTATTAGTGGATAGCGCTATTTGGTGTGACAAACCCACCTTAATGCTGACGAGCAGGGGTGCACTATACTAGAGAAGATGACTAAACATGTGGCCTGAACCACCGCTGAGTTAGTTCATCGGGGGCGTTGAAATCGGTCAGGGACGGCTTAGTAGTGGCTCAACGTAATATTGTCTTTGCATGCACTTATCATAAAGGAATTAAATTGTGGTACTCATGAATCAAAGAATTGAAGTTGGTTTATATGTATGTTTTACAAATGATAACTTGCATATAAAAATGATTTGTGCATATTTAAAACCTGTGAACTCACCAACTCTTTGAAGTTGACCTTGGTTTCTATTCATGCTTTTCAGGAATCGAGAAGGTAATTCCATGATGTTTTAGCAGTGCACCTCATATTTTGAAGCAAGACTATTTTTGCTTTATGCGTATCGTTATATTTAAAAGATTTGGGATTTGTAAATAATGACGATACTATGTTCTTAAAAATGTAATGTATTTTGAATGTTAAGTAAATGTTGGTATGTTTATAATCTTGTGCTATGACATCGGAGCTGTTATGCCTCGTGTTTCCGTTTTAGCGGGGTGTGACAGATTTGGTATCAGAGCCATAGGTTATAGGGAATACCAGTTTTGTTTTAAAACCACACACTATAACCTTTTACAAAAAAAGTTTTCAAATTAAGGTGCGCTGTAGTATAACTAAGATGTGTTTCACATTATCATATTTTAACTTAAACAAAGCTTGATCAACTTTGTTTAATTTAAGTGTGTATAAAGGGGACATGGATTGGCTATACTAGGAATTACTAAAAATAGAAACTTTTTAATTTAAGTGTGTATAAAGGGGACATGGATTGCCAATGAAGTGGTGGAGAGATTAATTCCTCTCGCCACGGAGGCCACCCAGAGCAATACTATAGAGGACCTTGCAGACATGGCCTCTGCTTTTGAAAAGTCGCCTCCCAGAACTGAAGCTACTGAAGTAAATAACGAAAAGGTTCTGGTCGAGGATGTCACCGGTAGAGAAAACAGTGAAGAAGAGGCTGGTGAGGAAAGAGAAAATGAGGAGGAGTTTGAGGGAGAAAAAGATGCCGAAGGCACACAATCCAAATCCCTTCGTTGTGCTAACCACCCATCCACCTCTGCAGGTCTAGTGCAGAAAGGTGTTGAAGAAGGAGTACAAACTCCAAGCCCAACCCAAGCTAGCCGAACATTGGAGCTTCTTTCTTGCTCTGTGCCAAATCTATCTAGTGAAAACCAACTCATCACATCCTCTCAAAATGATGTTGATGTAAATAAAAGTGATCTATCGCCCCAGAGCACGATACATACCTCTGTAGAGGCATTTGCTGCCTCTGTCACACATTAGGGTACAACCTAAGGTCGTTCAGAGCGACCTGAGAGTTCACGTGCACACGAAGAGGTTCTAGACCAACCTCCTAGTAAAACTCCTATCATTCTACAGGAGGACTCTGAATCCCCTGTTGATGATGATACGAGCAGAACATTCGTAAAATTATCTCCTTTTGGAGATATTTGAGGATCAGATGGAAATCCTGAAGAGCCCAAAAATAAAATGAGCTATGCAGGTGGCAAGGGTGACTTGGCTCTACTTGGACCATGTGTTGGTTTCGAGGATGACCCCTCTACACACGTCACTAGGGCTGAATTCGAAGCCTTTGCTGATGTTGTGTACAATGTCCTAGGAGAGTTGAAAATCTTGGCCACGGACACCGAAGAAAAGGTGAAACACTCTGGCGTTTATCCAAAAGAGTCACCGACATCTTTTCTGAGGTCTGATGTCTAAAGAAATTAGAACTTAAACAGACCTCAGAGGCCATTGAAGACCTAAAGAAGTCCACCTCCAAGAACTCGGTGGGATATTCAGAAGATTACCCAAGCCTCTATTGAAAGCGTCACCATGGAAGAGTTTGTCAAACTGACGAGGGATGGGGAGGCAAACACAGAAGATCTGTGATTCCTGGCTGCGATAGCAAACAAATAGAATCAAGCCACTCCCACTCCAGCCAGTACCTCAACTTCTGCAGAAGAAGCTCTAGCGGCTCTGAGACAGGAAATTATGGACATGGTTCATAGTACCATGGTCCCTCTACCATCTGTATCCCAACCGCAACCAATCACAGATGTCAGCTTCTCATCTACTCTGGCAACCAAAGCTGAACTCCAACAAATGAGCGAGACCTTAATGAACCAGGTCAATAAAATTGGTGATGACTTCACAAGCAAACCAAACAAAGCGACAGAAGATGTGAAGAACATTGCTCTGATGAAGTTCATTGCCGATTACGAGGTAAAGCCACCATGGCCGCCCATGACATATTTTCCATCTTCGAGCACACTGAAAGAATGCAGAGGAGAAAGAGAAGGAGTACACCCTCTTCTTGCCAGGCAGAGGCAAATGAGAAGAAGAGGAAGCACGATGACCAGTGGCCAGATGGGTCTGGTCCTTCAGGCCATCGTGAGGGGGAGATCTTGCCTACTTTACCTGGAATCCCACTATCTACAGCTCCCCTGATTCAAGTACCCGTGAGCACAGAGGCCAATCCTCAGCAGAAGGAGCAAACTGCCTCTGCAGCTCACTCTCCCACGCAAGTCCAAATGCCAAAAGCTTCATAAATTCAAAAGCCCAAAGTTGCAGAGGTACCCATGAATGAACCTTCCACCAAAGATAAATGGAAAGCCATAGCTACAGAGGTCTCAAAACCAAAGTCTAAGCCTCTGCCCAACACTAAAAAGCTCATGAAGAGTGCCTTCGACTCCTTTGTGACGTCAAAACCCGAGGAATAAGACTGGGATTTTAACCTAGAGCCTCTGTCAAAACTGCCAATCCTAGATCCTCTGGTGAAACCCTCTAAGGATCGAGTAGCAGAGATCATCCAAGGCATGGAAGCTATGAGGAAGCCAATTCTACCCTCCCCTCCAAAGAAGGACCTGGAAGAGGTTGTCTACATTTACCTCTATAACCAAGGAATGAATGATCTACTACTAGATCCCACTCTCAGTGTAGAAATCATTTCAAAGGAAACCAGAAGGTTCTACAAAGAAAAGGCTCAGCCTAAGACAAAGGTTTTCTCCATGGCAAACATCACAGAAGTTCTAGGAATCAAGCAACTACACACCAAGTGCAAAAACTTTTAGTACAATTAGTACTATGTCTAGAGGGAAGATGGGAAGAAGATGAAGTTCACAGATGCAGACCTAAGGAACCTTCACCCCTTCGACCTCTCAGATCTCTACACATGGACGGAGGACATATTTTGTATGGAGGTAAGAAAATCAAAGGGCACATCTAACAATAAGAAACGTCATGCGGGAGAAGCTGCTCTACTATAGCCTGGTCGACTTTCACATCGCTCTGGACTTGGGAGTAAAGAAAGATAGATCTGACACCCCCTGATGACGACTTTCCTACTTCTGCCAACATCTTACCAAACTCCATCATCACCCATCCAAAATTTGGCTACATGAGGATCTTCATGGGTCATGAAAGCCAGAAGTACTCCACTCAGTCTTTGTTGTTCTTACAACATGAAATCAAAAGCCACAAAGGCACACAACTTGTCAACCCTGAGGCCGTAGATCAACTACTCGCAGATATAGAGGCGTCCATCAGATTTCGAGACATGTGTGCTTTCTTATACAGAGAGTTGAAAAAGGATGGAGGCCAAGGAAAGAAGATAAACGATTTTTCAGACGCCAAGATATAAGCTCTGATGTAATGTAATTTTTCGTCTTCACTCATATTTAGTTATGTAATGCTTATGCTCTATAAATGCCTTCTGGAATTCTTTATTATATGAATGAATATTATGTCTTTAGAAGATGAGTTCCTTTCACCTCTTTTGTTTCTAACTTAGCCATACTTCCACTTTCACATCTTTTATTTTTCAATACTTAGGGGGAGATTGTTAGCTCAAATCATTATACATAGAAGTATTGAAAAATAGGCTGAGTATAGGAATCTCAGAAGACATCTGCCATACACCAAGTTTCCATAGAAGTGCAAAGCGCAAAAGCTCTGTTGACCATCAACTCAAGAGAACTTAACCTAAAGATGATCCTCAGACCGCAGAGCCTATGTGATCCTTCACAGAGCCTCTGTGGTGGCTAGCTCTGGAAGATGGAAGACTTGTGAATTTCTTGGAGAGACAATGTCATGTGCAGATCACGTGCTTGCCTACTGTACGAAGATTCTCAAGATCAATAGTACACACACGTTGTTTTCACTTTCTAGGTGGCATTCCGTTTATTGAACGTCAACCATTATCTTGTACGATTGTGTGCTCCATTCCTTGTACATGTAGGGAGCACCTCCTGAATTCACAATAAGCGCTCACAATTCACCCACGCTTGTCTAGCAAGATTCAAATATTGTAGAGAGCAAATATTGTACACACACTACTGCATGTTCTTGGTGTTTTGGCAAGAAAATGAAGATGAACTTTGGGTGAATCATTCTTATTGTTTAGAGTTATCTTTATTTCTAGTTTATGCGTGATCAGTATCAAACCAAACCAATCATTTGCATTTAAACCGCTTCCGCATACATCTCTGTTTGAATTTGTTGTGGTTAATCATTGTTAGACTCAAACTGGGAACCTACAGTAAGAAAGCCTATCTTCTATGTTGAACTCGCAGTAGAGGTATCGATAAGTGTCTTCCATAGATACTCTTGCTTCAGTTGAGAGGAACTATGGAGGTTGTAAGAAAGTAGAGGATGATAGTATACCGATGATTGTTCTCTGAAAAGGTACCTCTGTAGTTGTCTTTTTAGCTTCATGTTGTGGAGGTACTTGGTCAAATTCAATCATCGTGATGTCATCAGTAGACAAATGGTGTTGAGTTGTCTCTGGTTCAGTGCTTTGGACTTTGGGAGATGTTGGTGGAGTTTCATTTGTAGTAGAGGCTATCATGGTATCAATCTGCTCTAGATTTTCTTTCTGTTGCTCAGATGTGTTGCCAGCCTCTAATACGCCTGCTTGTTGGTGAGGTTGAGCATGTTGATACACATATTCACCATCTTCTGGTTTATCTCCAAATGCATCCCTCATGATAATTGTAGGTCTTTTAGGGGATGAAAATGCATCCTCTGAGGAAGTGCTGGAGTAACCCACTAATTGAGTGTCATCACCATCTTTCATAGCAGCAGGATGTTCAGAGATGATGGTCTCTGGGATCGCAGGGATAACTGGTACCAATGAGAGCTCTGGATTTGTTGTAGAAAGAAGAATCACTAGAACTGGTGATTGCAACAATGTGGAAGGAGCATAAGCATTGGCTTCCTCTGTTCTGATGTTTGAATCTTTGTTCTCCCCCTTTTGAGAGTCTGAAGACCCTTCAAGTATGTCATAATCATCTTGGTCTTCAGAATCCTCAAACCTGGCCTTCTTAGAAACTTCTACCGCACATAAAGTCTCATAAACTTTCCTCTTGAATTTGTTGGTTGTCTCTTTTTCCTCATCAGCCTTTATAGGCTCTTTAAGTAAGGCCTCTTCAAGTAAGGCTTTGACAGCCTTCGTGATTTCTCCAGATTTGGCCACAAACTTGCTTGATTCAGTAAGCATGTAGTGACCTGTTTGGAAAAGTCTTAGAGGTTAGACTTAGTGACCAAGTCCTCTGCAGTCCTTGGAGGTTGGACTTGAGCTGGAGGAACTGCAGAGACTGGTAGGGCTGCAATAGAGTCAAAGATCATCTGCTACATCTCTGTCTTGAATTTTTTCAGATCACTAGGGGTAACTTTGGGTGGTGCTGCAGAAGGTAACTCTGGAATAGCCCGTAGAATTTCATCTTTAGGAGAATTGAGATCCTTTGTTAATTTATCATAACGACCGTTGATGAGTTGTTCCAGAGTTGCCACTTTATTATTGTTGGCCGCTAGTTGGGTCTTTAACTCAGAGACCTCTGAAGTAAGTTTTTGAACTTCAGAGTTGGAGGTAGAGGCCTCTAAGGTCTTATCTATTGTAAGTTTTAGATCATTCAAGGATCCCCTGATATCATCACTAAATATTTTGAACTCTTCTTTAGTGAAAAAAGCAGAGAGGGAAACCTTGGACCCAACACATGAGTCCAATCAACCTCAAGTTCAGAGGTTCCCTTCTTCAGAGGGGAAGAGATGTTACCTCTAGAAAGACTTCCACCAGATCCTCGAGAGTCCTTTTGAGGGGATTTATCTACCGGTGTTCTGATCAGTTCAGCTTCCTCAGACTCAGATTCAGAGGAAGATAACCTGATATGATGGGAAGACTTGTTATCCAGACAAGTCAACCCTTGTTCTACCAAGTCTTCCCACTTCCCCTGAGTTGGGCAGTCCCTATGTGAGATCCTGAAGATATCTGGTTCTAAGGAACGGTCCTCTAAAGAATGAGCCACAGAAGCATCATTATGTGTGGATTGTGCTGACGTACCCCGGAGTGATTGGGTACTTATCTTTTCAATAGATAAGACCTTTTGAGAGGACATATCTAGAAGTGTGGTTTCCCCTTGGTTGTGGGCATCAAAGGCAGAAAGAAACGCCTTTGTGCGGTTTTCTTGGGTTGGGTTCGAGGTGTGCACCTCTGTTTCAATGTCCCTTGGTACTGGATCACCTAGGACAGATTGTATGCTTGCACTGGAGGTCGGGGTTAGGAAATATACATGCATGCCCTTGGGGGAATCTTTTGCTACCTTACTTCCCTCTGCTCTTAAGGCTTCAGAATTTGCACTCTCAAAGGGATGCTCTGTCTCACCACTTTCTGCTCTGATAGAGCAATCTTTTTATCAGATGTAGAAGCACTCTCTGATTCTTCCTCTTTAGAGGCACCCTCTGGTTGCCATCTGCGTGCATCCAAAGTGTCCTCTAAGTCGTCACTATCTGACTCAAGCTCTAGTTCATATCCTAAATGTGTTGGGGATCCCATCATGAGTTCTGATGATTGGGCAACACGACTAAGAATGAGAAGGGTTGGGTGGTTCTCTGGAATGTAGCTTTGCATGCTCTAAGAAAATCTCCTTTCGTATGGGTATGGAGGCATAGTTGTGGGTTTGAAGTTGTTCATCACAAAGAGTGGTGTTTTAGGTACTTCTTCTGAGAGCTCAAATCTGGTCATCGCTCCTCTCATGACCAATGAAATAAACCTGGGAAAAAGTACAGAGACTGGTGGTTTCCCTTTGGTCAAAGCTTTGTTCTTCCTTTCCAAAGTTTTTAGTGTATAAAATTGTATCCAAGATTTAATGTAGAAAACTCAATGTCATGTAAAGTCAACAAAGTTAACTTTAGTTGTTTGAGAGTTTGTAATGTCCTGAGAGTTTCTTTACTTTGAGAGTTTAGTTATGTGAGAGTTTAGTATTCTTGTATAAATAGGGATTTGTGTTGTATGTGTGGAAAAAGGAATTCATATTGTAAGATCTATGATACATACGCTTTCTCACTCTACTCTCTATCTCTAGAATCTTGATTGTCAAATTAATCTTGTTTGATTGTGCTTGAATATTAGGGATCATACAATTTCAATTGGTATCAGAGCAAGAACAAACAAATTCAGAAAGAATTTCACATCAAATTTGGATCAATTTCTGAAATTTTGGATCACACAATCGACTTTTCTGTGTTTTTGAATTTTTGACCAAATTCATCTTGACTTGTTGTTCATAGATTGTTAAAATGAATTAGGTCCAATCGATTAGTGTAATAGATTACTTGTTATTTATAATGATACATTTCTTGAAATTGAATTGCAGGTTGAATTGAAATTTTTGGATCGATCTCTGGAAATGTCAAGAACACGCAGAACGTGTAATTGGTTTACTGTTGAATCAAATTAGCAATTGATAATTGTTGTTTGAATGTATAAATGATTAAGTTGTGATCGATTTTAGTTTGGAAATAATTTGTATTCACACAATTTCACAAATTAACCACAAGATCATATTGTATTTTCGGATTTTTTTGGTTTTTGTTGACAAAAATGTCGAACACTGATTGCACTGTAATTTCAAGTTTTTAGATAGATTTGTTGCTTAGAAAAGTGTTCATATTTGATTTTCGATCAATAGGATAAAATGTTGAAAGCAAATTGCAGGTGAAAATGAATTTTGGATAAATCTGTGAAAACGAGTTCTACGAGTTCATAGCCTGCATATAGCCTGCGAGTTCATGAAAAACACACAAACATAGTCTTCGAGTTCATGAGAAACACGCAAACATAGCTCTACGAGTTCAACATTCACTTGATCTGCGAATTTTCAGTTCAAGTCATCTGCGAGTTCTTGAGAAACATACATCAAGCAGTCTGCGAATTATACAGAACACACACATCAAGCTTACTTGGTCTGAGAGTTCATGGTCACTTGATCTGCGAGTTTCAAGCTCATGTGATCTGCGAGTTTCAGTTAAAGTGGTCTGCGAGTTCTATAAACTCTCAAACCATGGTCTGCGAATTCTAGAGTTTCAAACTCATTTGGTCTGCGAGTTTCAAAATCTATTTGATTTGCGAGTTTCAGTTCAAGTAGTTTGCGAGTTCCAATTCACTTGGTCTGCGAGTTCTAATTCATATGCTCCGCAAGTTCAAATTCAAGTGATTTGCGAGTTCAAATCATGTGATCTGCGAGGTCCAGTTCATGTAGTTTGCGAGTTCTACTTAAACTTGTCTGGGAGTTTCCTGAAACACTCAAACCCTTATTTGAGAGTTTCATAAACACTCAAACCCTTGTTTAATTGTTTTCAAGTTCCAGTATTTTGCAAGTTCACTTGGTCTGCGAGTTCCTGTGCTTTGCGAGTTCCAGAGTTAAAATTTTTCTGAGAATTATTTTCATGTGGTGATCTAATTTTGACTTTCAGTCAAACTTTTCTCAATTGTTTGGGAACGATCATATATTTCAAGCAAATATTTCATTCAAGATGCCAGCTACAGATGAGAGAGGAAATATTGTACTTTCATCCAGAGATATGGTTGTCTTATACATGCCTGAGATACCCGTTATAGAAGAAGAAAAGGAAAATGAAAAATCAGAATTCAAAACTTCTCAAACAGATTAAGGAGTTGAAGTCAAACTTGTCAAATTCTGATAAAACTCCTATTTGTGCAAAATGTACTGATAATGCTAAATCTGATTTTACAGGTATCATCAGTGCAAGAGAGAAAGAGATTAAAGATAGAGAGAAATTGATTACAATAAAAGAAAATACCATTTAGTCTATTGAGAAAGTAATCAAAGTCAAAGAGTCAATAATTACAAAACTTCAAAGCCAACTGAAGCCAACTAAACAAAAATCTTCAGAACTACAAGCTGAATCAGTTGAGCTTCAACATAAGTTTAAGGCTTTTAAAGACAAGATATCTGTTTTGGAGTCATAAAATGCTGATCTGAAGAAAAGCATCTAAGCAGATAATGTTAAAGTTGATTCAGAGAAATCTTATGCTCAAAAGTTGTCTGATCTTTCCAAGAAAGCTAACCAAGAGAAAAAGGATCTTGAGCTTAGATGTCTTAAACTCTCAAAGCAAGGGTCTTCAATGAAATTTATGATAAAACCAATAAATTTTGTTCTTAAAATCTGAAAAGAGAAATGTTGGGATCTTCAATGAAATTTCTGATAAAACCAAGAACTTGAAAAAAGATTTTGAGCTTGAACGTCAAAATTTTGAATCTGAAATATCTAAGCTCATGTCCAAGATCTCTGTTCTGTTAAAGAACAGCGCATACATTACGACGAGAAGGGTAGGGTTTGTTTGATATTGACTGCCAATTTTGCAGGTTAGTGTGCGATTGAGCACACTAAACATGAAATTCCACACTTGTGGAAGGTGTTGTCTCCTTAACTCACTTAATCTGGATATATTCTTGTTGTAACCCAAATGGAGAAGAAATTAAAGGAGGGTTTCTTGGGTAGGTGGTTTCTCGAACTTTGCAATCCCTAGGTCAGTTGTTTTTAGAAGAATAAGACAACGAAGAAGGGTTCTTGGCAAAATTCTAATGAAAACACCATCTTCATGTCCTGCATCAATATGACCTACAATCCCTTTGGCCTCTTCATTGTACTCACTGGTGTACCACCATTGTTGAACAAAGTTGAGTGATACTTTAGCATCGTAGTTGGTAATGGTGTCGTGTAGTTCACAGTTTCAATAAATTCCAGTATGGGACGATATTGTTCATCAAACTTGGTGGGAGTTACGTCCAGATGAAAGTTATTTTCTTTAACATGTATATCGAACTAAGCAGGGGCTTAGTTTGGTACTATTCGACTTGAATCATCTGAACCATTTTGGGTTTGTGCCATTGTTGCAGGTTTTGAAGTTCTTTGATCTTTGGAATGCTTAGAAAGAAGATGAAGTAGAGAGGGAAAATCTGAGAGCGCAAAGAAAAAATGATGATTTGAAATGGGTTTTTATGGGCGTGAGGAATGTGTAGGAGGTTATGGAAACGTCGTTTGTGAATACCTATGTCAAAAACGTTGCATCATCCATCTATTCACATAGTGATATGTGGAGAGGGCGCCATTTGAAAGGACGCATACGTCAGACAACTATCTTCTTGGGGTTGTTATTGAAACATGACAGTCACCCAAGTCAAATAACCTACACAAGAGTACAAAACTTTTCAGAGAAAGAAATGAACAGGCATAGCTTCTGAAAATTTTGACAATTGTGCTTCAAACATTCAATCTTTTTTTGATATCTCAAAAAAAATTTTGAAAATCAAAATTTGATGTTGAAGAAATAAAACTCAAGAATACTAAATATCAAGTCCTATGATAGACCTTCATAGCTTGACGGAATAGAGGCTCTAGAGAGAGAAGTATTAGAGACTAAATAATAGACTCTGGAGTTTATTCAAAAGTTTGGAATCAAATTTGATTTTATTTTGAAAGGATAAGTTTGGAATAGCAGTGAAGTACTTACCTTCCCTTGTGATTAGGCAGAAGACCCTCTGATGAGATAATAGAATCTCTGAAGTTGATCTCAGAGGTTCTGATCTTAGTCTAGTGCCTTTCTGTTGGTGTTAGCTCCCCCTTAACAAGTGAGTAAATCTTTTGTTTCTCCCCCTCAAATTGTGCTAAGGATTTGAAAATTGAGATGTGCTTTTGTAGCGAAAACATGCTTTGATTAAAAAAGATAGAGACTCTAAAGGATGTTTCAGAGGCTCTGATGATTATTCAGAATATGCTACTTCGGGATATCAGAGGCTCTGAAGTGAGGTATCAGAGGCTATGATCTATGTTTAAATCAAGTAGACGTATTTAGCATGCCCAACTTGATGATCAAGAAGATGAACCGACGTTCATCTAGGGATTTTGTGAAGATATCAGCAAGTTGGTAATCAGTTGGGAGAAAATACATCTCAATTGTGCCTTTCTCAACATGATCCTTAACGAAGTAATACTTGACATCAATATGCTTTCTCTTGGAATGTTGCACTAGATTAGCAGAGATGGCAATAGTACTTTTAGAGTCACATAAGATGGGAATTATATCAAACTCAAGACCATAGTCTTTGAGTTGAGTTTTCATCTGTATGACTTCTGAACAACAAGTAGCAGCAGCAACCTATTCTGCTTCTGCTGTAGAGTTTGACACACTGTTTTGCTTCTTGGATGACCAAGTCACTAACTTATTTCCCAGAAGTTGACAGCATCCAAAGGTACTTTTCCTGTCTAATTTGCATCCTGCATGATCAGCATCAGTGTAGGCAGTTAATTCAAAACCAGAGTGCTTTGGATACCAGAGCCCAAGAGATGGTGTGCCTCTGAGATATCTAAACACCCTTTTGACAGCAGATATGTGTGATTTCTTGGGATTAGCTTAATATATAGCAATGAGACAGGATGCAAACATTATATCTGGTCTTCTAGCAATTAAGTATAAGAGTGACCTATCATGCCTATGAAGTTCTTGACATCCACAGGTTTACAAGAAGGATCAGAGTCAAGTTTAACTCCAGTGGCAATATGAGTTTTCATAGGAGTTGAATCATTCAGTTTGTACTTTTTCAAAATATTAAAGATATATTTAGATTGATTTATGAATTTGCCCTCTGAAATTTGTTTTACTTGAAGTCCTAAGAAGAAGGTTAGTTCTCCCATTAGACTCATTTTAAATTCAGTTTTCATCAACTCTAAGAACTTGTCACAATACTTTTGGTTAGTAGACCCAAAAATAATACCATCAACATAAATCTGTTCCAGAAGTAGCTCATTTTTGTACCTTTTGATGAACATAGTGATATCAATAATTCCTTTTTCAAAATCATTTTCAATCAGAAAGGTGGACAGAGTTGCATACCATGCTCTAGGTGCTTGTTTAAGGCCATATAGAGCTTTATCAAGGTAATAGACATGTTCTGGGAACTCTAAACTTTCAAATACAGGTGGTTGCTGGACATATACTTCTTCATGGAGTTTGCCATTATGAAAGGCATATTTAACATCCATTTGATATATTTTGAACGCTTTGTGTGCATCATAGGGTAAGAAGATTATAATAGCTTCTAGCCTAGCCACAGGTGCAAAAGTTTCATCATAATCAATACCTTCTTCCTAGCAATATCCCTTAGCAACCAATCTGGCTTGGTTTCTGATTATGATTCCATCTTCATCCTTTTTATTTTTGTAAATACCCATTTGGTTCCAATTGCAAATTTGCCTTTGGGAAGAGGAACCAAGGTCCAGACCTTGTTTCTTTCAAATTCTTGAAGCTCTTCTTGCATAGCATTAATCCAATTTGGATCTGCAAGAGCTTCATTTACCTTCTTTGGTTCAATGATGCTTAAGAAATTTGCAAAGAAACATTCATTGATTGTTGCGGATCTTGTCTTCACACCATCAGAGGGAGAACCTATGATTTGATCATGAGGATGATCCTTTATCCATCTTGTGATAGGAGCATGAACATGTGGAGGTGTTTAAGCTTCAGAGATGATAGTGTGAGGGGTCTCTGTTGTGCTGTGCATATGCTATGTGGAATTTTCCAAAGATGGTGATAATAGCTCTAGAGTCTCTTCCATAGCTGTCTCTGGTTCTCTTTCTTCTTCAGAAGACTCTCGTTGTTCTTCTTAAACATTTGGTCTTGTTGCATCACTTGGACCTACAGTGGTTGAAGTAGAAGGTGTCGGTCCACAATATAATCAAGTTCTTATCACTAATAAACACATAAATGATTACCAACCTGTTTTGATTAATAACAACGATTACAAGGTTCGGTATTGATCTGTTTGAGAAGCTCTCTACGTTTTACACCTTTTGTGTGTGTTTTTCTTGTCTGTGTAAAGTGAGAGATTTGATCTGATTCTTAGATCTGATCTTAGCTTCTAAGATACATTACCATCAACTTGCAAACCAACTTGCAAATATAACACTAATAAAACTAACTAATATCTAACTATTATCTAACTAACTAACTAATTATTAGAAACAAATAAAATACAATAAAACAATAATAAAACTCACTTTGACATTTTATTACAAACGACATTAGACTAAATATCGAGAGTCGACTTTCCGGCTTTAGCTTTAGATTGGATCTTTAGATTGGATGATCTTGAATCCAATAGATATGTGATCTAACAATCTCCCCCTTTGGATCAATATCATTACTAAAAAGATTTTAGCAATTCAGTCTTTTTTTTTCAGCTCAGAAGATGCAATCTCTTTTTCTAGCTCAGAATGCTTTAGCAAAGTATCTTCAAATAAAATTTATCTGAAATCAACATGTCTTCAGAATACTTTGATCTCGCATTTCTTGGTCTTGTCGTGTAATGGACTGAACATTTCTTCAAGCTTTAGATTCTCCCCCTTTTTGATGAAAAGTGTAATGACTTCATCAAAACTTCGAGTAAGAAATGTTTGTCATTTGGAGCCTCTAATCCGTCAATTGAAAAGATATTCATCCAGATATTTGCAAATCCAGACAAAATAATCGTGTAACACCTGAATCAACTAATGAATCAGTTAACATACCTGTTAGTCACACTAAGTCACTGTGTGTAACGAATACACATTGGAAAGGACCTTTGAGATGTTCACTCCCCCAGGGCTTCCATTTAATCATCGAAACACCACAAAAGAAATTTCTATAAACGTTATGACAAAGAAACAAATTCCTTGTGTGTTCGTGGTTGTGATAGAAAGAATTAAGCACAGATGATTGCTTATAGGGCTCAAAGTGTGTAAACCACTGAGACAACAGTAAGTTAAACACATACTCAATATGTATGATTGAAGTGCGAAGGTGGGGCAAACTTCCTTCTTTTCAATATCCAGATTTTTCAAATGAAAATCAGATAGCAAATGTGCTGCTTCCCCTTTGAAAATGTGAAACACTTTCTTGTTAAGAAAAAAATGAGTAGATGGTGAGGTTTTATCAAGAGTTGGCATGGGCTAGTTGCTTGTTTCAATAATGATCACCAAAGAATTGTGAAACATTAGAATTGTGGTTGCCCGGCTCAGAAAAAGTTGGTGCAGAGTTCTAATATTCTTTGAACTCTGGTCTCACACGCTCTTTCTTTTAAACATTTAGCTCACTCTAACCAAACTTTCTTTCTCTGTTTAGCACACTCATTTCATTTGACTTCTTACACTCAATCACTATGGATTAACTTCGTTGGAAGAAATCACTGGTTAAGGTGATTTCATAGAAGTTGTGTTTTCCTATGATACACATGATGCTTAGAATGGTTTAACTATTTCAGTTAAAGCACAATTAGATCTTGGAAACATTTAAAGTCACACTTCCAATTCATGAAATCGGTTTAAGAATCGGGAAGTGGTTTGAACATTTAATAACAATGTTTTCAAATAATTGAAAGTTATCCTTCTTTCAACCATTTATGAGATTAAGATAAAGGATTGTACCTTTACGTTCGATCTTACATCTCATGAAGCTAAGCGTAAAGTCATAAACATATGAACTTGTAAGTTTCTCTCAAAAATTCTGCAAAAGTCTTATGTCAAGTCAAAGCAAATTTATTCACTTAAATTGAAAAGACAAAAAGCAGTAAAACTATTAAAGTACGAGTTCTGATAAAAAATAATCAGAAGTCATATCCAAACTCCTTTGATTTGACAAACTCCCCCTAAAATCATGCATTACAAAAATTTGGCATAAAAGGTAAATGCAGAAATTAGTGAGCTCCCCCTCAAAATAATATTGACCACCTGTCAATTCTTCTCATACTCCCCCTTGGATCATGAACAAATTGTTAATGTGTAGATATCAATCAGAAATAAGAATGAAGAAATGATGAAAAATTATGCGTTAGAAATACTTTGATAGGTAACTACTGATTAGACCTTAAGATTTAGCATACCAAGCTTAAAGACAAGAAAGGTAAACCTCTTTTCGTATAAAGGTTTGGTGAACAAGACGGCAAGTTGATAATCAGTTTTTACCAAAAAAAGTTCAATTGTTCATTTCTCTACATTATCTTTGATAAAATGATACCTGGCATCTATGTGTTTGGTCTTTGTGTGCTGAACAGGATTCGCAGTTATTGCGATGGCGCTCTTGGAGTCACAGTATATCGGGATTTTGTTGAAGTGAAAACCGTAGTCGCGCAATTGTGTTCTCATCCATATGACCTGAGAACAGCAGCTAGCAACAACTACATATTCTGCTTCGGCCGTTGAAGTTGAAACACAAAGTTGCTTCTTCGATGCCCAACTTACGAGTTTATCACCGAGGAACAGTATATGTCCTGACGTGCTCTTCCTGTCTAACATACAACCAGCATGATCTGCATCTGTATACGCTGTTAGTTCAAAGCTAGTATCCTTAGGATACCACATACCAAGATCTACAGTCCCCTTCAGATACCTAAATATGCGCTTAACTGCAGAAAAATGGGATTCTTTAGGATTGGTCTGATATCTTGCACATAAGCATGTTGAAAACATTATATCTGTCCTACTAGAAGTAAGATACATTAAAGAACCTATCATTCCTCTATAAGTTCTAACATCAACAGCCTTTCCAGAAGGATCAGTGCCAATCTTAGTACCTGGTGCCATTGGGGTACCAATCGGTTTTGAATTTTCCATTTTGAACTTCCGAAGAATTTCAAGAATGTATTTTGATTGATTGATAAAAATACCCGATGAAAATTGTTTGATTTGTAAATCGAGAAAGAAATTCATCTCTCCCATCATATTCATCTGAAATCTTGACGCGCCATAAGGTTTGAAAAAATCTTACAGTACTTAGGATTTGTAGAGCCAAAAATAATACCATCCACATAGATTTGAATAAGAATGATATCGGATTTTTCCTTTTTGATAAACAAAGTGGTATCTACCGTACCTTTTGTAAAACCAGACTTGACTAAAAATTGAGATAGGACATCATACCAGGCGCGAGGAGCTTGTTTCAGTCCGTAGAGTGCTTTGTCGAGAATGTAGATGTGATTTTGTTTCTCTTGATTGACAAAACCTTCTGGCTGAGAGACATAGACTTCTTTCTTCAGAATTCCATTCAGAAATGTTGTCTTCACGTCCATTTGAAAGACCGTGAAGTTCTTGTGGGCTGCATAGGCTAGAAACATTCGAATTGCCTCTAAACGAGCCACAAGAGCATAAGTCTTGTCGTATTCTATTCCTTCCTCTTGTCTGTATCCTTTGGCTACAAGTCTTGCGTTGTTTCTGATAACTGTACCATCTTCGTCTTTCTTGATCTTGAAAACCCATTTCGTACCTATAATGGGTTTACCTTGAGGTTTTGGTACGAGTCTCCAGACTTTAAGTGCGTCGAACTGATTCAGCTCTTCTTGCATTGAAATCACCCATTTGGGATCAGCAAGTGCCTCTGATACGCGAGTTGGCTCAAACTTGCTCAGAAAGGAGTCATGCATACACATATTCATTGATGCTGACCTAGTTTGCACCGGTTTGGTTGGATCACCAATAATCAGGCTTATCGGATGCTCTTTGGTCCATTTGTGTTCATGAGGTAGTGGATTATATGAATATATATCAATAGTATCATCTATGAATCCACTTGTACCTTCTGCAGTTTGTTCATGAGGAATGATGATTGCAGTTGAAGTAGTAGGTGCAGAAGTCTCAGCAGGTACAGCTTGGTCCGGTTGTAGATTAGTCTGTACAGAAAATCCTACTGTTTCAGCTACTTCTGTCTCTTCATCATTTGTCACAACTTCAACTGTTGGAGTCGGCATTTGAACTGGAATTTCTTGTTGAATCTGAGAGTTAGAGTCAATAGGGATACCTGACATGGTTAGATGAGTAGGCGTTGAGTCTTTCATCCTGTCAACCACAACAAATTTCTTTACATTAGATCCAAGAAAGTCATCATAAAACAGTTCAAATAATAAATCTAAATCAGATAAATGATTAGTAGACGTTGATGTTTCATCTGATTTGTTCTATTGAGACGCAGGTTCTGGACTGATTTGCCCAGAACCTAGTACGCCGGTTATCACGGGTTCTGAATTGTGTTGTTCGGAAGCCATCTCTTCATCAAACGTGACGTTGATTCTTTCAATAACCGTCTTTGACTTCTTCAGATATACACGGTATGCAGTTGATGTAGAGGAATAACCAATGAAGATGCCTTCATCCGCCTTTTCACTAAACTTGTTCAGACTCTCTCTATGGTTTAGCACGAAACACTTACACCCAAATATATGGAAATATTTGATTGTCGGTGTTCGGCTGTTGATTAACGCATAAGGAGTCTTCTTGAATTTGCGGTGTATCATGGATCGATTATGAGTGTAACACGCAGTCGATACAGCTTCAGCTCACAGAAATAGAGGTAAGTATGATTGACTTAGCATAGTACGAGCAGCCTCGACTAGCGTACGATTTCTTCTTTCGACCACTCCATTCTGTTGAGGTGTACGAGTAGCATAGTATTGATGTGAAATCCCAACAGATTCGAGATATTCTTCAACCTTTTTGTTCTTGAACTCTGTGTCGTTGTTTGTTCGTAGAAGCTTGATCGGTTTCTGCAGATTCAGGTGGGTCGTCTTTAGGAATGTAATGAGAACATCAGGTGTCTTATCCTTTGAACGTAGAAACTTGACCCAAGTGTATCGCGAGTAATCGTCCACGATAACTAGTATGTACTTCTTTCCGCCTAGACTTTGTGTTCGCATCGGACCACAGAGATCCATATGCAACAACTCTAACGGAGCGCTTGTACTCGGTTCAGGCTTTGGTTTATGTGGAGCCCTCTTCATCTTTCCCTTTTCACATGCTGCACAAAGATGTTCTTTTTCATACTTCAGCTCTGGAAGTCCTTTAACTAGCTTTTGTCAGGATCGAATTCTCAACAAGAATTATGAATACTCAGAAACAATATCAAAGAAGTTGCGGAATAACACTTTGATATTCAATGTAACAGTAAACAAACAGTATATATGATTACCAACTTGTAAACTTGTATTGAATGATTAGAATCACAAGATTACACACTCAACCTCAATCTTGAAGAACAGACTCTTTCAAGACGAATTCTACTTCTCTAGAATTAGGATCTATGCTTTGAGGTTGATTCTCTCAAAAAAAAAAAACTTAGAATGAATTGAATTATAATTATTCTAAACTATTCTATCAATTCTATACATATACTGAATAAAAGATAATTACAATAAATAAAATATCTTCAGTATATCTTCCATGAATATCTTCAGCTTTCCATGTTTATCTTTAAACACGATCTCTTCAGCATTATCTTCACATTATCTCAGAAGCAGCATTAACTTAGTATTAGCAGCATTAACTACTAAGCAACACTAACCTCTAGCAGTACTAACTAGCTAAGCAGTACTAACTTTGTTCAAGTAGCACTAACTTTGACTAGCAGTATTAATTCTACTAGAAGTAGTAATACTCAGCAGTATTAACTTTTTAAGTCCTCTGGCAGTAGTAACTCTGAACTAGCAGCATTAATGACTTGTTCATATCTTCAGTTCCCAACAATCTCCCCCTAACTTGACTTTTAGGAAGAGAAGTCAACTTCTTCACATCTTCTTCAAGATGCTTGCAACACCTCAGGTTCAGTTGCCCAAATTTGGATCTAGGCCCAAACTTTGATTTACAGTTCTTCTCACCACAATCTTGGCCATCTCTGAATCCTTTGTGCATACCAGTGTAGCTTTAAGCATCCCTTCTAGCTTCTCCTTGCTATGCTCATAGATTTTGTCCACCAGGTAGTATTCATGATAACAGTTGTCAATAGTAATCTTGTATACTCCACAGTTTTCAAATAGTATCCATTTATAAATCTTCTGGAATATAAACTCATGATTATGATCTTTAATCCTATAAGCCACTCTCTCTGGATCAAACATCATGCACAAGTATTCCATTGTTATCTTGAGAAGATTCTCTTCAGCACCTTTCAACACAGGCTCATAGAGTTTCATCCCCATTTTGTACAGTTCTTCTATATCAGCTCTTGAACAACTTCTGATAACTCTCCCCCATGTTGAATATGCTTCAAATGAACCATCAGCTCTCTTGATTCTGAAGAAATTCTTTCCACTATCTCTTAGAATGTCCCAGAAAATGATCTCTGGAGCTTGCATAGAGATTGGAACAGCCTGTACAGGTTTTGCTATAGTCATGTACATCCCCATATGCTCATCTGATTGCTCTTTGGACTGTTCTGGGCTCTGTACATGTTCTGTTGGAGGTGTGACTGAAGGTTCTGCTTCCTTTTCAACTTCTTCCACCCTTGGCCTTTTCAACTGTCTTTTTGAAGCAATTGTCTTCACCCTCTTTGCAGATTTTGCCTCTACATTTACAAACTCAGGCTCTTCCTTCTTTTCTTTTGTAGGTGTAACTTCCTCAGGAAATGGTTACTGAATGTTTAGATCATGTCTCTCCTTCATTCTTCTTTCAGCCTCTTCCCTTTGTGAGGAGTCCCCTTGAGGCTTAGACATCTTTTTCTTGTACAGATCCTCAACCTGACTATATGCCATATTGGTAAACATTTCCCCTTTTATACCAATTGCACCTCTCAGGAAGTTAATCATTCTTCTTCTTTCCTGATTGGCCAAAAAGGTCTTAGAAGGTTTTCTTTTCTGCTTTTGAATTTGCATTCTTTTGAGTTGAAGTTTCTTGGCTTGAGCTGCTTCTTTGATGCTTTTCTGATATTCTGCATTCAACTTTCTGGCCATGATCATTGCAAGTTCTCTGTCTGTTTCTGTTTGCAACTGTTCCTCCTTTTCCATTTGGTCTTGAAGCTGCTTTGCTATTGCCTCATCCATTTCAATTTGGGACTTCTCTTTTGCAGGCAGTTCAACTTCAACCATCTTCTCCTTTCCTTTTCCATTTGACTCCTTTGCCTTTTCTGTTTCCTTCTGTTGAATTCCTCCTTCATTGATGACTACTCCCTTGGCCTTTTGAGTAGCCTTAGGAGTGTCATTTTTGGCTTTAACTCGTGTTTCTGCAATCTCCATTTCTTCCATAGAAATCCCTGCTGTTTCTTTTATCTCAGCACCATTAACTGTTTTTGCTGCTTGAGCAGTATTAACAGTTTCTGCTGCCGTTGCATCCTCTGTCTCCCCCTCAACTTCAACTCTCTTTTCAGCTGAACTTTCTTTTTCTGTTTCCCTTTCTTGCTTCTCCCCCTTGTTGGAAGCATCTTGAGCATTGTTCCGCTTCTTTAGAACAAACTGCTTTCTCCTCTTCTTTTGCAATAGCCTTGTCACCATTTTCTTTAGCTTGGCAATCTGGACTTTTTGGGACAGAACTATAAGTTTAAGTTCTTCTATATCTTTGCCCTGTTTGAGTACATCCATGTTGATGTTTCCCATGGTTTCCATCAATTCATAATAGTTATATCTGTCCTCACCTTCTCCAGAAGTGTTACCCTCTTTTGATGGATCATTGGATCTTTTTGTAGTGGAAGTCTTCTGCCTAGAAGAAGCACTATCCACCCCCTTGGTTTCTTGGCACCTGGGACCTTTGGATGATTGTTCACCTAAAGTTGCCATGGGGGAGGTCTTATTTATGTTACCACTGTCCTTCTCTGTGCTAGCAGAAGTAGTGGCAGCCTGCTCACCCATATGCTCTTCCTCCTCCTCAGAGAGCACCTCCTTGGGGTTGGGAGACACCCCTTTGGTTTCCCTATTGATATTCTCTAAAGGAGAATTCTCCCTTAGAGGGCTTAAAGGCTGAGTGGGTGAAGATACAAGAAGGGAAGGAGCCTTCTTTACCTGTTTCCTTTTGTATGTTTGGGTGATTGGTGAAGTTGGTTTATCAAGAAGAGACTGGGGAATTGATTTAGAGTGGGAAGGTTGGGATTGGCTAGCAGTGGGATGGTCTAATGGGGGCCTTGACCCTTCTGCCATACCTTCATCAGTGTGGGACACCACCATCATTGTTGAGAACAATATGGTGTCTACTCCTTCCGAGTCCCTAGCAGATCTTCTCATATTTGAGAAAACCTTGCCTTTAGGGGGTTTAGGTACATATACCCCATCAAAATGAGGCATATCCGTCAATTCGTGGGTGATAACTTCTTGGACAAACCTGGGGTACATATAAAAGCTCTTTTTGCGTCCCATGTTTGAGACAAGATCACTGAAAATCATTTTGGAAAAATTGTACTTTCTGGCAGTGGCCAAGCATACCAAGGCATAAGCAATGGTGCTACTGAACTCACTCTATCCAGTAGTCTTTTTAGAGATACAGTGCATAAGGGTATGGACAAAGAAATGTCATTGGGGTGAAAATTTGGCTTTGGAGAACTTGAACACACCCAATGGGCCTCCATACCCCATTCTTGTAAGAGTAGAAAACAGTTCATCATTAGAGATAGAAGTTATACCAGAGGCATCATCTAGACGTAGACTAATGCGAATTACCTCTTCAGTAACTGTCAAGGGCTTGCCACACCTTTGTCTTGATCATTTGCACACCATTCTCAGTAACAATGGTGGCATTTGCCCAGAATTGCCTTTGATGCTCGATATAGATTGATGGCGATACAGTGAGAGCATGGACAATATGGGTTGTCTTGAGGAAATCCACAATCTGGTTGAAACCAGCGGCTTGTTTGGGCTTCTGTAGCATCGCGATTTCATTGTGCTCATCTATGAATGCCATTGATGCCATTGATCTTGAACGTTCTTGCCTGAAAACTTTGAACTTGAGAGAGAAAGGGTTTAGAGCGCAAGTGAACAGTATGCAAAGAGTCGTTATGAACTTTTTAGGCGGGCAAAGAGTACTTATAGTATTCGGGACATAAGCAGTATTAACCTAGAGCAGTATTAACTAACAAGCAGTATTAACTGAGAGCAGTATTAACCACTAGCAGTATTAACTGAGAGCAGTATTAACCACTAGAAGTATTAACTGAGAGCAGTATTAACTGAACTTACTCTTTTAAGCTTGTGAAACACTGAGTACTGACATATCCTGAAAAAGAAGATTAGTAACACCAAAAATAAACAATATACAAGTATGAAACCACTTTTTTTGAGAAGGGGCTTATTCAGAGTTGATCATTCCCACACTTGTTACCAAGAAAGTGAATCTACCCACATCAAAAGCTTTGGTGAATAGATCAGCAAACTGGTTATCAGTATGAACTTTTACAACTTGAATAAGTTTCTTTTCATTACAGTCTCTTATAAAGTGATACCTGGTCTCAATGTGCTTTGTCTTTGAGTGCTTGATAGGATTATTAACAATGCTAATAGCACTGCTATTATCAATAAAGATTGGAGTGTGTAGAAAGGTTACCCCATAGTCCAGCATTTGATTCTGAATCCATAAGACTTGAGAACAACAACTTGCAGCTACTATGTACTCTGCTTCTGTTGTAGATATGGACACTGTGGTTTGTTTCTTGCACTGCCATGACACTAGTCTTGCACCTAAAAACTGACATCCTCCAGAAGTAGATTTTCTGTCCAAGTTTGCTCCACCTAGATCACTGTCTGAGTATGCAAGTAGGTCAAATGGTGATTCATGAGGATACCAAAGTCCCAATCTGGGTTGCCCTTTGAGATATCTGAATATCCTCTTAACAGCTTGATAGTGAGATTGCTTTGGCCTAACTTGGAATCTTGCACATACACAGACTGGAAACATTATATCTGGCCTAGAGGCTGTAAGATACATGAGAGAGCCAATCATGGACCTATAATGATGAACATCCATATCCTCCCCCTCAAGATCTGCTGTGATCTGCTTGTGTGTCTCCATAGGTGTGCTGGCAGGTTTTGAATCTGAGAGACCAAACTTGGTTAGAATATCCTGCACATACTTGGACTGACTGATAAAGATTCCATCTGACTTCTGTTGAACTTGGAGTCCAAGGAAGAAAGTAAGTTCCCCCATGGAACTCATTTTGAACCTTTGATGCATTAGTTCCTCAAACTCCTTGCACATATTATCTCTTGTAGATCCAAAGATAATATCATCAACATAGATTTGGACCAGCAAGATATCATTCTTCTTTCTCTTGATGAATAGAGTCTTATCAATGACTCCTCTTTCAAAGCCATTTTCCAAGAGATAGGATGACAGAGTGTCATACCATGCTCTTGGAGCTTGATGTAGTCCATAAAGTGCTTTCTTCAATTTGTATACCCTGTATGGATAGCTTGGGTTTTCAAACCCTGGTGGTTGACAGACATATACTTCTTCTTCAATTGAGCCATATAGAAATGCATTTTTGACATCCATTTGATAGACTTTGAATCTCATATAAGAAGCATAAGCCAGGAATAATCTAATTGCTTCTATCCTGGCTACAGGTGCAAAGACTTCTTCATAATCTATTCCCTTTTCTTGTGTATACCCTTGAGCCACCAGCCTTGCTTTATTCCTTATTACTATGCCCCTTTCATCTCTCTTATTTCTGAAGACCCATTTTGTTCCTATTGCTATTTGGCCTTTAGGAAGGTCTACCAGATCCCAAACATCTTGCAGCTTGAATTGCAGTAGCTCTTCTTGCAAGGCTTCTATCCAACTGGACTCTTTCATAGCGTCATGGGCCTTCTTAGGCTCAAGCTGGGATAAAAAACAAGAAAGCACTGTATGCTGTTGGTCTTGCATTTCTTGCAGCCTGCTTTGATTTCTAGTCATCATAGGAGAAGAGATATCTCTTATTACCAGCTGAGGAGGATGATTCTTTTGAATTCTGGTGTGATGACTAGGTTCGTCATTAAGTCCCACCTCTAGATTGGAGTCATTCAACTCAACTGAGGTGTTTTCAGCAGCTACTTCTGGTTCTTTATTTTCTTGACTCTCCTCATCTCTACTTTCTTCTTTACTCTGATTTGGTCCAGTAGATGGTTCCTTTTCACAGTCTTCAACAAGATCCACTGTTGCTATGGGAAAGATATATACTGTCTTGAACTTGTGTAGTCCCTGATCCTCCACTCCCTGAACCTGCATAATCATCACTACTGAAACCAAAAGAGTTAGTTAGTGAATCAATGTCAAACAGCCACTGAGGACCAGACCCAATAGGATTTGGTGTGTTCTCATTGCATTTGACATTGTCACTTTCTTCAATTATTCTAGAAGAAGAGTTAAAAACTCTGTAAGCCTTACCTTGAGATGAGTAACCAACAAGAAATCCATCATCTGCTTTGCTATCAAACTTACCTAAGTGAGATTTGGTATTGAGAATTGTACAAGGACACCCAAAAGGTTTGAAAAATCCAATGAAAGGTTTTCTTTTATTTAAAAGCTCATAAGGGGTCTTGTTCTTTGGCTTGACCACTAGAACTCTGTTTTGGACATAACAAGCAGTATTAACTGCTTCAGCCCAGAAGGTAATTGGCAGCTTTGAATCAGCCAACCGAGATCTAGCAGCCTCTATTAGTGTCCTATTTCTCCTCTCAGCAACTCCATTCTGTTGAGGAGTCCTAGGGGCACTATATTGCCTCTCAATGCCTTTCTCTTCACAAAAGGTGTTTAGATCAAGATTTTTAAATTCAGTCCCATTGTCTGATCTAATGACTTTTACTTTTTGATTAGTTTGGTTTTCAATTCTTAGGATAAAGGATTTGATCAGTCCACTTGTCTCATCCTTAGTCCTTAGAAAATATACCCAAGTAAATCTGGAGTAATCATCAACAATAACCAAGCAGTAAGATTTCTTGCCTATACTTATAACATTTGTAGGACCAAACAGATCCATATGTAATAACTGGAGACAAGAAGAAATTGTATTTAGCACTTTGGTCTTATGAGAAGTTTTGTGCTGTTTGCCTTTAAGACAAGCAACACAATGATCATCACATGAGAAGACTTTTGAAGGTAAACCTCTTACAAGGTTGTTTTTAACAAGTTTGTTCATTGTCTTGAAATTCATGTGACACATCCTTCTGTGCCATAGAGAGGATTCATCCACAGAAGCTTTTGAAACAAGACAGTTCAGGGATGAATCACTAGAAACATTGTCCATATCTAGACAATAAACATTGTCCTTTCTTGGAGTTCTAAGTAGTATCATGCTTTCATCAACTACCTTGAACCCTGGAGCAAGGATCATACACTCTGTATTAGTGAATAATATGCTATGTTGTTTGTCACACACCTGTGATACACTTAACAGGTTGTACTTCAAATGATCAACATAGTAGACATCCTCAAATGTCATCTTACCTTTTGTAACATTACCTTTTCCACTTATTTTACCACCAATAAGATTATCTCCAAATGCAACATGTCCTCCATTGATATTCTTAAAATCCTGAAGGCATGACATGTTGCCTGTCATGTGCCTAGAGCAACCACTATCAACATGCCATATGCTCTTTCTCTTGAGCTGTTGGTTGCCCTGCACATATAATAAATCAGTTAGTATGAATTAGGAACCCAAGCCAAAGTGGTCTTGGGTACCCCTTTCTTATCAAAATACTTACATTCTTTCTTGACAAGATTTTTAAACTTTGACTCCTCATTTCTGGAGTACTTTGTCGCAATGATGGGTTTAGAAACACATTTTCTAGAAGCAGTACTGGGTTTAGAAGTACTAACTGCATTAGCAACACTTGCATGCTTAGCAGTACTAACCTTTTTAGAAGTAGTAACTGTGTTAGCAGCAGTAACTGTGTTAGCAGTATTAAAATTTTCAGCAGTACTAACACTGGTAGCAGTAGTAATGCTTCTAGCAACACTATCTCTGTCAGCAGTACTAACAGTTTTAGTGCTTCTAGGCACCCATATTTTGATACTTTCTTTTAAAATCTCTTTCTTCATGGGGCCTTTGGTTTCAACAGATTTCTTCCCCACATGTTTCTTTTCAGCCTTCCTATAACCAACAGGTTTTTGCACAAATCTTTGAAAGTTCATCTGTTGGTTAATATGATTGAAGAAACAGTACTTAGCCAAATGATTCAGCTTGCCACATATGAAACAAGGTTTTGGTCTGATTATTTTATTCAGATCAACTCCTTGTTTCTGAGCCCATTGATTATTCCAGTTTCTTTGGTTACCTCTTTTTATACCAGAATTTAGGCTCTAAGATTTATTGCAAGCACACTGTTTACAAGGTCCAGTATTCACAACAGTGGTTTGTTTGTAATGGACCTTTGTTATCCTTTCCTTTGGTCTTCTCTATCTCCTTAGACTTGACCCATATTTTTCCATATCCCTCATTGGTGATAATGTTGTTTTCTAATGGTATCTTTTTACTCACAGCATTATTCCTATTCTCACTGGCTTCTTTCTCAGTCAAATCCTTAACTACTACCTCATCCAAAGGATCTATCTTAAAAGCTTTCTCAGTTAAGTCCTTTTCTCCTTGGTTTCTAACAAGTCTGAAGTAGGAGAGATATAGTTGTTATTGTAAGGAGGAGGTGTATTGTTGTATCCAATACCAGGCTTCATCTTATCATGAATCTGAGCCTTTAGAAGAGAATCCATTGCTTTTGAAGCATATGAAAACTTTTCTATGTCAATCTTAACCTTAGATAGTTCCTCTTTCAGCCTATCATTCTCTTCTAAGGACTTTGACAATTTGGTCTCTAACTCATTCTTTTCCCACTTCCAGTAGTTTGTGTCATAAGAGTGTTGAAGTTCATTAGCTTGAAAGCCTTTGATTTGTTCTTCAAATCTCTCTACTATTAACACATAGTCTCTTCTGTCCTTTTCTAATCTTTTGAGGTCATCACACATGCTTTGGTTGTGATCCCTATACCTTTTGACAGTGTCTATGCAAGATTGAGTGCAAAGATTTGAAGTTACCTCAGAGGGGAGATCAGACACTTCTGCTATAAGAGCTTGATTCTGAATGGCTTCCTCAGCTTGGTCACTCCAGTCATACCCCATTCCTTGTTGAGAAACAAGGGCTTGAGCAAGATTCTTGTTTTGATTGTAGCCTCCATTCTGAGCTTGTTGGTGGTTGTTGTTTGGAACGCTACTTCTGCACTCTCTAGCAAAGTGTCCCTTCATGTGGCACTTATAACATTCCACCTTTGTCTTGTCAAAACCAGCTCCATCTTCTCTTCTTTGAGAGAAGTTGTTCCTCCTTGTTCTTTTGATAAACTTCTTCACCCTCATAGATAACATGGCCATATGCCATTTAATGTCCATCTCCTCCAGGTCATCAGGGTGAAGTTGATCCAGATTATCATTAATTAATGAATTGTTGCTGTGGCTGGACAAAAAGGCTTCAAGGATAGTTTCAGTGCCTTTTTCTGAATTCACTCCACTGGCAGCACTAACTGCTTCAGGATTGGCAGTAGTATCAGTAGATGCTGATAGAAGTGCAGCATTGTGGATATACCCAGTGGGCTTCTTCTTGGTTTCTACCTCAGTTTCAAAAACTCTTAGATCATTATATAGATCATCAAGTTCCTTCTCTTCAAGATTGTCACTCTGTCTATATGAGACAGTGTACATAGTCCATTCATCCCCAAGAGATCTGAGGAACTTTCTGTTGATATCATCTTGCTCCATCTTCACTCCTACAGTAGCCAGTTCACCAATGAGCTTGTTGAACCTATCAAAAGTTTGAGTCATAGACTCATTCTTTGAAAAAGTGAAGTTTTCATACTGCTGCTTTAGAACATCTCTTTGATTTCTTTTGATGCTTTTAGTTCCAGCAAATCTTTTCTCTAGAGCATTCCAGAGAATCTGAGCATCAGTGCAGTTGCAAAATTGATACTGATATTCATTGGGGATGGCCAAGAGCAGAGTGCTCAAGGCCTTCATTTTTGTCTGTCTGATCTTCCTCTCACCATCTGTCTTTGGTGGAGGTCTTTTCCCATCTGTTCCAATCTTTTCTGCTTCAGAAGGACCATTCTCAATGATATCCCACATTGAGTAGTCAGTGAGAAGAATGTATTGCCTAATTCTGATCTTCCACATGTCAAACTCACTGGGTTTGAGCATTGGAATCTTAGAGACCAGAGTACTGTTTTATTCTGCAAAGTTTTCCATGATGAATAGATAGATGTTTCTGAGAGAACAGGCTCTGATACCACTTGTCAGGATCGAATTCTCAACATGAATTATGAATACTCAGAAACAAAATCAAAGAAGTTGCGGAATAACACTTTGATATTCAATGTAACAGTAAACAAACAGTATATATGATTACCAACTTGTAAACTTGTATTGAATGATTAGAATCACAAGATTACACACTCAACCTCAATCTTGAAGAACAGACTCTTTCAAGACGAATTTTACTTCTCTAGAATTAGGATCTATGCCTTGAGGTTGATTCTCTCTCAAAAAAAAAAACTTAGAATGAATTGAATTATAATTATTCTAAACTATTCTATCAATTCTATACATATACTAAATAAAAGATAATTACAATAAATAAAATATCTTCAGTATATCTTCCATGAATACCTTCAGCTTTCCATATTTATCTTTAAACAAGATCTCTTCAGCATTATCTTCAAATTATCTCAGAAGCAGCATTAACTTAGTATTAGCAGCATTAACTACTAAGCAGCACTAACCTCTAGCAGTACTAACTAGCTAAGCAGTACTAACTTTGTTCAAGTAGCACTAACTTTGACTAGCAGTATTAATTCTACTAGAAGTAGTAATACTCAGTAGTATTAACTTTTGAAGTCCTCTGGCAGTAGTAACTCTGAACTACTAGCATTAATGACTTGTTCATATCTTCAGTTCCCAACAGCTTTCCACTGACCAGCTTGTTGATGTACCTAAAGTTGAGGTGAGAGAGCCGTCGATGCCATAACCAGCTTTGTTGCATCGATGCTTTAGATAATAGACACACTTCCTTGTCAGTCTGGATGCTTGATAAATTGATTGTGTAGAGGTCGGTCTTTCGAGTGCCGACCAAGAGTTCATCGTCTTCTTAAGTGCGAACAGAACACCTCTTGGCTTTGAAATTGGCCTCTAAGCCTTTGTCACAGAACTGGCCTATACTAAACAGATTGTGTCCTAAGCCTTCAACATAGCTCACCTTCTTGATCGTGACATTTTCATGTACCATATCACCATAACCCACTATTGGTGAAAACTGATCGTTCCTGAATCTAACTATTCCGCAGTACTTCTCTGTAAAGTTGGTCAACATACCTTTTTGTCCAGTCATATGCTTGGAACATCCGCTATCCAAGTACCACATATGACAGATCTGCACAAGAGAAATTACGATACAATAGATTTAGATAGTCATAAAATAAATTTTAAGACTTATGAGCATTGAAGTGCGGGTCTTGAACTGATTTGTTCAAAAGCCTAATTGACATTGAAGTCCGGGTCTTGAGCTGATTTGCTCAAGAACCATTGTTCTTTGAGGTACGAGTCCTAGACTGTTTTGTCTAGAAGTCATTGCTCTCTTATGCTCCCCTTTAAACTTTGGGTTCCTGCAACACAGATTTAGCTTTTGGTACCCATTGAAATTTGGATCCAACTGTGTTAGCACAAAATTTTGGTACCCATTGGAAATTGGGTCCTCTTTTCATTTTAAAGTCAGTTGAAGCATGAGAATGATATGAGTGCACATGATAATTTCCAAACCAAACATTAGAGTCTTGACAAGAAGCATAAACATGTTTATCATAATATGAAGACTTTCTAGCAGATAAAGATAACTAAAATAATTGCTTCATAGAGTATTTCTTGCGATAAACGACAAGTTTTGGTTTCAAAATAGCAACATCAGCAATTAAAACATCTTTACTAGGCGAAGTCTTATTACAATCAATAGTACAAAAAGATTTAACAGTCTTGTCAGTCTCCTGTTTTGGTTTCCATTGAGATTTAACTTCTGGCCTTTTCTTGCTCAGATCTGAAACAGTTGAAACTTGTGAGTTAGACTTGTGAGGAACAACTGAATTCTTCTTCTTTGGGTTACCGGTACTGATTGGTTTATGTGAATGCTGAAATTTAATCTTACCTTTAGCATTCTTAGCTTTCACAGAGACTGATTTATCAACTTTCGTTGATTTTGCACTTTTTACACTCGTACTGGTTCTTCCCAATGATTTTACAATAAAAGATGAATGGTTAGGAAGTTTCGCATTAAAATAAAATTGATCAAAACAACCATCCAAACCACCGTCAGAGTTTAGAAAATCAAACCCTCCATCAGTTAGACCAAAACTATCATTTGATTTTGAAAAACAGTTGAAAAAACTTTTTGTTCAATATTAATCAAAAGTCTTTCATCTGTTAAAGAATTCTCGAGTTCAGAAATTTTACTTTCCAAAACGAGAGGAGGGACATATAGTTTACCTTGAATAGGCTTCGCCTCCATTTCTTTGACAGAATAACTCTGAAAGAAGTCAGTTGAAAGAGTTTTCTTTTGATATATAGGATCATCATTATAACTATTATTCAACTTCGCATAACGAAATGGATGATGAATTTTAGATGATTTCATTCGTTTTTCAGTATCCTTGGCTTCGTCCTCTTTTGACAATCCAGTCCAGAAAACTTTAAGCTCAGGGATTCGTCGAGCTAGTTTCATAAATGTAAAATCATAAAGTGCAGGCACTTCAGATTTAGCATTTTTAAGGTAATGAGGATTCTCGTAACCGAGTCCCCATATCTCTATTTCCTCTTTGGGTTTGTTCAGATGAATGGTTTGTTCAGTTTGACCTAATTTGTATAACTTCTCTTCCAAACTTTTTAATTTAGCAAGTAAAGAAACGTTTTCTTTGGAAGTTGAAGAATACAATTTCGTAAGCTCAATGAAATCAAACTCACTCTTTCCCAATTTAGCTTTTGTTTAGGTAATTTCTTGAAGAATTATGGTATGTTCTTTGGCGCTGGTGTTAATATTTTTGTGTAAGGTCTCAACCAATACTTTCTTCTCAGCAACATCATTGCTAAGTTTCTGTATTGTTTGGTTTTGTTCAAGAATGACACTCTTTTCTCGCTTAAGCTTAGACTCTAACTCTTCGAGTTTTGACATCATGGCGTGCATTTGATTTATGAAATCAGATTGAGTTAAATCACATACCTCATCATTGTCATCTTCATCAGAATCTGCTTCATCATCTATTTCCATCTTGCCCATGAAGCACATGTTTGCTTTCTCATCATTCTCTTCATCGTCATCTTCTTGGTCTTAATGATCTACCCAGTATTCATCTTCTGCCATCAATGCTTTACCCGCCTCCTGTTTATTTCCAAGAAGCATTTTGTTCTTGTAGTAGTAGTCGGAGTTTCTGACTTTGGGTCTTCGGCAGTCTTTGGCAAAGTGACCTATTTTGCCACAGTTGTAGCACGTTAGAGGTTCTGTCTGACTAGATGCTTCAACTTTGATCTTTCTTTCTTCCGGCTTCCTCTCCTCTATTCTTTTACCTTCAAATTTATTTCCTTCAACCTTTTCCTTGTGAATGTAATTGCTCGGACCAGAAGAATATCTCTGAATGTTAGAACTTGGCTTCTTGTAGAACTTCTTCTGAAAAGCCTTAGTCAACATAAGCATTGTCTGCTTTAGTTATTCACAGTCATCCGAGTCAGAGTTCGCTTCAGCTTCAATCTCTTCTGGTTCAGACATAATCATCTTGTTCTTCTTCTTTTTCACAACAAGAGCAATTGAGTCAACACTCGTTTTCTCAATCTTCTTCTTTTCATCCAATATTTCATCCACCTCTTCTTCATTCTGTCTGAGGGTTTCATGCACCTCATGAAGTGGAATCTCATTTAAATCTTTGATCTGCTTCATCTGCCTAGCAAATGTCTTCTATTCAGGCAGGAGGATGCTGAGAAATTTGACATTCAGCTCTATTTGCGATTTGGTGACCTTGTTCTTGCTTAGTTCGTGCAGCAAAGTCACAAACCTATCATAAGTTTCTTCTAAAGATTCACCAACTCTGCCTCTAAATTCTTCATAATTGTTTAGGCAGTTGGATATTTTCAGTTGATTCCCAACCTTTGAACCTATCATCATCTTTTCTAGTTGATCCCACATTTGTTTGCCTGAGGCCTTATAGCTGTCTATCTTCACATAAATTTCATTTGGAATGCTTTGAAGAATATAAGACTTTGCTAATCTATCACCTTTTGCTCTTTTTAGATTATCACCTTCTAGTTCATGAAACTTAAGTTCAAACTCTGTTTCCACAGTTCCTTCCATACGAGTCTCATAAACTGGTTTCATAACCCCTTCTTCAATCGATTTCCTGATGAATTCACCCAACTAATGTCTTTTCAATAAAGTCCATGAACCGATCCTTCCACTGTTCATACTCTCCCCTGAAGAGTACTGGTGGTTTTGAGTGAGTTCCGATTGCTAGGGCTTCTCTGGAAGTCATTCTTTGAAAAAGACTAAGTCTGGTATTGGCGAAAAAGGAACTCTTTGCGCTAAAGGTAGCTGGCGCAAAAGAGTTTTGCGTGAGATGTAGGTGGCGCGAAGCAAAATTTTGCGCTAGTAGAAGATGGCGCAAAGTATGGTTTGCGCTACAAGGTGTTGGCGCAAAAGTTTAACTTTGAGGAATGTTGGAGCAAGCTGAGGTTTGCGTAGAGTGAGGATCGCGCGAGTTGAGGTTTGCGCGAGTAATGATTGGCGCAAAACGAAGTTTGCGTTGGCAGTTTGTTAGAGCATAAATCTGTTGGATACAAGATCAAGAATACTGAAGGTCAAAGTTGAGGAAGTCAAAGCTGCTAAAGTCAAATCTCATTAAAAGTGAAAGTCTATTTTGTAATAAGTCAAACTTAGTTGTATTTGTATTTGTTGTTTCCTTGTATTAGGTGTTAGTATAAATACATTTTCTTCTTGTATTTTTCAGTAGATACAAGAGATAGAAGTTAGAAAGAAAGAATACGTAGAGAGAGAGAGAGTTCTAGAGAGAGAAAGTGTATTTGTAAATTGAAAGAGTAATCAAACAGGTAAATTTGATTGTTAAATCTTGTTTGTTTGATTAATATTGATTAGAAACTAGATTCAGGGACACACAATTGGTATCAGAGCAAATCCAAAGTGAAATCCAATCAAGAAATTCAAGAAATCGAGTTACTGTTCATCGTCTCTGTGGTCGTTACTGTTAAGAATCAAATTTTGAGTTTGAGAGTGTTTTTGGAGCAGATTTTGATTAGGTTTTGATCGCAAAGTGTATTAGATCGAGTCTATGTACTTTAATTTTTGTATTGCACTGTAATTTCATTCGAATTCGTGATTTTGGTTGATTTTTTTGTACACAAGTCGTTAGTCACTGTTTCATCAATCTTTTTGGTTTGTAATTATTTAATTGTAAAAATCGTGTATTGGAACTTGTTCTTGGGTTGATTACAAAGGATTTTGCAAAGTTACAGATCAATTGGACAAGAAAAGATCGACTTAAGGTGAAAAAGATGGTTTTTGGGTCGAAAAACGGAAGAACGCGCTAGATCGCCAAAACGCGCAAGTTCTTCGTGAAACACGCAAGTTCATCAGGGTAAAACGCGCAAGTCGAAGGAAGAATTTGGTCTAAAACGCGCAAGGCTACTTGCGAGTTTCAAGAAACGCGCTAGTAGTGGCCAGCGAGTTCATCAAACTCGCTAATTGAAGCTAGCGAGTTTAAGAAGGAATAGTGACTTGCGAGTTCTTAGGCTTGCGAGTTTGAGGAGAAACAGTGATCAGCGAGTTTATCGACCTGCGAATTTGAAAATTCAGAAAATAATTCTAAGTGTTGAAACGCACAAGAGTGGTTAGCGAGTTTAGTTCAAACGCGCAAGATTTGATCTGTGAGTTTGGGAAACGCGCACATCACAGTTAGCGAGTTCTTTGCTTGCGAGTTTCTTTAGTTAGCGAGTTTAGGCGCTTGCGAGTTTGATCTGTGAGTTTGATCTGCGTATTTGCTTGCGAGTTTCTCAAAACGCGCAAATATCTGCGAGTTTTCTTGCGAGTTTGTCTGCGCGTTTGGTTGAGAATTTATAGAACGCGCAAGTCTTAGTCTGCGAGTTTTAGGGCTTGCGAGTTCTGACACTTAGTCAAATTTTTTTCGATTTTTTCAATTTTTTCTCAGTCTGCGGTTAGCGGGACCCCCATGCTAAGTCTGCCTAGGGGGACATAGTTCTTTCTGTGATCAAAATCTCTGTTTTTCTTTTCAAGATTTTTCTTGTGATTTCATATTTTGGACTAACGATCAGTTCTAGTTTCTTATTGATATTTTTTAATCAAACAGGTTTAAACGAGATGACTTCCAAAGATGCACTCTCAATCGGAACAGATGTCAAGCCTCCAGTTTTGTTCAAAGGCGAATACGAACAATGGAAGGACAGATTTTTGGACTTCATAGACAGGCATTCAAATGGAGAAAATATACTTCTGTCTATTACTGAAGGTCCAATGAAACCAGTCACTGTCAATGTACCAGATGAGGATGCTGATGATTCTTCTGATAGTGGACATGGGGATGTAGAAAAGGAAGAAAAGACAAAACAAGTTAAAGTTGATTATTCTCAGTATTCAGAAGAACAAAAGAGTAGATTTAAAGCTGACAAGCAAGCGAGATCTCTTTTACTACAAAGCATTCCAAATGATATCTACATCAAGATTGACAGCTTCAAACATGATGCTAAACAGATGTGGAATCAATTGGAAAAGATGATGATGGGATCAAAACTAGGGAATCAAATAAAGGTGGCCAACTGTATCAATAACTATGAGGAATTCAAGGCAAAGGAGAATGAGAGCCTTGAAGACACATATGAGAGATTTACTTTGCTTCTGAATGAGCTGACTAAGAACAAAGTCAAGAAGAAGCAGTTGGAAAACAATGTGAAATTTTTGAGCATCCTTCATCCTGAATGGAAAAAGCACACAAGAAGGATGAAACAAATGAAAGATTTGAATGAAATCCCTCTTCATGAAGTTTATGAGACCCTGAAACAGAATGAAGAAGAGGTTGAAGAGAAAAGAGCTGAGAAGAAGAAGGCAATACAAGTTCCTGATCCTATAGCTTTGGTTGTTGGTGAAAAGAAGAAGGAAAAGAAAGAGAAGATTGAGAAGAAGAAGAAAAAGAAAGTGAGTTCAAGTTCAGAGTCTGGTTCTGTGTCTGATAGTGATGATGGCGAAAGTTTGAAACAAGCTATGATATTGCTGACCCGTGCATTTCAGAAGAAATTTTATAAGAAGTCGGGATCAAATTCTCAACGCTATTCGTCATCAAGTTCAAAGAACCATGAGCACCGAGAGAGGGTGGAAGGCAAAAGATTTGAAGAGAATAAGTATGGTGAGAAGAAACCAGATGAGAAGAAGAAATTTGTGAATGATTACACAGTTGTTGAGAAGCCAGCAACTTATTCAATTAAATGCAACAATTGCGGTAAGTTGGGTCATTATGCCAAAGATTGCCGAAAGCCGAAAGTTCGCAACTCTCAGTACTATCAGAACAAGTTGCTTTTGGCAAGACAACAAGAAGTTGGTGTTGCTTTAATGGCCGAGGATGAGTTTTGGTTAGATCATTCTGAGGATGAAAGTGATGAGAAAGAAGAAAATGCTCATATCTGTCTCATGGGCAAAGAGGACAAGAATGACGAGTCAGATGATGAAGAAGTTAATGAGGTATTAAACTTAACTCCAAAAGATTTCATTACCAAGTTAGAAACCATGGTGGTTGAGCTTCAAAATTTACAAAATAATCTGAAAAATGAAAAGGAAAAGGTTGCTAAAAAGAACAAGAAGATCTTTGAACTTAATACTTCTGTTATTTCAAACAAAGATCTGATTGATTCTTTATGCAAATCTGATTCTGATTCTAAATCTAAAGTAGATGATTTTGAAAAGAAGATTTCTGAGTTTGAAGGTAAAGTAAATAAATATGAGTTTGAAAAGAATGAATCTGCACTAACTGTTTATAAATTGCAGGTTGAAAACAAGAATTTGAACAAAAAGGTAAATGATCTGGAAGTTAAACTTTATAAAATAGGTCAAACAGATCAAACCATTTTTCTTAATGCTCCTAATGAAGAGGTTGATGTTAATCAAAGATGGGTACTTGGTTTTAACAACCCCCATTATCTTAAGAAAGCCATCAGAAAACAGCCGACACTTTATAACTATGATTTTCTTGCTTGTGCTGGTAAACATACTCATTTAAAACCCAAATTTGTTACCAAATTGTCAGAAGAAGATGAGACCAAAGAAACTGAAAACAGAAAGAATAAAGAGAAAATGCAACTACCGTTTAACTATATAAAGTTAAATGATAGTTATCTTTCAGAAACACCAAAAGTTCTTTCAAAAGACTATTTTGTTAGTTATTCCGCTTCTGAGATGAAGGCAAAACCTGTGATTGCAAAGGTTTATGTTCCTTCATCTATTCTTGAAAGCAAAATAGTCGAGCTTGAAAATGTTTTATCTGATGAAAAACTTTTGGGTGATATACAACAAATTGTGTTTTCTACCGTTTTAAAGAACACTGTTTTTCAATCTAAATCTACAAAGTGTTCTACAGTTTCTAAGTCTTCTCAATCTTCATCTGATAAATCTGATGACTTATTGGAGTCTGCAAATGATTCTTTTAATTCTGATGATGGGAGCATGGAAGAACCTGATATGTTTGACATTCATTCTAAACTTCCTGATCATTCTACTTGTCTTAAAAATGACAAAGTGTTACCAAGTGCTGTTCATATTGGTGAAACATCAACTAAGGTTGGTGATTCAGTTTCTGTAACTGCTGATTACTATGCTCATGGTAAGAAACATAAGAAGCAGCGATTATAGAAACAGAAATACACTGATACACAAAAGAAACCTCAGTCACAGAAATCTATTTTTCCTAATAAATTTACATCTTATGTTTCAGATTTAAGGAAGAAAAAGTTGAAAGCTCAATCCAAATGGAGACCAAAACAGAAGGATGCTGAGATAGCTGAATCAGTTACTGATAATTTTTGTACTAAATCTGTTAGTAGTGATTCTGATATAGTTGATCAATGTGCTTCTCGTAAACAAAACCTTGTAACTTCTTACAAGCGTTATTCAATAAAGCAGTTGATTCAATTATCACCTATTACTACTAAATTTCATTATAATTATCGGAAAACTGACTTTGCTTATTCTCATGATTCTTCTGATTGGTATGGATCTTATCATGTATATTCTTCTAGATCAAATGATTTTAAAGGTTTTCAAATGAACAGAGGATCCATTTTCAAGTGGATACCAAAATCTTGTGCTAATCCGTTAGGGCCCGTTCTTAAATGGGTACCTAAAATTGCTATTGGCTGATTTCTCTTGCAGACCCGGCATATGTGGTACTTGGATAGTGGATGTTCCAAACATATGACTGGGCAAAAAGCTTTATTATCTAACTATACAGAGAAATTCAGTGGAAATGTCAGATTTGGAAACGATCAGCTTTCACCTATTCTAGGATATGGTGACATCATTCAAAACAACATAACGATAAGTAAAGTGAGTTATGTCGAAGGCTTGGGGCACAACTTATTCAGCATAGGTCAATTCTGCGATAAAGGGTTAGAGGTCAACTTCAAGTCTAAGAGTTGCTCAGTTCGTACTGAAGACGGAACAGAACTCTTGGGTGGACATAGAAAGACAAACCTCTACACCATCAACTTGTCAAAAGTTCAGATTGACAATCAGGTATGCTTGTTGACAAAAGCTACACAGCAACAAAGTTGGCTCTGGCATAGACGGTTATCTCACTTGAACTTTTGTTACATCAACAAGCTAGTTCGTGGGAAATTAGTAAAGGGACTTCCTGAGCTGAAATACGAGAAAGAACATTTATGCGCAGCTTGTGAGAAGGGTAAGATGAAGAGAGCCGCTCATAAACCGAAGCCTGAACCAAGCACTAGTTCTCCGTTAGAACTGATACACATGGATTTATGTGGACCAATGAGAACTCAGAGTTTGGGTGGTAAAAAATATGTGTTGGTAATTGTGGACGATTACTCCAGATACACGTGGGTCAAATTTCTTCGTTCAAAAGATGAGACACCGGAAGTTCTCATTTCATTCTTAAAGACGACCCAGGTGAAACTGCAGCGACAAGTCAAGTTCCTTCGAACTGACAATGGCACAGAATTCAAGAACAAGATTGTTGATGAATATCTCGATTCAGTTGGGATTTCACATCAGTATTCTGCTGCTAAAACCCCTCAACAAAATGGAGTAGTAGAAAGACGTAATAGGACGCTAGTCGAGGCCGCTCGGACTATGCTTAGTCAATCGGATCTACCTCTATTCTTGTGGGCGGAAGCTGTGTCGACTGCATGCCATACGCAAAATCGTTCCAAAATACACCGCCGTTTTCAGAAGACTCCATATGAGCTAATCAACAACAGAACACCAACTATCAAATATTTTCACATATTTGGGTGTAAATGTTTTGTGCTTAATGACAGAGAGAGTCTGAATAAATTCAGTGCTAAAGCGGACGAAGGCATTTTTATCGGTTATTCTTCAACTTCTACAGCATATCGTGTTTATATAAAGAAGTCAAAGACAGTTGTGGAGAGCGTCAATGTTACATTTGATGAAGAAATGGCTTCTGATCAAATCAATTCAGAACCCGTTATCACTCGTGTATTAGCTTCTGGGCAGATCAGTCCAGAACCTGTGTCTACAGCGATAAATTAGGATAACGCTTCTACATCTACTTCACATTTAACTGATTTAGATTTGTTATTTGAATTCTTTTATGATGAGTTTCTAGGATCTAATATATCTAAATCTGCTGTGACTGACAGGTCTGAAGATACAAGTTGTAATCATCCAGTCACTTCAGAGGTCATTACTGAACAAGTATCCCCCGTTCAGTCTGAAACTCATATTCCTATTGTTACTCCTACAGTTGAAGATGCACAAGCAAATATTGAGCCAGAAGTAACTATTTCAGTTGGGTGTAATACTTTGTCTACTCAACAGCCTGAATTTGTTGTTCCCACTGATACTTCTGCACATGAAACTTCAACTGACAACCCCCCTCCTGTAATTCAAGCTGAAGATTTTGAAAGTGGATTTCAAGATGATGATCATGTTCAGAATTTATCTATTCCACTCCCACATGAGCATCGCTGGACCAAGGACCATCCGTTACATCAAGTAATTGGAGATTTTGACAAGCCTGTTCAGACAAGGTCAGCGACTCTTAATCAGTGTATGCATGACTCATTCCTCAGCAAGATTGAGCCAACTCGAGTATTTGAGGCTCTTGCTGATTCGGACTAGGTATCTGCCATGCAAGAAGAGCTCAATCAGTTTGAAGCCCTAGAGGTTTGGACATTAGTTCCTAAGCCTGAAGGAAAGACCGTGATAGGAACTAAGTGGGTATTCAAGAACAAAAAGGATGAAGATGGTGTTGTCATCAGAAACAAAGCTAGACTTGTTGCCAAAGGCTACCGGCAAGAGGAAGGCATTGATTATGACGAGACGTATGCTCCACTAGCGCGCATAGAGGCAATCAGAATGTTTCTCGCCTACGCCGCTCATAAGAACTTCACAGTCTTTCAGATGGATGTGAAAACAGCCTTTCTAAACGGCATTCTTAAAGAAGTGTACGTGTCTCAACCAGAAGGGTTCGTTAATCAAGACAAGCCAGATCATGTCTATATCTTGGACAAAGCCCTTTATGGATTAAAGCAAGCCCCTCGAGCCTGGTATGATGTATTATCAAAATTCTTGCTCAAGTCTGGTTTCTCAAAAGGTAAGATCGACACTACTTTATTCATAAAGAAGGAAAAAGCTGATATTATTCTTATTCAGATATATGTTGATGATATAATATTTGGTTCTACTAATCCAAAATATTGTAACAACTTTTCTAACCTCATGGTGTCACGTTTTCAAATGAGTATGATGTGAGAGATGAATTTCTTTCTCGGATTACAAGTTAAACAACTTTCTACGGGGATTTTTATAAATCAATCTAAGTACATTTTGGACATTCTTCGGAAGTACAAAATGGAAAATCACAAATCTATTGGCACCCCGATGGCACCAGGAACTAAGATCCACACTGATCCTTCGGGAAAAAGTGTTGATGTTAGAACCTATAGAGGTATGATAGGATCGTTGATGTATCTTACTTCGAGTAGACCAGATATTATGTTCTTAACATGTCTATGTTCTAGATATCAAGCTGCTCCCAAAGAATCTCATTTGGCCGCTGTCAAACGGATCTTTAGATATCTGTAGGGGACTGCAGACTTTGGTCTGTGGTATCCTAAAGATACAGGGTTTCAACTGACTACATATTCAGATGCAGATCATGCAAGTTGTATGTTGGACAGAAAGAGTACTTCTGGTCACGTACAATTCCTTGGAGACAAGTTCGTTAGCTGGGCTTTAAAGAAACAGTTATGCGTTTCCACATCGACTGCTGAAGCGGAGTATGTAGCTGCTGCTAGTTGCTGCTCTCAAGTCTTGTGGATGCGAACACAGCTACGAGATTATGGCTTTAAGTATGATAAAATCCCAATATATTGTGACTCGAAGAGTGCTATTGCCATATCTGCTAATCCTGTCCAACACACCAAAACCAAACACATTGATGTAAGGTATCATTTTATAAAAGATAATGTTGAAAAAGGAACAATTGAACTTTATTTTGTAAAAACAGATTATCAACTTGCAGATTTATTTACCAAACCCTTAGATGAAAAGAGATTTAATTTTCTTGTCTCTAAGCTTGGTATGTTAAATCTTAAGACATAATCGGTTGTTACCTACTAAAGTTACAAATTGTTATTTTTCGTCATTTTCTTTATTTTTATTTCTGAAAGATACCTTCACTTTAATTGTTTGCTCATGATCTCAGGGGGAGTTATAGAAGATTTTAAATGATCTACATTCATTTAGGGGGAGCAAAACTAATTTCTGCATTATACTTAACAGACAAAATTTTTGTGATGCATGATTTTAGGGGGAGCATATAAGTCAAAAGGAGTAAGACTATGATTTCTGATTATTTCTAATCAGAACTCGTATCTTAAAAGTTTTATTGCTTTATGTCTTTTAAGTTTTAAATAAATTTTGTGAATAAATTTTGACTCTTTGAGACTTATACAGGATGAGAGAAGTTGACACGATCATATCTTAATGACTTCAGCTGACTGTATGAGAATTAAGATTGCGCGAAAAGGTAAATTTCTTATCTTAATCTCACATATATCTGAAAGAAGGACAACTTTCAGGTATAGAAAACATGTTCTTAAATGTTCAAACCACTTCCCAATTCTTAAACAGATTTTATAATTTGGAAGTGTGATTTTAAATGTTTTCATTTTATTTTTGTGCTTCATTGATAAACAAACCGTGTGTTTCCAAAGATAAATACTTGCGTATTGTCTTTTCTATATACTTTCAAGTATTCACACACACCGGTTTGAATCTTTGTTCAAAATGTTCTTATCATGTCTCTAAATTGGAACAATTTTTATTCGATGGTAAGACACTCCGCTTGTATTCAAAGAATTTTGAGCGTTATTTCATTTCAAAACGTTATTTTAAGAATGTCTATATTTTTGTTTCGTATAGACAAATATCAATTATTCTTGACCATAAGCTTTAATTGCTATATCATTCATTTCTGATCATTTTCATACAATGTCAGATTTTCCAACAAGTCTTTTGCACTCATGTTTATTCATTCAATATACTTTTTTGAAAATACTTCAATGTTTAAAAATGCTCATATTTTCATGATTACTTTTTGAGCATACATTCATCTGATATTTGTATATGAGCTTTAACTGTTACAGTTAAACCATTTGTGCAACTCATGCTTTATAGGAACTTCGGTTCTTTGTGCTAGGAATTAACTAAACTTCTATGGATTCACGTTAACCAGTGTTTCCTACCCATGAAGTTAATCCCTTAGTGATTGAGTATGAGGAGTCAAAAGAAATGAGTATGGGTGTGCTGAGGTAAAATGGAAAAGAGAGTTTGGTTAGTAGTGAGCTTATTGATTAAAAAGAAGGAGGGTGAGAGATCAGAGTAAAGGAATATTAAACTCTGCACCAACTACTTTCTGAGTCGGGCAGCCACATTACTAGCGTTTCACAACTCTTTGGTGAACGTTATTGAAACAGGCAATTAGCCCATGCCAACTCTTGCTTAAACCCCACCAACCACTCATTTTCTTCTCAAAAAGAAAATGTTTCATATTTTCTGGGGACGCAGCATATAATCTATCTGGTTTTCATTTGGAAAATCTAGATATTGAAAGAGAAGGAAGTCTGCCCCACCTTCGTACTTCAATCATGCACTTAGAGTCTGTGTTTATCTACTGTTGTCTCAGTGGTTTACACAATGTTGAGCCTTATTATAAAAGCAATTATTTGTGCTTAATTCTTTCTACACAGGCACGAGCACACAAAGAATTCGTTTCTTTGTCATAACATTCATAGAAATTGCCTTTGTGGTATTTCGATGATTGGATGGAAGCCCTGGGGGAGTGAACATTAAAAAGCTCCTTTATATTGTGCATTCGTTACACACAGTGACTTTCTGTTACTGACAGGCATATTAACTGATTCATCTGTTGATTCAGGAGTTACATGTTCTTATTTTTTCTGGATTTGCAAAGATCTAGATGAATACCTGGTTATGGATCACAGAATCAGAGGCTCAGTTGGAAATATCAGAATGGTCGATGACATTTCTTGAGAGAAAAGTTTTGATGATATAGATGCTCAAATCATCAAAAAGCGGGAGATGGTATGAAGAAATGTTAAAGATTGGAGATGGTATGCAGAAATGTTAAAGTTTTTCAAGTTTGGAGGAGATTATTTTTTCTGAAATGCTCAAATCAGAAAAGTTCAAAGTAAAGATTTTAAAGTTTTGAAGATGATCAAAGAATTTCTGAAGTTCTGAGGAAATTTTCTTTGAAGATTATTTGCTAAAGCAATTTTCTGAAGATAATTTTTTTCCAAAAGTCTGAAAGTGTTCTATGTAAGCATTGGGGAGATTGTTAATTGTTTGAAGACAGTTTTGGAAAGAAGATCATCAATGAAAAAGGGGAGTTTGCTTTGACAGAGCTTAAAGTGAAGACTGAATTGCTAGATCTTTCAACAATGATCTTGAATCCAAAGGGGGAGATTGTTAGAGCATAAATCTGTTGGATACAAGATCAAAAATATTGAAGGTCAAAGTTGAGGAAGTCAAAGCTGCTAAAGTCAAATCTCATTAAAAGTCAAAGTCTATTTTGTAATAAGTCAAACTTAGTTGTATTTGTATTTGTTGTTTCCTTGTATTAGGTGTTAGTATAAATACATTTTCTTCTTGTATTTTTCAGTAGATACAAGAGATAGAAGTTAGAAAGAAAGAATACGTAGAGAGAGAGAGAGAGAGAGTTCTAGAGAGAGAAAGTGTATTTGTAAATTGAAAGAGTAATCAAACAGGTAAATTTGATTGTTAAATCTTGTTTGTTTGATTAATATTGATTAGAAACTAGATTCAGGGACACACACAGTTGGTCGCATGAATCTGACTTTGCGTGATGAACTGCTAGCGCAAATGCGAACTTTGCTTTAATAGTCGTTGGCGTAAAGTTGAGATGTTATTCTCGTCAGATGAATGGAACTTTGCGCGAAGTAGATTTTCAAGATTTTCGCTAAGTGTTGGTGGCGCAAGACAAGGTTTGCATGACACGTTGTTGGCGCGAATTGAGGTTTCCGTTACAAGAGGGTCGCGCAAACTGAAGTTTGCGTGATCTGTTGGTGGGGTGAGTTGATGTTTGCGCGATGAACTGATAGCGCAAACGAGACAATGAACTGGCGCAAACGTGACTTTGCGTGAGTTCGTCCCTACAACTGTTAAAATCGACAAAAAACCTATCTAGACTTCGAATTAGTAGCACTCACTTTGACAGATTGACCACTAACAGTTCTAGAACAGATTACAAGCCATAGATCTCAATAAAAATCACTTTTTGAAAAATCAATTGATGGAACAGTGACTTTTTGAACGTTAACTGTTTGACACAAAAATCTCAAAATGAGACTCGATTGCAGAGTTATAATGAAATCAAACAATAACAACTCGATCTAGCACATATATCGATCACAACCTGATCGATTTCAACCTAAAAAACACTCTAAATCTCGAAAATGATTTTGAAATGAAGAACACAGAGTCGATAGTTTAAAAACTTGATTTTGATCTGTTTTCTTGCTCTAATACCAATTGTCGGTCCACAATATTATCAAGTTCTTATCACTAACAAACACATAAACGATTACCAACCTGTTTTGATTAATAACAACGATTACAAGGTTGGGTATTCATCTGTTTGAGAAACTCTCTGTGTTTTACACCTTTTGTGTGTGTTTTTCTTGTCTGTCTAAAGTGAGAGATCTGATCTGATTCTTAGATCTGATCTTAGCTTCTAAGATAAATTACCATCAACTTGCAAATACAAAACTAATAAAACTAACTAATATCTAACTATTATCTAACTAACTAACTAATTACTTAGAAACAAATAAAATACAATAAAACAATAATAAAACTAACTTTGACATTTTATTACAAACGACATTAGACTAAATATCAAGAGTCGACTTTCTGGCTTTAGCTTTAGATTGGATCTTTAGATTTGATGATCTTGAATCCAATAGATATGTGATCTAACAGAAGGTGTGTTATCAGAAGGACTAGAAAGAGTTGTACCTGAGATCTAAGGTTCTTCTGATTTTGTTCTTTGATTATCTCTGAATATAAATTTAGAGTTGTCTTCATCATCAAACAAGTCTTCAAATATTTTGTTTAGCTTTAACTCTCTGAGTTTTGAAGAGTCATAGGCTTCTTTGGTCATGGATTGAGAATTTTGAATGTCAGATCTTCATGATTCTTTCTCATCAAAAGAAACATATATGCTTTCTTGAATGGTTCTTGTTTTGATATTGAACACTCTGAAAGCCTTGGAGGTTAGGGAATAACCAATGAACTTTCCTTCATCAGCCTTCTTGTCAAACTTACCAAGTTGGTCTCTGTCATTCAAGATAAAGCACCTGCATCCAAAAACATGAAAGTATTTGACATTTGGCCTTCTATTGTTAATGAGTTCATATGCAGTCATTTTGAATCTTTTGACAATAGTAGCTCTGTTTTGAGTAAAGCAAGCTGTTCATATTTCTTCATCCCAAAAATTTGTTGGTAGATCAGATCCTGCAAGCATTGTTCTTGCAACTTCAACCAATGGTCTCGTCTTTCTCTCAACAACACCATTTTGTTGAGGTGTTCTGACTGCAGAAAATTTTGGTGAAATGCCTTCTTCTGAAATGTAAGAATTGATCTTCGCATTTCTGAATTATGTTTCATTATCACTTCTCAACTTTTGAACTTTACAGTTAAACCGAACCTGTAATCTTTTCAACAAATTTATCAGAATTTCAGGAACATCAGATTTTGATCTGACAAACTCAATCCATGTATATCTTGATATTCATCAATGAGTATAAGAACATACTTCTTTCTAGATAGACTTTGCACAGAGATTGGACCACAGAGGTCAACATATAGCATGTGCAGAGGTCTGGGACAATTATTATCACTTTTGATTCTGTGAGATGCTCTTTTCAGTTTTCCCATTTCACAAGCAGAACAAAGATGATCTTTGTCAAACTTCAGAGATGGTAGTCCTTTAACCAAATTTAGTTTTACCAACTTATCAAGTGATGAAAAGTTCAGATGTGAGAACTTCTTATATCAAAGCCAGGCATCTTCATTGGTCAGAGATACTAAACAGAGTTTCTCTGAATTAGTGTTTGTGTGCTTTGTGAAGTTCATGCGATACAAATTACTTTTTCTGTCTGCTCCGAGCATTTCCTGACATGTGTTTGAATGTAACAGAGAACAATACTTCTTTTGAAATTTTACATCAAAACCATGATCACATAGTTGACTTATGCTGAGTAAGTTGTGCTTTAGTCCATCAACATAAGCGACCTTCGAAATTGACACATTTCCTCTTGCTAGCTCCCTATATCCTCTGACCTGTACTTGTTTGTCATCCCCAAAAGTAACTGCTCCTCCAAATTTTTCTTTGAAAGAGGATAGTAACCTTTTATCCCTAGTCATATGCCTTGAACATCCAGAATCAATATACCAGATGGGCATATGCTATTTCTGCAAGACAGATTAAAGGTTTTTAGGTACCCATTTCATAATGGGTCAATTTCTGTTAGATGCTGAAGTTTTCTTTTCAATGCTTGGCATTCCATCCTTTGATGATTTTCCAGATTGAGTTTTCTGATGCTTCAGAGGTTGAGTCTCTGAAGTTTTCTTTTGAGACTTATGCATAAAGCAATGAGGATCAAAGAAATGATTCTTCAGTTTGATCAAGAGATTGATGCAATTGCAATTAATAGAACATGATGAAGTTTGTGCAAAGCTTCTGATTTCATAAAGAACTTTGGGTACATGTTTTTTTGAAAACTATCTGTTCTAGCTCTAGGAATTTTACAAGCATTCCTATCTAGTGCAGATTTCTTGGAATTGAAGTTGGCATTCTTTTGATGATTGTTCTTTCTGTTAGTGTATAAATTGTATCCAAGATTTAATGTGAAAAGTCTAATTCTGTAAAGTCAACAAAGTGAACATTAGTGTTGTGAGAGTTTAATATCTTGAGAGTTTTAGTATTGTGAGTGAAGTCTGTGTAGTATAAATAGCATAGGGTTGTGAGAGAACCAGGTAACCTGAAGCATTGTAATACTTGTGATTGTGAAAAGCGAATATAGTTTTCTCTCTCAACTCTCTCTCTAGATATTATAATGTCAAATCTTGATTGAGATTGTGCTTGTTTGCATAAGGATTTTACAATTACAATTGGTATCAGAGCAAGACCAAATCATATTCAGAAAGATCACATTATCAGTTTGGATCGATTTCTGGAAATTTCAAGAACACGCAGAGTCGAGTTGGATTTTCACTGTTGAATCGAATTTTCTTTGATTAGTTGATGTTTGTGTATGAAATTGATTTCATTGTGTTCGAATACTGATTTAGAATGTTTCTTGTTTAAATTCGATCACAATTTTATCACTAAATCGATTTCAATTTTTAAAATTTTGGTTTTCTTGAAAAATGTTCATCGAACACTATAATCTTGTCAAATTACATTGTATTTTGTGTTTTTACTCAAAATGATTGCTAAGAAAAATGTTTAAAAGATCATTTCGATCATATTGGTACATTGCTAAAGATCAATTTGTAGGTTTATTGGATGTTTGATCGATTTCGTGACTCAGAGTGTAAAACGCGCAAGATCCGTAGTTCACGCTAATGAAGAACATGCTAATCTGAAGAACATAAAGTTGTATACGAGAAGCTAGTTCACGCACAAAGTTGTTTGCGTGAAATTGACAAAACACGCACAAACTATCTGCGATAAGTGTAATGAACAGTAATCTACGAGTTTCCAAGTCGTATGAGTTTAGACTTAGCGAGTTCTTCATGTCTCGAAAATTTCTAAGTATTGAACGCGCTAAGGCTTGTGCGAGTTCTCATTGACGTGCGAGTTTGCATTCGTTTGCGAGAAGTTCAGAGTTCGAAATTATTCTAAGTTCAATTCGCGCATGAAGCAGCCTGCGAGAAGTAACTTAGCGCACGACGTTACTTGCGAGTTTCTTACTACGCGGACTAAGATGTCTGCGAGTTTCTCATTTCGCGCACTTAGTGGTTTGCGAGTTTCTTGTGCACTCACATAACGTTTAGCGAGAAGTAGTATGAATAGTGTTTTGCGAGTTTTGTGATCTGCGAGTTCCTTGTGATTTGCGAGTTCTGGACTTGTATATTTTCCTGAGATTTTTTTGGTGATCTGAGTTTGACTTTTAGTCAACATTTCTGAATTGTTTGGGAACGATCATTCATATCAAGCCAACTTATTAATCAAGATGCCAACTACAGATGAGAGAGGAAATACTGTACTGTCAGCCAGAGATGTTGTTGACATGTACATGCCTGAGATACCAGCAACAGAAGCTGAACGAGATAAACTGAAAAATCAGAATTCAGTTCTTCTAAATTAGATTCAGGAGCTTAAATCTAAATTGTCAAATTCTGATAAAACTCCTGATTGTATAAAATGTGCTAATAATGTTAAATCTGATTTTGCAACTAAACAAAAATCATCAAAGCCAACTTAAGACAAATTGAAATAAAAGAAAAATTATAGAGGTTAAAGAGAAAATAATCATGCAGAAAGAGAGAAAGATAAGCAATCTTCAAAGCCAACTTAAGACAACTAAACAAAAATCATCAGAACTGCAAGCTGAATCAATTGAGCTTCAATAGAAGTTTAAGGCTTTTGAAGATAAGATATCTGGATTGGAGATTGTGGCCCAAGATTTACTAGCATAAAACACATACAGATTATCACAAACACTTTGTTTATTAATCACAAGAATTACATCAAGCCATAGATCTAAAAGTGATTAACCTTTCAAGATAGAATGTGTTTGTGTGTGTACTCAATGTGTGCAACTATGTGTTTCTCTCAACTACCACCAATATTACACCTTCACTTTCACACACTAACTCTCTTGATTCTCTACAAGTCTACTAAGAAACAACACAAACACTTGCTTATATATAGGTCAACATGACCAAGCAAGGTCAAACCTTCTAAACTCATTACAACTCACACACAAACACTAATTACAACAATGACCCTCATTTAATCTTGAATACAATTACAGTCTAACAATCTCCCCCTTTGGATTCAAGATTAAAAAAAAATTGGCAATAATCTTCAGGTGTTCATATCTTCAGAATTAACTTCAACTTCAAATCTTTTCTGGCTTTGACATCTCGAAAACTTTGACAATTCTTCAAAATTATCTCTCCCTTTGAAATAGCTTTTGCATAAACTCTGACTTTCTCTTTGATAAGCTTTCTTTAACCTTTGACTTTGATCATCTGAAAACTTTATCCCCTCTGAAATCTTTAAACCTTCAATCTGATCTTGAACTTTTGATTATTCTCCCCCTTTTTAATGATTTGTAAGAATCAAAATCATTAAAACACTTCAAGGTCAGATTCATCATTGAATGAACTTCCCATCGTCTTATAAGCACATTCTTCATGAACTTTCATCTCCTCCTTTTAATAATAGACAATCTCCCCCATATAGGAAAATTATAAATCTCCAAAACATGATGTGATAAAATCTGTCATCTGATCTGAAAGAGTCGTTGAACCATAAATGTATTCATCTGAATCTTTTCAAATTCAAACGAAATAAAAGTTGTAACCCTGAATCAACATATGAAACAGTTAGAAATGCCTGTCAGTAACACAAAGTTACTGTGTACAACGAATGTACAATATAAGGAGCTGGTTTGATGTTGACTCCCCATGACTTCCATTCAATCATTGAAAAATACAAGGTAATTCTATGAATGTTCTGACAGAAAAACATATTCTCTGTGTGCTCGTGCTTGTGTTTTGAAAGAATTATCACAATGATTGTGTTTCATAAGGCTCAAAGTATGTAAATCACTGAGACAGCAACGATTATACATGGACTCAATGTGCATGAGAAAGGGTTGAAGGTGGGGCAACTTTCCTTCTTTTTTAATATCAGTATCTTCCAAGTGAAGATCCGATAGATTATGTGTTGCTTCCCAAGAAAATATGAAACATTCTCTTTTTGAGAAAAGAATGAGTAGCTAGTGGAGTTATATACAAGAGATGGCATGGGTTATTTGCCTATTTCAATGATGGTCACGAAATAAATGTGAACCAATCAGTAATGTGGCTACCCGGCTCAGAAAGATGTTTGGTGCAGAGTTCTAATATTCTTTTAACTTTGTTCTCTCACCCTCTTTCTTTTAAACATTTAAGCTCACATCTAACCAATCTCTCATTTCCATTTTACCTCAGCTCAATCCCACACTCAATTCTTTTAGACCCCTCTCCCCTCAATCACTCAAAGGATTTCTTCCGGGGTAGGAAACACTAGTTATCGTGAATCCATGGAAGATCTATTAAGCACTCACACTGAATCCCATGTTCCTAAAAGTACATGATGTTCAATGATTTTCTTGACATGTAAAGCACAAGAAATCATATGTCAGTGTATATATGCTCATCAAAAATCAGAAATGAAATTTGAGCATTTTAAACATTTAAGATATCTCAAAACTTTATATGAATGAATAATGAAGAAAGAATAGAAATGTTTTGAGAATCTGACAATGATTAAGATCAGATCAAATTATCATGAATTTTTTTTTTTGGAATTCAAAGACGTATGTTGTTTATATGAACAATATATAAACATATTATCAATGAAAGCACATTAAAATGAAATGACGTTTGATTCAAACAACTGTGAATACCAAATGGGAGTATTACCATAGAAAGATATATCATTTGATACATGGTAATAACATAATCAATTTGAAAATACTGAACCAGTGTGTCTATGAATACTTGACAAAGTATATAGAAAAGAAAATACTTAAGTATTATTCTTTAAAGAACACACGGCCAGATAAACAATAAAATTCACAAGTAACCAAAAATCATTTAAAATTCACACTTCTCAAATCAGAAAAACATTTTAAGATCGTGAAGTGGTTTGAACATTTTTAAAAAAAATTCACAAGTGAAAGTTGTTCTTCTTTCACAAGTGTTAGAGTATAAGGATTAGAATGATATACCTGTAAATCAGAATCCTTAACTCCCCCTGGAATGAATATAGCAATTAAAATATCCTTGACTAGATATCCTCCCCCTTGATATCTGTAAAACGTCAATCTTTTTAGAAAAATTATTATAAAAGATATAGCAATATAATATCTAAACTCCCTTTCAAACAAAAACTTCTTGAAAAGATGTAATCTTGAAAGCATCCTTCCGAAGAAAACATTTGAATACGGGTTTTGAACTGAATTGTCCAAAAGCCATAGTTCTTTGAAGCACGGGTTCTGAACTAATTTGTTCAGAAGCCTTAGTTCTTTCTCCCCCTCAAACCTTGGGTGCCTGCAACACAGATTTAGCTTTTGGTATCCACTGGTATTGGGATCCAGATTTGTTAGTTGCAGTTTTAGTAGGAGAGATGTAGTAAGAACCATACCAGTAATTTTCAAAATCTTTACTAACAAAATCATTTGAACCACAATAGGAACAATTTATTTTCTTTTGAGCTAACTTGATCAATTGATTAACAGTGTAAGTCAGATCACGTTTACCAAAAGTTTTACCTATAGGAGAATTGTTCCTTTGAGCTTTAAATGTATGTCCAAATGATATTTCTTCTTTCTTCTTCTCCTCCGAAGATCCTTTCACCCTCCAATACCAATTCTCTTTATCTTTCTCATCTTTCTTTGTCCATGTCATTTTCTTCTGAGATTCTTTCTTTTGAATGTTACCTGAACCATCCACATTTTTGTCATAAAACAAGTTAGAAGGACAAATTTTATCTTTAAGTGCAGAAGTATGAATATCATCTGAATCAAATAAAGGATTATGAGAAACATTCATCAAGTTTGAACTAGAAGCTGTTTTGAATGAGCATTATGAATCAGCTTGATCATCTCGTGGTGATTGAGCAATAGATTCTGGCGTTTTGTGCTCAGTCAGCTTCCCCTTGAACATGATCTTCTCAAGTTATTTAATCTTTGAAGTCAAACAGTTTCTCTCCTTTGACAATATGTCAAACTTCTTATGTAACTCAACTTCTGCATTCTTCTCCTTAAAAATTGTTGATGACAGTTCAGATAGCTTCTTTGTAAGCTTAGCAATCTCAGTCTCAAACACAATCTTCTCTTCAGTAAAATCTTTCTTTACAGTCTTTGTCTCAACTATCTTCTTCTTCTCTTTCTCAAATTTCTCTCTTTCCAGTATGATTACTTTCTCAAAGTCTGAAACTTTTTGAGAAAGTTTAATGTATTTCATCTCTACAACTTTCTTCTCTTCAAATGCCTTTCTAGAGAAATCAGAAAACTTCTTTGCAAAATCTTTTCTTTCTTTCTCAAATTCAGATATTTTCTTTTTTAATTCAGCATTCTCATTTTCAAACTCTTTTCTTTTCTTTTCATAACTTTCCCTTTCTTTCTTCTTTTTTTCAATTTGAGCTTCTAATTCAAGTTTGTTCTTCTTCAGCTCAGCACTTTCATTCTCTAAATCTTTTCTTTTCTTCTCAGCCTTCTTCGTGTCCTCTTTGTCTTTTGAGTAGTCTTTTTCTTTCAACATATTTAGCCCAACCTCAAGACTAAAGACTTGATTTTTCAGCTTATCTCTTTCCGCAAAAATTTAAGAATTTAACTATTTAAGTCCATCAACTGTCTCACTTGCAATATTTTCTCGTCTTCTACAATCATCAAGCTCTCATATCATCTCGTCAAAATCATAAATGCTATCCTGAAACATCTTGAAATCTATAAAAATATGCTAGAAATGATCTTTAAATCCAACAGATCAAGAAAACTAAAAAAAAATCAGAGATTTTGATTACTCAAAGAACTTTTACCCCCCTGCGCAGACTTTCACTATTAAAGGCCATATTACACTTTTGAAAATTTCTCAAAAAAAAATTCTAAGTACAACTCAGTGTGAAACACAAAACCACACTTCGCGTTTGTAGTGTGGAACGCAAACCTGAACTTTGCGTGTGTAGTGAGAAACGCAAACCTTGTTTTGCGTGTGTAGTAAGGAACGCAAACCTTGCTTTGCGTGTGTAGTGAGGAACGCAAACCTTGTTTTGCGTTTGTGCCGTGAAGCGCAAATATGACTTTGCGTTTGTGCTGAGAAACGCAAACACTACTTTGTGGTTGTGCTTTGCGTGTGTGCTATGGAGCGCAAACCTTAGTTTGCGTCTGTGCTGTGAAGCGCAAACTAACACTTTGCGTTTATGTGATGATACGCAAAGTACAAATCAAACACAAATACGATGAATGAAACGTAAACCAGGATGAATCACGCGCAAACCAGGATGAATCAAACGCAAAGTTTGACGAACACACGCAAACCTCTAAAATCAATCAAAATCACATCAAAACACATCTAGACTTCGAATTTCGATCTGAAAATTTGACAATTCACTCACCAACACATTTCGAATTAAAATCACACAAATCATCAAATTGATTCAAGAACAGTACGTGAAACTCATGAACTCGAAAAACACCAAATCTTCAAAATTAATGATCAATTCACATGCAATTCAAAAACAAAAGATACAGACTCAATCGATTTCACAATATGATCATAACCTGATCAATTTCAACTCGAAAATTCCACTAAAAATCAAAATAAATTTTGACTTCGTGAACAGTAGCGTGAACAGTACGACTCAAAACATTTTGTTGATTTTCAAATGGATTTGGCTCTGATACCAATTATGGCCCAAGATTTACTAGCATAAAACACATACAGATTATCACAAACACTTTGTTTATTAATCACAAGAATTACATCAAGCCATAGATCTAAAAGTGATTAACCTTTTAAGATAGAATGTGTTTGTGTGTGTACTCAATGTGTGCAACTATGTGTTTCTCTCAACTACCACCAATATTACACCTTCACTTTCACACACTAACTCTCTTGCTTCTCTACAAGTCTACTAAGAAACAACACAAACACTTGCTTATATATAGGTCAACATGACCAAGCAAGGTCAAACCTTCTAAACTCATTACAACTCACACACAAACACTAATTACAACAATGACCCTCATTTAATCTTGAATACAATTACAGTCTAACAAAGATAAGGAATGCTAATCTAAAGAAAATTCTCCAAGCAGATAAAGATAAATTTGATTCAGAGAAATCTTCTGCTCAAAAGCTATCTGATTTTTCAAATAAAGCTAACCAAGAGAAAAAGGATCTTGAGCTTAGATTTATTAAACTCTCAAAGCAAGTGTCAGAATTTGAAAAGATTTTAATTACAGAAAGAGACACATTTTCTAAAGAGAGAAAAGTTATTGAAGACAAAACTGTTGAATTTCCCAAACAAATCTCAGTTTTACAAGACTTACTTGAGAAAGAAAAGAAAGTTTTTCAAGAAAAGAAAAAGTCTTTTGAGATTGAAAAGAAGAAATCTGAAAAGAGAAATGTTGGGATCTTCAATGAAATTTCTGATAAAACCAAGAACATGGAAAAAGATTTTGAGCTAGAACGTTTAAATTTTGAATCTGAAATATCTAAGCTCACATTCAAGATATTTGTTCTATCATCAGACATTCAGAAAGAACAGATGGCGAGAACTGATTTGAAACAAAAGTTTGACATACTTTCTAATGAAAGAAATATTTTGTCTAAAAAGATTAAGGACTTGGAAGCTGCAAACGTTAATTTGTCAGAAAAGATTTCAGCTGATGTGATTGACCAATCACCTGTTGATAAATCAACAGAATCAGTCTGTTCTTTCAAAACAGCTTCAAGTTTCTTTCATGAGAAAAATGTTTTCAGAAAGAAAAGTGTCAAACCAAATATTAACAAATCAAATCAGATTCGTCCATCTAATCTATTTTATGACAAGTCTGTTGATAGTTCAGCGAGTTTTTATGTCAAATCTCTTGGGAAGCAATCAAAGAAAGGACAGATAATCTGGAGAGTTAAAGATTCTCCTGATGAAAAGAAGAATGACAAAGCATCGGCATCCACAATCAATGCCAAAAAGAACAGAGCTCACAAAGGTAAATCTTTTGGTAAACCTGATAGGTTTTACTCTTCTAATCATCTTATCAGGTTGGCTCAAAAGAAGATTTGTTGTTCTTACTGTGGAGCAAATGACTTTGTAAGTAATAATTTTGTTAATTACTGGTATGGTTCTTATTATGTAACCCCCAAAAGAACTGCAGCTAACACATCAGGACCCAAATACCAGTGGGTACCAAAAGCTAAATCTGTGTTGCAGAAACCCAAAGTTTAAGAGGGAGAAAGAACATCGACTTCTGATTGTGTACAGATCAGGACTCGTTCTTCAAAGTTTAAAGAAAATAGGCTCTTGAATAACATAGTTCAAGACCCGTACTTCAATGTTAAAGGACTATGACATCTAAGTAAAACATCTTAGGACTTGTTCTTTAATGTTTAAGGACAAGGATATTATGCAAATATCCAAGGGGAGCTTATTAGAAAATAAATCATTTTATCATGATTTGAGGGTGAGCTAAATTGTAAGTATCTTCTGATATTAATCTCTGATTGTTTGAAAGAAGAAAAACTTTCAAATATGAAAAACGTTTTCTTAAATGTTCAAACCACTTCTCTATTCTCAAAAGATTTCATGAATTTAGAAGTGTGATTTTTAAATGTTTTTCATTATTGAGTGTTAAAGTTTAAACTGACCGTGTGTTTCCAAAGATTAATACTTGTGTATTATCTTGTCTATATACTGTCAAGTATTCATACACACCGGTTCATTACTTCATATTGATTTTGTTATTACCATGTATCAAAACTTTAATCTTTCTAAAGTAATACTCCCGTTTGCTATTCAATGTTGTTTGACTCAAACATCATTTCATTATTACATGTGCTTTCATTGTTAATATGTTTATATATTGTTCGTATAAACATCTTACGTCTTTGATTTCCCAAAATATTATTCTTCATGAATTTTGATCTGATCTTAATCATTGTCAGATTCTCAAAACTTTTATTCTTTCATGATTATTCATTCATTCAAATTGTTTTGAGAAATCTTAAATGCTTAACATGCTCAAATTTCATTCTTATTTTTACGAGCATACATATACTATAATTGATTTCTTGTGCTTTAATGTCAAGAAAATCATTGAGATACATATTTTTTTAGGATAAATACATGGGATTCAATGTGAGAGCTTAAAAGAACTTCCATGGATTCACGATAGCCAGTGTTTCCTACCTAGGAAGTATTCCCTGAGTGATTGAGGGGAGAAGGGTCAAAAGATTTGAGTGTTGGTGTGTGACAAAAATAAAATGGAAAGGAGAGATTGGTTAGAAGTGAGCTTAAAAGATTAAAAGAAAGAGGGTGTGAGATCATAGTAAAAGAATATCAGACTCTGCACCAAATTCTTTCTGAGTCGGGCAACCACATAATCTGATTGGTTCACATTCGTTGGTGACCATCATTGAAACAGGCAGTGAGCACATGCCATCTCTTGCATACAACCCCACCAGCTACTCAATCTTTTCTTAAAAAGAGAATGTTTCACATTTTCTGGGGAAGCGGCATATACGTTATTGGTTCTTCATTTGGGAGATACTAATATTGAAAAAGAAGGAAAGTTGCCCCACATTCGACCCTTCATCATGCACATTTGAGTCTATGTATAACTATTGTCGTCTCAATGGTTTGCATAACTTTAAGCCTTATGAAACACAATCATTGTGCTAATTCTTTCATAACACAAGCACGAGCACATAGAAAATATGTTTTTTTATCCAAACATTCATAGAATTACCTTGTGTTTTTCAATAATGGAAGTCCTAGGGTGTCAACATCAAACCAGCTCTTTAATTTGTACATTCGTTGTACACAGTAACTTTGTGTTACTGACAGACATTCCTAATTGTTTCATTTGTTGATTCAGGGTTATCACTCTAATTTGTCTGAATTTGAAAAGATTCAGATGAATACATTTATGAATTGACGGATCATTATCAGATCAGTTGGGGGAGAATGTTAGTATTTTTACCAAAAGAGATCATGAAGACTGTTCTACATTGATCAAATTGGGGAAGAAGTTTCAAAGACTAAGTTGACTTTGAAATAAGTTTTGATGATTTTGATTCTCACAATTCATCAAAAAGGGGGAGAAATTTACAAAGTTCAATTTCAAAGTCATAAAGTGTAAAAGACTTGTGAAGAAATTCTGGATTTCTGAAGAAAGTTACGATGATTCAAGAAAGATTGTTTTCTGAAGACGATTCAGAGATCAGAGAGACGAAGACACCAGATCAAAGATTCCTCAAAGTTCAAAGATGTTTCAAAGTTGAAAGATGTTTTAAAGATCAATAGATTTCAAAGATTTGTTCCAGTCCTGATGAAAGTTTAAACACTTTGCTAAAGATTTTTTAAGATTCTTCAAAAGCTGATCGGTTAAAGATTATCAGAGCTTCAAAGTTCAGAGATGTCAGAGTCAAAGTTTGAAGAATCAAGCGCTGAAGACGATTGTCAAATTTTTATTAAATCTTGAATACAAAGGGGGAGAATGTTAGTGTATAAATTGTATCCAAGATTTAATGTGAAAAGTCTAAGTTTGTAAAGTCAACAAAGTCAACATTAGTGTTGTGAGAGTTTAATATCTTGAGAGTTTTAGTATTGTGAGTGAAGTGTGTGTAGTATAAATAGCATAGGGTTGTGAGAGAACCAGGTAACCTGAAGCATTGAAATACTTGTGATTGTGAAAAGCGAATATAGTTTTCTATGAACTCTCTCTCTAGATATTATAATGTCAAATCTTGATTGAGATTGTGCTTGTTTGCATAGGGATTTTACAATTACACTTTCCATGGGCCCAAAAAGTCTCCTTTTCCTTTTTGCTCACTACACAATTAGGAACACAATGGTTAATTGCTTTCCATTTTCCTTTTTGTTCAGGAGTGAACTTGATAGGTTCATAGGCATGAGATTTTGAAGTGTTAGTTTTACCATTTGCTTTTTCTTTCATCTCTTTTTCTAATTTCAGAGAAGTTTTGGCTTTCAGATACATATCTACAAAGTCAGACATATTGGTACTCTGGTTTTTGTTTTGGAAATTTGAATTGGTTTGTTAAAAATTCCAGAGCCAACACTTTATTTGTCTTTATGAATGACCTTACCTAGAGTGAAAAAGATTTGTTCATCAACCTCTAAATCAGAATCAGATCAAGAAAGTCTCTTTTGATTTTGTCAGAGGTGACTACTTCTGAATTTTTAACAGTGTCTCTGGGTTTATAAATTTTGAAGATCTTTTTGGCACAAGATTTCTTTTTCAAATCAGATATGATATTTTCCTCAAATACACTTCTAATGTCTTCTTAAAAGGTTTTATTGACCTTTTCCTCTATGTTTGGGGAGAACAGAGGTGCCTCCGGATTAATTATGCTCTGAGTTTTGATTTCAGAGGTACTTGCTTCAGAGACCTCTGGTTTTTAAACTATGAAAGAGTTGAATCTGAAATTTTTTTAGGATCATTGCTCTGAGTTTTTATTAAATGAACTTTTGAAGTTTTTTTGTCTGTTTTCAGAATAGATTTTAAGTTTGTCTTTGCTTCAGTGTAAGAAATGTTTTTGAATTTCAGATTTCTGAGTTTTGATCCTTCAGAAGTTTTGACTCTTTTGAAGATATTAGAGTTTTCCAGAGATGGGAAATCAGGCTTCTGGATTTTTCCTATGCAGAAAGTAGAAGATAGAGATGTTTTGTTTTTTGCAGTGAATGGATCCATTTCATTGAAATTTAAGCCTTGAGTATCCATCTGAGAATTTATCTTTATATGCACATCTTGATAACTCTTGATTTGCAATTCTTTCCTTTCCAGAGATTGGTGTAAAGCTTCTCTTTCCTTTTGAAAAAAGTTAGTTAAAGCAATAGAGTTGACCCTTTCATACTCATATCTTTTTACTTTTTATTCTTTTACCTTTAGAGTCTTTTCAAGTTCTTTATATTTTTCAGAAGAATATTTTTCTTTTGTCCTCTGAGATTTTTCAAGCTCAGATTTTTCATCAAAAATTTCTTTCTTTTCAGCTTCCAAAAGATCTTTCTCTCTTTTGTAAAAATTCAAGTCCTTTAGGACTTGTTTTCTCTTTTCTTTTTCTTCAAAAAGCTTTTGTTTTAGGATCATAAATTCATCAGTTAGTTTGAGCACATCCATTTCAAGTTCAGATTCTAAGTATTACAAGTAAAGCAATTTTCAACGGGGATTTTTATAAACCAAGCTAAGTACATTTTCGATATTCTAAGAAATTTTAAAATGGAAATTTGTACAACAATTGGAACCCTGATAGCACCGGGAACTAAGATTGGCATGAATCCTTCGGGAAAACCTGTCGATGTTAGAACCTATAGAGGAATGATTGGTTCTTTGATGTATCTAACTTCAAGTAGGCCAGATATTATGTTCTCTACATGTTTATGTGCATGATATCAGGCTAATCCAAAAGAATCTCATATATCTGCAGTTAAGCGCATATTTAGATATCTGAAGGGGACTGTAGATCTTGTTTTGTGGTATCCTAAATATACTGGTTTTGACCTAACAGCTTACTCAGATGTAGATCATCCACGTTGTATGTTGGACAGGAAGAGTACATCGGGTCATATACAGTTTCTTGGAGATAAACTCGTAAGTTGGGCATCAAAGAAACAACTGTGTGTTCCTACTTCAACGGTTGAGGCAGAATATGTTGCTGCTACAAGCTGCTGCTCTCAAGTCTTGTGGATGAGGACGCAACTACAAGATTATGGCTTCAAATTTGACAAGATCCCGATTTACTGTAACTCTAAAAGTGCCATTGCAATATCATCAAATCCTATACATCATACAAATACCAAACACATAGATGTACGATATCATTTTATCAAAGACAATGTCGAAAAAGGTACAATAGAACTTTATTTTGTAAACACTGATTATCAACTTGCTGATTTGTTTACCAATCCTCTCGATGAAAAGATATTTAATTTTCTTGTCTCGAAACTTGGTATGCTAAATCTCAAAACATAATCTGTGATTACCTATTAAAGTTTTTCTTATTGTTATTTTTCTTCATTTCTTTATTTTTATTCTGAAAAGATATCTACACTGAAAGGTATTCATGATTTCAGGGGGAGTTAGAGAAGATGATTAGATGATCTACATTCATTTGAGGGCGAGTTTATAAATTTTGCATATGCTTATTACTGATAAATTTTTTCTAATGCATAAATGCAGGGGGAGTAAGTTTAAAAGAGTAAAGGATTATGAATTATGATTTCTGATTATTTCACATCAGAACTCGTACATTCAATGTTTTACTGCTTTATGTCATTTAATTTTCAATAAAGTGTTGTGAATAAAACTTTGCACTTTGACGACTTTGTGTCTTTTTGCAGGATTGAGAGGAAGCTTAAACGATCATATAATTATGACTTAGAGTTGACTTCATGAGATTTAAGACTGAACGAAAAGGTTTATTTCTAATCTTAATCTCATACATGTCTGAAAGATGGACAACTTTCAGGTATGAAAACATGTTCTTAAATGTTCAAACCACTTCTGATTCTTAAACGATTTCATGAATATAGAAGTGTGATTTTAAATGTTTTCGTGTTATTTGTGCTTTAATGATCAACAAACCGTGTGTTTCTGAAGATTAATACTTGCGTATTGTCTTTTCCATATACTTTCAAGTATTCACACACAGGTTTAATATTTTGCTTGAAATGTTCTTACCATGTCTCATATTGGAACCAATTTTTGATGGTAAGACACCCCGATTGTTATTCAAAATTTGAGCGTGATTTCATTTCGAAACGTTCTTTCAAGAATGTCTATATTTTGGTTCGTATAGACAATATCCAATTTTTGCTGACCTAAGCCTTAATCGATAAATCATTTCGATATTGATCTTTTTGATACAATGTCAGATTTTCAAACAAGTCTCTTGTGTTCATTTCACTCTTTCAATATACTTGTTTGAAATATCTTCAATGTTCAAAATGCTCAAATATTCATGATTATCTCATTGAGCATACATATATCTGACTTGTATTTGTTGTGCTTTAACTGATATAGTTAAATCATTTGAGCAACATGTTCTTTTAGGAAAACATGGGTTTCTTTTGTGTGAGCTTAAATGAAACTTCTATGGATTCATGATAACCAGTGTTTCCTACCCAAGAAGTTAATCCTTGAGTGATCGAATGTGTGAGAAGTCAAATACAGAGTGTGGGTTGAGCGACGAGGTAAAATGAAATTGGAGTTTGGTTAGAAGAGAGCTCAAAGATTAAAAGAAAGAGGGTGTGAGAGCAGAGTAAAACAATATCAAACTCTGCACCAACTTTGTGACCCAGATTTACTAGCATATGATTAACAACAGATTAAGAACACTATCTTTTATAGATCAAATCACATTATTACAATAGTCATGAATCTAACACAGTGCCATAGATCTCACGTAAGTGTGTTGTGCATACAAGTTCTTACCCCAATATTTGTGTTCGTTCGTGTCTACCAATCTAACAAAGAACAAAACTATTTATACTAAGTCAACTTCAGTTGACTTTACAACATGAACCCTTGAACTATTCAACAATTACACTACAGACCCTCACTTTTAATCTTGAATACAATATTAGTCTAACAAACTTTTTCTGAGTCGGGCAACCACATTACTAGTGTTTCACAATTCTTCGTGAGCATTATTGAAACAGGCAACTAGCCCATGCCAACTCTTGATAAAAAAACCCACCAGCTACTCATTTTCTTTTCAATAAGAAAATGCTTCAATATTTCAAAGGGACACAACACATAATCTATCTGATTTTCATTTGGAAAATCTGGATATTGAAAAAGAAGGAAGTCTGCCCCACCTTCGCACTTCGATCATGCACAATCGAGTTTGTGTTTAACTGTTGTTGTCTCAATGGTTTACACAAATTTTGTGCCTTATACAAGCAATCATCATGTGCTTATTCTTTCTAACACTTGCACGAACACACAAGGAAAAAAAATTTCTTGTCATAACGTTCATAGAAATATCTTTGTGGTGTTTCGATGATTGAATGGAAGACCTGGGGGAGTGAACATCAAGAAGCTCCTTTCCAATGTGTATTCGTTACACACAGTGACTTCGTGTTACTGACAGGCACTTCTAACTGATTCATTTGTTGACTCATGTGTTACATTCTTCTTTGTCTGAATTGGCGAAGATTCGGATGAATATCTTTGTCGATCGATTGATGGTCAGTGGCTCAGTATGAAAGATCATTGCTCAGAAAAGATTTAATAGACATTTGTTGTGAAAGTTTTGATGAGTTCAATGCTTCATTCATCAAAAAGGGGGAGAAGAATTCAAGAAATGTATGATTCAAAAATGTTATAGATGGGGAGACAGTTTCAAGAAATTTCAATTTGAAGATAGTTTGAAGAATGATTATTGAAAGATGAAAGCGAAAGTTCAAAGATTTCTGAAGATGAGCCGATTTTCAAGAAATTTACTTTGAAGATATTCTGCTAAAGCATTCTGAGCGAATCCTGAAAATAATTTCTTTCCAAGTCTGAAAGGGGTTTTTGTTAACCTTGGGGGAGATTGTTACTTTGTTTGAAGAAAGATTTTGGAAAGAATACTGAAAATTATGAAGAATGTTTTGAGTACAAAAGGAAGACTGAGCTTAGACGTCTAATCTATTAAAGTTAATCAAAGGGGAGATTACATTTATTGTGCTTAAAGAGAGAAGATTATTTTGCAAAATCTTGTTGATGATCTTGAATCCAAAGGGGGAGATTGTTAGTGCACAGATTTGTTGGATGCAAGATCATAAAGTTTGAAGCTGAAAGTCAAAGAAAGTCAAAGCTCAAAAGTCAACTTTCAAGCAAAGACAAAGTCAATTGTAATAATCTCAAAGTCAATGCCTTAGTTGTTTTGTTTTGTTGTAAACGTGTAGTTTTAATTTCCTTATATAGTCTTGAGTTTAGTTAGTAGTAGTAATCTTGAGAGTGGAACTTACTTGTAATAGTTGCAGAGTTTTAGAGAGAGAAAGCTAGAGAGAGAAAGTGATTTGTATGAATTGTCATTTGAATTGAAATCAACAAGTTGAGTTGTTAATCTGAATTCATCTTGTTTTGTTTGTAATTGTTAGATTCACTAAGAACTTGATAATCAGGGACAATATCAGATGTAGATGAAGAGTGTACCTTTTCGGAAATGTCTTGAGATGATCCATCAGATTGATCATCATTTGCTACTGCCATTCCATAGAGATTGGATGGAACTAATTCTCCATCAGAGGTTGAGTCAGAGAGTGTTAATCCCAGATTATGCAAGATTATCAAGATGAACAATGGAACTCAATCAAATCTCATATGTCATTAGTATGATCTTCGAAGTTTACAATCACTCTCTCTGTTAAAGCACATATTTATTGGATTCAAGATCCTAATTATCTGAAGATGGAAATCTGAAGTTAAAGCTGATAAAGTAGTCTCAACAAATAGTCTAGGGTCCTTTTGTAATAAATAGTCAAAGTCTGTTTACGTATTTTATTTATTAATTAGTTTTAATTTTAGTTAAATTAGTTTGTTTTAGGTTGTTGGGCCAAGCATTGCAAAGCCCATTACAAAGCCTTGCAAAGCCCATTAGGCTTATGGCCTATGTATAAATATGATTAGGTTAGATTAATTAGAGAGGGGAGTTAGATATCTTAATTAGAAAAATCAATATTGAGAGGGTGTTATTGTTGGTGTGGCGCCGTGAACAAGACAGAGAGAAAGGAGAATTCGATTTCAAGTCTGTAACTCATTGAATCGTTTGCTTAATCAATATCAGGTTTGATTTATCGTATTGTTTATGTGATTGCTTATTTGAATGATTGCATATTGGGACACACAATTGGTATCAGAGCAGAGTACAGATTGGATTGAATAAGTTTTTGTTCGGTTCTAATTTTCTGTCAAAGATTCATAATTTTTTATTGTGTTATTGTTCATTCAAGTGTTTATTTATTGGGTTGTAATTGATATGCATATTCTATTGATTTGGTATTGTTAGATTTGTTAATTGCATTGATCTTGATTATCAATTTGTTGATTTTTATTTTCTGGGTTCGGTTTGGAGTCGACACTGTGTGTTCAATCGATTCTTTCATAAAGTGATTTTTTACTGAAATTAATTGGTAGCAATCAGTTCTAATCGTGTAATCGATCGTTTTTGCAATGTTTGGGAGTTTAATTTTGTGTTTTGATCTGTTTCTGGGCTGATTATTTGAGTTTATGGGTCGATACTGTGTCAAGAACACTCCGGTCGAGCATATCAGTCTTTGTTTCTATCGATCTAAGTCCACTTCTGGTCGAAGACCAATACCGGTCGAATCTTTTGTTTCTATCAGTCTTAGCAACATCCGGTCTTAATACTTCCGGTCTTTCATAGTATCGGTCGAACAATCATCCGGTCTTACCAACATCCGGTCTTACCACTATCGATCTTGCTTCTATCGGTCAAATCATTCGACCGGACTCTACAAGTACCCGGTCGAACACTATAACGGTCAAATCACTTGACCGGACTCTACAAGTTCCCGGTCGAAGGCAATATCGGTCTTTGCACTCCCCCGGTCGAGCAAGTTCCCGGTCGAACTCTCGACCGGTCTTTACAAGTCTCCGGTCGAAGCTCATCCTCGGTCGATTTTTGCAAACTGTAATAGGGCATCTAAATGTCAAAAAAAATTCTCTAGGGGCGCTGCCCCTCGACCCCGGAAGGGCGTTGCCCCTTGACCCCACCCGCTAACCGGGTAGCGGGACCCCCGTACTAAGTCTTCGAAGGGGGACAAAGTTCTGTTCGTGACCAGATTTTTCTGAATTTCTTTCTAAGATTTTCAGTATTATGTGATTTTATCTTGACTTCTAACGATCTCATCCAGTTGATTGTTTCAATATCAGATAAGTTTGATTTCTAATCATATAAGTAAAGATGTCTCGGGAAGCTCTTGCTATTGGAACAGATGTGAAGCCACCAGTACTCTTCAAGGGGGAGTACGAGCAATGGAAGGACAGATTTTTGGACTTCATTGATCGACATGATTTGGGAGATGAAATCAGAAAATCTCTGAAAGAAGGGATCATGACACCTCCAACCAAGGTTCTCACTGTAGCTGGAGAAAATGGTCAAGAAGAAGAGACAGAGTACAAATTACCGATTGGTGAATATTCGAAAGATCAGCTGAAGATACACAAGGGTGATAAGCTGGCAAGATCATTTATTCTCCAAGGCATACCGAATGAAATATATGTCAAGATTGACAGCTATAACGCTACCGGTAAGCAAATGTGGGATCAATTGGAGAAGATGATGATCGGATCCAAAGTCGGCAATCAGCTCAAAATATCTACATGCCTGAATAATTATGAAGAGTTCAAAGCCAAAGCTGGAGAGTCTCTCGAAGCTACTTATGACAGATTTGTCACTTTGCTGAACGAGCTCAGCAAGAACAAGATCAGCAAATCTCACGTGGAGCTGAATGTGAAATTTCTCAGCAGTCTTCAGCCTGAATGGAAGAGGTTCACCCGTCAGATGAGACAGTTGAAGGATCTGCATGACATTCCTCTTCATGAAGTTTATGAGATCCTCAGACAGAATGAGGAAGAGGTAGAAGAGATCAAGGCTGAGATGAAAAAGGCTGACAAAGCAGTTGCTGATCCAGTTGCTCTTGTGGTTAAGAAGTCAAAGAAGAAGAAGGTGATAGAATCTGATTTGGAAGAAGCTGATTGTGAGGAAAAGTCTGAAACTGACGATTGTGAAAAACTGATGGAAACCATGCTCATGTTAACCAAGGCTTTCCAAAATAAGTTCTATAAAAAGCCAAACTCCAATAGTCAGCGATACTCGTCTGGTCCGAACAACTACAAGCATAAAGAGAAAGTTGAAGAAAGGAGATCAGAAGAAATGAAGAAGGATGGAGCTGAAGAGACCAAGAAAGAAGAACCGATTAAGTGCTACAACTGTGGTAGACTCGGTCATTTTGCCAAGGACTGCCGCAAATCAAAAGTCCGAAACTCAGACTATTACAAGAATAAAATGCTTCTAACCAAGCAACAAGAGGCTGGAAAAGCATTAATGGCTGAGGATGAATGCTGGCTCGACCATTCGGATGATGAATCTGAAGAAGGAGAGAAGGACGAGACAGCACATCTGTGCTTGATGGGGAAGAACCAGTCAGAACCTGGAGCTGATTCGGATGATGGAGATAATGATGAGGTATGTAACTTAACTAAATTTGATTTACTGAACCAAATGAATGACATGATGTCTAAACTCCAAGAATTAGAGTCGAAACTGAAGCGTGAAAGAGGTGTCATAAATGAGAAAAATCAATCTATACACAAACTTAGTAATGATATTGCTGAGAAAAATGTATTAATTGAAACTTTACACAAAAATATAGACACCAGCGCTAAAGAAAAGACTATAATTCATAAAGAGTTATCTGAAACTGATTCAAAGTTTAAAGAATGTGAGTTCAAATTTAGAGAGATTGCTAAAAGGTACTTTTCTACTTCAAAAGAGAATAAATCTTTAATAGAAAAGGTGAATGCTTTGGAAGAAAAATTACATTCTTTAGGACAAACTGAACACACTATTCATTTGAACAAACCTAAAGAGAAACCTGATACTTGGGGACTTGGTTACAAAAACCCACATCATCTCAAAAAGGTGATATCTGAAGTGCCTGCACTTTATGACTTTGGGTTTATGTTATTGGCTCCTCAACATCAAGAACTCAAACCTTTTTGGACTAGTCTGTCGGAAAAAGATAAAGCCAAGGAATATGATAAAAGAAAGAACACAACTAAAGTTCAACTTCCATTTCTCTATGAGAAGTTGAATAACAGTTATCGTTCTAATACATCAAAATTTCTTTCAAATGATTATTTTGAGAGTTATTCTATTAAAGAGTTGGAGGCTAAACCCATTGAAGGTAAGCTGTACGTTCCTCCCCTCCTTTTGGAAAGTAAAATTTCTGAACTTGAGAATACTCTTTCAGATGAAAGAATGTTGATGGACTTAGAACAAACTGTATTTTCAATAGTGTTCAAAAATTCTAATTTTCCTAAACTCTCCAAAGCTTTAAATTCGGATGACAGATCTGGTTCACTTGATAATGAGCTTAATTTCTTAAACTCTGAAGGTGTTTTAAATAAGTGTGTTTCTCAGTTTGATTTTTCTTCTAAACTTCCTAATCATTCATCTTGTGTTATTAATTCCTTTGGATTACCCAGTGTTTTTGACAAAGGTGAAACATCAACGAAAGTTGATAAATCAGTTTCTGTGAAATCAAAGAAAGCAAAAGGTAAGAAACAAATATCTCATCTTTCACAGAAACCGATCCCCACTGGTAAGCCAAAGAAGAAGCATTCTTTTAATTCTCATCATTCTAACTCTAAAGTTTCACATGTTTCAGATTTGAGAAAGCAAAGGGTTGGAGTTAAGATTGCATGGATACCGAAACAGAAGATAGACGAGAAAGCTAAATCTAGTTCTAGTTTTATTTTGAATAAAAAGACATCTAGTAAAGATGATTTGAGTGTGAATGTTGCTACTTTTAAAAATAATCTTGTTGATTCTCACAAGAAATATTCTATAAAGCAATTATTTCAGTTAGCTCCATCTAGTACTAAAAAGTTTTTAAATTATGGTGAATGTGATTATGCTTCTCGTAGATATTCTGATGTTTGGTATGGTTCATATAATGTTTCATCTTATCATTATCATACGTCTTATCATGCTTCTGGTTTTCAAAGAAAAAGCGGACCCAAATTTAAATGGGTGCCAAAATCAAGTACTAACAGTGGAGGTCCCATTTTTAAATGGGTTCCTAAACCTCTTCTTTCTTGATTTGTTTTGTGCAGACCCGTCATATGTGGTATTTGGATAGTGGGTGTTCCAAACATATGACCGGGCAGAAGAGTATGTTGTCTAATTATAAGGACAAATACTGTGGCACAGATCGTTTTGGGAATGATCAGTTTTCACCTATTCTGGGATATGGTGATGTTGTACATGAAAATCTTACGATCAAGAAGGTGAGTTACGTTGAAGGCTTAGGGCACAACCTGTTCAGCATTGGCCAGTTCTGCGACAAAGATTTAGAGGTTAATTTCAAGGCCAAGACATGTTCAATACGCACTGAAGAAGGAAAAGAACTCCTGGTCGGATCTCGCAAGTCAAACCTCTACACCATCAATTTGTCAAAGGTCCAGGCGGACAATCAGGTATGCCTACTATCAAAGGCCTCGATGCAACAAAGCTGGTTATGGCATCGACGTCTTTCTCACCTCAACTTTCGGTACATCAACAAGCTGGTCAGTGGTAAGCTAGTAAAAGGTATTCCAGAGCTGAAGTATGAGAAAGAACATCTATGTGCAGCGTGTGAAAAGGGAAAGATGAAGAGAGCCCCACACAAACCAAAGCCTGAACCTAGTACCAACTCTCCATTAGAGTTGTTGCATATAGATCTATGCGGTCCTATGTGAACGCAAAGCTTAGGAGGAAAGAAGTATGTGTTGGTTATTGTGGATGACTATACGCGATACACTTGGGTTAAGTTTCTACGGTCTAAAGATGAGACTCCCGATGTTCTCATTACATTTTTGAAGACGACCAAAGTCAATCTGCAAAAACAAGTCAAGATTCTCAGGACTGACAACGGCACAGAGTTCAAGAACAATATAGTTGAAGAATATCTCAAATCGGTCGGGATATCACATCAATACTCTGCTGATCGCACGCCTCAACAGAACGGAGTCGTCGAAAGGCGAAATCGTACACTTGTCGAGGCCGCTCGGACAATGCTCAGCCAATCTGACTTGCCTTTATTTTTGTGGGCTGAAGCTGTATCGACTGCGTGTCACACTCAGAATCGCTCCATGATACACCGCCGATTTAAGAAGACTCCGTATGCGCTGATCAACAACCGCACACCAACCATTAAATATTTTCATGTTTTTGGTTGTACGTGTTATGTTCTAAACGATCGAGAGAATCTGAACAAGTTCAGTGCTAAGGCGGATGAAGGCATCTTTGTTGGTTATTCCTCTACATCGTCTGCATATCGTGTTTATTTAAAGAAGTCGAAGACAGTGATCGAGAGCTTTAATGTTACATTTGATGAGGAAATGGCTTCTGAGCAAATCAGTTCAGAACCCGTCATTACCGGAGTATTAGCTTCTGGACCAACCAGTCCAGGACCTGCATCTCAAGAGAACAAATCAGATGGCGCTTCGTCGTCTACTTCTAATTTATCTTATTTGGATTTATTATTTGAACTGTTCTATGATGAATTTCTTGGTTCTAAATTGCCTAACTCTGTTGTGATTGACAGGATAGAAGACTCGATGACTACTCATCCGACCACTTCCGATATCTCTACTGAATTTGGTTCCCCTATTCAACAAGAAGTTCCAGTTCAAAAGCCTACTCCGACAGTTGAAGTTGTGACCAACAATGCCGATACAGAAGTAGCTGACTCCGTAGGATGTACTGTAAGGACTGATCAACAGATTGACCAAGCTGTACCAACTGCTACTTCTGCAACAACTACTTCAATTGAAGCCCCCATTAATTCTGAAACATCTGAAGGAGATACCAGTGGATTCCTAGATGCGGACAATGATCAACATGCATCTAATCCACTCCCTCATGAACATAAGTGGACCAAAGAGCACCCAATACATCAAATTATTGGAGATCCTTCTGCACCGGTGCAAACTAGGTCTGCAACATCAAATCTATGTATGTATGAATCCTTTCTGAGCAAGATCGAGCCTACACGCATATCTGAGGCCCTTGCCGATTCAGATTGGGTAACTGCGATGCAAGATGAGCTGAATTAGTTTGAAGCACTGAAAGTCTGGAGACTCATACCCAAACCGCAAGTTAAAACCATCATTGGTACGAAATGGGTGTTCAAAAACAAGAAAGATGAAGATGGCACCGTTATCCAAAACAAAGCACGACTTTTTGCCAAGGGATATAGGCAAGAGGAAGGAATAGACTACGATGAGACTTATGCTCCAGTGGCACGTATAGAGGCAATTCGGATGTTCTTAGCCTACGCATCCCACAAGAACTTCACCGTCTATCAAATGGACGTGAAGACAGCTTTTCTGAATGGAGTACTCAAGGAAGAAGTCTACGTCTCACAGCCAGAAGGGTTTGTAAATCCAGATAAGTCGAACCACGTCTACATCTTGGATAAAGCTCTTTATGGACTGAAACAAACTCCTCGCGCCTGGTATGATATCCTATCTCAATTCTTGGTTAAGTCAGGTTTCACAAAAGGTACGGTTGATGCCACTCTTTTTATTAAAAAGGATAAAGGAGATATCATTCTAATTCAAATATATGTGGATGATATTATTTTTGGTTCTACAAATCCTAAGTACTGTAGGAACTTTGCAAACCTCATGGTGTCTCGTTTTCAAATGAGCATGATGGGAGAGATGAATTTCTTTCTCGGATTACAAGTCAAACAATTTTCAACGGGGATCTTTATCAATCAATCTAAATACATTCTGGATATTCTTCGAAAGTTCAAAATGGAAGATTGTAAACCGATTGGTACCCCAATGGCACCCGGTACTAAGATTGGCACCGATCTTTTGGGAAAGGCTGTTGATGTTAGGACTTATAGAGGAATGATAGGTTCCTTAATGTATCTCACTTCAAGTAGGTCGGATATAATGTTTTCTACATGTTTATGTGCTAGATATCAGGCCAATCCTAAAGAATCCCATTTGTCTGCTGTAAAGCGGATTATCAGGTATCTGAAGGGGACTGCAGATCTTGGTCTGTGGTATCCTAAGGATACAAGCTTTGAACTAACATCTTATTCAGACGCATATCATGTTGGTTGCATGTTAGACAGGAAAAGCACCTCGGGTCATATACAATTCCTCGGAGATAAACTAGTCAGTTGGGCTTCGAAGAAGTAATTATATGTCTCCACATCAACGACCGAAGCGGAATATGTAGCTGTTGCTAGCTGCTGTTCTCAGGTCTTGTGGATGAGAACACAACTGCGAGACTATGGATTTCATTTCAATAGAATCCCGATCTATTGTGATTCGAAGAGCGCTATTGCGATTACCGCTAACCCTGTTCAGCATACTAAGACCAAACACATAGATGTCCGGTATCATTTTATAAAAGATAATGTAGAAAAGGGGACAATTGAACTTTACTTTGTAAAAACCGATTATCAGCTTGCGGATTTGTTTACCAAACCTTTAGACGAAAAGAGATTTAATTTTCTTGTCTCAAGACTTGGTATGCTAAATCTTAAGATCTAATCAGTAGTTACCTATTAAAGTTTCTTATTGTATCTCTTTATCATTTCTTTATTATTATTTCCGCATGATACCTGCTTTTTAATAGTTTGTTCATGATCTTAGGGGGAGTGTGAAAAGTATCTTATAGATGATCAATGTTAGTTTGAGGGGGAGCAATTATGAATGCATTGTACTTACTGATCAATGTGTTAGTAGTGCATAATTTTAGGGGGAGCGATCAAGTCAAAGGAGTATGGCGATGACTTCTGATTATTTCTGATCAGAACTCGTGCATTAAGTGTTTTACTGCTTTATGTCATTTCAATTTCAGTGAATAAAGTTACTTTGACTAGACTTTTAGACTGTTGTAGGTTGAGAGATGTTTCAAAGATCATATCTTTATGACTTTAAGCTTGACTTCGCGAGATGTAAGACTGCACTCAAAAGGTATAATTCTTAATCTTTATCTCCTCCATGGTTGAAATAAGGACAACTTTCAATCAGAAGAAAACATGTTCTTCATTGTTCAAACCACTTCCCAATTCTCAAAAAGATTTCTTGATTTGGAAGTGTGATTTTAAATGTTTTCTTCTTCATCATTGAGCCTTAACTGATAAAGTTAAATCACCTGAGAATCTTATGCTTCATAGGAAAACATGAGATCAGTGTGCTAGGACTTAAGTGAACTTCTATGGATTCACGTTAACCAGTGTTTCCTACCCAAGAAGTTAATCCTGTAGTGAAAGAATGTGAGGAGTCAAACAAGAAATGAGTGTGGGATGTGTGATGAGGGACAATATTAAAAGAGAGTTTGGTTAGCTGTGAGCTTAAAGATTAAAAGAAAGAGGGTGAGAGATCAGAGTAAAAGAATTTTTAAACTCTGCACCAACTACTTTCTGAGACGGGCAGCCACATGTCTAATGCTTCACAATTCTTTGGTAAACATTATTGAAACAGACAACTAGCCCATGCCAACTCTTGACTTTACCCCACCATCTACTCATTTTCTTCTCAACAAGAAAATGTTTCTTTTTTAAAGGGGACGCAGCACATATGCTATCTGATTTTCATTTGGAAAATCTGGATATTGAAAAGAAGGTAGTCTGCCCCACCTTCACACTTCACTAATGCACATTGAGTTTTTGTTTGACTACTTGTCTTAGTGGTTTACACTTATTTGAGCCTTATAAGCAAACATCATCTGCTTAATTTATTCTATCACTTGCACGAACACACAAAGAATTTGTTTCTTTGTCATAACGTTCATAGAAATTGCCTTTGTGGTGTTTCGATGATTGAATGGAAGCCCTGGGGGAGTGAACATCATAAAAGTTCCTTTATATTGTGTATTTGTTACACACAGTGACTTTGTGTTACTGACAGGCAATTTTAACTGGTTCATTTGTTGATTCAGGTGTTCCCTTTCATATCTATCTATTTTGTCTAGATTTGTAAAGATCTGGATGAACATCTTAATGAATTGACGGATAATCAGTGGTTCTGTTTGCAACATCAATAGTGGAAGAAATTTCTTGAAGACACGTTTTGATGAACTCTTTGCTCTTTTCATCAAAAAGGGGGAGAAGCGTCAATCAAGAAATGTGGAGATCAAAAGTTTTTGAAAGAATTTCTGAAGATATTATGAAGTTTTGCTGCTTTGAAGAAATTTTCTTTGAAGATGATTTGTTAAAGTATTCCAAGCTGAAACTGGAGATAATTTCTTTCCAAAAGATATTCTCATCGATTGGGGAGATTGCTACATTCTGAAGACAAAGAGGAAGATTACATTTTCTGAGCTTAAAGAATGATCTTGACCCAAAGGGGGAGATTGTTAAAGCACATATTTACTAGATTCAAGATCATAATTATCTGAAGATGGAAATCTGAAGTTAAAGCTGACAAAGTCGTCTCAACAAATAGTCTAGGGTCCTTTTGTAATAAATAGTCAAAGTCTGTTTACGTATTTTATTTATTAGTTAGTTTTAATTTTAGTTAAATTAGTTTGTTTTAGGTTGTTGGGCCAAGCATTGCAAAGCCCATTACAAAGCCTTGCAAAGTCCATTAGGCTTATGGCCTATGTATAAATATGATTAGGTTAGATTAATTAGAGAGGGGAGTTAGAGATCTTAATTAGAAAAATCAATATTGAGAGGGTGTTATTGTTGGTGTGGCGCCGTGAACAAGACAGAGAGAAGGGAGAATTCGATTTCAATTCTGTAACCCATTGAATCGTTTGCTTAATCAATATCAGGTTTGATTTATCGTATTGTTTATGTGATTGCTTGTTTGAATGATTGCATATTGGGACACACACTCTCTCTCTACTTTCTCTCTCTAGAATATGAAATATGATTCTCCAAGATACGCACACAATTAGGTTCTCAATATTACAACGAAAACAATGGTATTTATACTACCTATATATTACAAGGAACACACAACTAACTACCATGACATTAGTTGACTTTGACTTTCCACTTTGATAACTTTGACTTTGACTTGTAATCTTGAGGCTTTGACTTGAGCTTTTGACTTTCAGTCTAGATGATCTTGAAGACAACAATCTATGCTCTAACATTCTCCCCCTTTGGATTGAAGATCATCTTCAAAAACAAATTCATCTTTAAAACAAATTCTCTCCCTTTGATTCAAAAACAAGTGATCTCCCCCTTTGGATAAACTTGCACTTATCTTCAAATGAATTTCACTTTAAAGCACGTTCTCCCCCTTTCAAGAACATTCTCCCCTTTTGGGACAAAAACTGATCTTCTTAGGCAATCAACATTCTCCCCCTATTGAGATGAATTCTTGTGATCTTTAATATTCTCCCCCTTCCCCCCCCCCCCCCCAAAGACTTTGACAAACATCATCATCTTTAGCAAAGAAATTATCTTCAGTTGTAGCTCACTTATCTCTTTCAAAACAATCTTCAAAAACAAATCTTGAACTTTATCCACAATTTCTTTCTTATTTCTTGACTTTCCCATAGCTTCTTTTCCATTTCTTGACTTTCTCATTTCCTGAATCTTTCCCATAACATCTTATCTATTTCTTGACTTTCTTCCCAAAAACAATTACAAACTGTTCACCATACAACTTTTCTTGTATATATTTCTCCCCCTTTTTGATGATGTAAAGCATAGAAATCATCAAAACTTTCAGCAAGAAATGTTATGAACGTTTTTCTGACCACTGATCTTTCCAAATGAGCTTCTGAACCATCCGTCAATTCATAATGTATTCATCCGAATCTTTGCAAATATAGACAAGTAAGAGTGAAAACCTAAATCAACAAATGAATCAGTTAAGATGACTGTAAGTAGCACTAAGCCACTTTGTGCAACAAATGCACATTCGAAAGGAGCATTTTGATAGACACTTCTCCAGGGCTTCCATTCAATTATCGAAAAATCACAAAGAAATTTTCTATGAATGTTAAGACAAGAAAACGTATTCCTTATATGTTCGTGCATAGTGTAGAATGATTGAAGCTACTTAGGATTTTCCAATAGGATCAAAACGTGTAAACCATTGAGACAACAATAGTAATACACAGACTCAATGGTGCATGATCGAAGGTCGAAGGTGGGGCAGACTTCCTTCTGTTTCAATATCCACATCTTCCAAATGAAGACGAGATAGATTAAGTGTTGCGTCCCCAATCAAACTTGAAACATCTTCTTGTTAAGAAAAAGATGAGTAGCTGGTCAGGTATAAAGCAAGAGTTGACATGGGCTAGTGCTTGTTTCAATGATGTCCACGAAAGAATTGTGAAACAACAGTAATGTGGCTGCCTGGGTCAGAAAGTGGTTGGTGCAGAGTTCTGATATTCTTTTAACTCTGTTCTCACACCTTCTTTCTTTTTAACATTTAAGCTTACTTCTAACCAAACTCTCTTTTACATTTTACCTCATCACACACCCACACTCTGATATTGACCCTTCACCTCTCGATCACTTAAGGATAACTTCTTGGGTAGGATACATTGGTTATCGTGAATCTGATTTAACTTTTTATATTAAAACACAATAATATGAAATACATGTCAGATAGATATATGCTCAATGAGATAATCATGAAGATTTGAGCATTTTAATCATGAAAGATTTTCTCAAAAACAAGTGAATTGAAAGAATGAAATGAATACAAAAGACTTGTTTGAGAATATGACATTGTATTGAAAAGATCAAATATGAATGATATATCAATAAAAGCTTAGGTTATTAAAAATTGAATGTTGTCTATACGAATCAAATATAAATATTCTTGAAAGAAACGCTTTGAATGAAATGAAAACGCTCAAATATCAATGAAATACAAAACGGGGTGTCTTACCACTGAAAAATAGTTTCATTTTGAGACATGGTAAGAACATAGTCAACAAAAGATACTAAACCGGTGTGTGTGAATACTTGACAGTATATGAAAAAATATAATACACAAGTATTTATCTTTGGAAACACACGGTTAGTTAATCATGAAAGTGCATAAAATGAAAACATTTAAAATCACACTTCTGAATTCATGAAATCTGTTTAAGAATCGAGAAATGGTTTGAACATTTAGAAACATGTTTTCATATATGAAAGTTGTCCATATTTCAACACAATGAGATTAAGAGTAGAATAATCCTTACGCTCAGCATTAATCTCATAAAGTCAGCTCCAAAGTCATGATTAATATGATCATGTAAATTCCCGCTCAAAATCTGCAAGCAGTCAAAAAGTTATCAAAGCAACATAGTCTTATTGAAAAATAAAGACATAAAAGTAGTAAAACATTTAAGAACGAGTTCTGATCTGATGTAATTAGAAGTCATTTACTCCCCCTGAAATATTGCATTCACAATATTTGTCAGTAAGGATGATATGTACTCCCCCTTGAAGGTTGATCATCTCTTAAGTATGAGTCATAAACTTTTGTGTTTAGACGTCAAACGTGATCTTTGAAGCACGAGTCCTAGACTGCTTTGTTTAAAAGTCAAACTCTTTGACATTGAAGTCCGAGTCCTTAGTTGATTTACTCAGAAGTCTATCTTCGTAACATTGAAGAACGAGTCTTGAACTGTGTTATCCAAGAGCTATGGTTCCTTTATCCCCCTAGACTTGAGGTGCCTGCAACACAGATGGATCTTTTGGCTTTTGTACCCACTGGTATTTGGGTCCAGTTTTGTTAGTTGCAGTTCTATTACGAGTAATATAATAAGAACCATACCAGTAATTAGCATAATCTTTACCAACAAAATCATTTGAGCCACAGTAAGAATAGTTAATCTTCTTTTGTGCTAACCTAATTAATTCATTGACAGTGTAAACAAGATCAGGTTTACCTCTTTGCACATTGTTCTTCTTGGCATTGAGTGTATGCACAAATGATTTTTGATCATTATTCTTCTCATCAAAAGCTGCTTTCACTCTCCATACGAACTTCTCATTACCATTTCTTCTTGTAAATGTACCTGAACCATCAACATTCCTATCATAGAAAAGGTTAGCAGTACGAATCTGATCTTTAGAATTAACTAACCTTTTTGTAGAAACAGTTTTATGATGTGAACTTGCTGTTGTCTCATCTCTAGGTGTTTGAATAATTAACTCTGGAGTCTTCTGCTCAGTCAAAACCACCTTAGAGACAATATCTCAAGTTCTGTTATCTTGGAAGATAAATTGTTCCTTTCCTTGGTGAGTAGGTCAATCTTTTTCTGAAATTTAGACTTCGTGTTCTGCTCTTTCATTGCCTTTGTTGAAAGTTCAGATAACTTTCTTGTCAGCTTCTTAATCTCTGTCTCAAAAACCTCCCTTTCTTCTTCAAAATCTTGCTTGATATTCTTTCTTTGATCAGATATTTCTTTGAAAAATCCAACATTTTTCTCCTCAACTACCTTCTTCTCCTTTGCAAACTTCTCCCTTTTGATGATGATCACTTTCTCAAAATCTGAAACTTGTGGAGAAAGCTTTGCACATTTTAGATCAACTACCTTCTTCTCTTCGAAAGTCTTTCTTGAGAATTCGGAAAATTTATGTGCAAACTTTTGCCTTTCATTTGCAAATCCTTTCTTTTCTTTTACAAATTCATCTCTATCTTTGGCAATCTTTTGTTCCAACTCAGAAACCTTCTTTCTCAGCTCTGGACTAGCACTTTCTAAACCCTTTTTTGTCTCCTCATTCATCTTGACAAAATCTTCTTCCTTGATTTAGACAATCTCAGATTCCAAATCTGAAATCTTCAATTTTAATTCAATATTCTCAACTTCCAAACCTTGTACTATTTCCTCATTTTTCTTGATAGCATTTCTCTTGAATCTCACAATCTGGTCTTCTAATTCAGAGATTTTCCTTTTCAAATTAGTGTTTTCACTTTCTAACATTTTTTACTTCTCTTCATTTCTCTTGCTATTATCAGTCTTTAACTCTGAAATCTTCTTCTTTAGATCAACATTTTCAATCTCTAAGACTTTTACTTTCTCTTCAAATATCTTTAACTTCTCTTCTCTCTATTTCTTTTTATTTCCAACACGAATTAAGCTCTTGTTGAGTCGATCATTATCTTCTCTCAAGCTTTCGATGATACGCGTATGTGTTTTCTTTTGATCTTCAAGTTCTGACATCTTACGTTTCTGATCTTTCTCTTGACGTTGTTCAGTGGTATATTCCTCAACAAAGAAATAATCATCAATTATTCCTGACAACACTTGCACAAATAATTGTTAACAAAAATCAGAAAATTTTGATCACACTCAAAAATTTGTCCCCCTCCATAGACTTAGCACGGGGGTATGGAATTCTAATGCCAAAGAAAAAATCATGTTTTTGCTTCTCAAAATTTGTCTAAGTATGGAATTCTCATGCCAAAGAAATAACTTTTCGCACAACATACATAATTCGCACACCAAAGGATGCGAATTCTTGCTTTTCGCACGCTTAAGGATGTGAATTCTCACTTCACGCACGCTGAATGATGCAAATTTTAAGCTTTTAACATAAGGAAGTATGTGAATTCAAGACTTGAACTTTTTTAGACTTTTGAGCTTTTCGCACGTAGAAGATGTGCGAATTCTGGACTTAGAAAAACTTACAGACTTTGAGATGCGAATTCTTCAAATTTCGCACGTAATGGGATGCAAATTTGAGCTTTTCGCACACTGCTCTATGGGAATTTCACATTTTCCGTATACAGTACGATGCGAAAAGTTCCCATAGAATATTGAAAAATTCACTTTTCGTATCTCAAGTTATGCGAATTCTTCCGTTTCGTACGAAGCTTTGTGCGGATTCTGTCCTTTGTTTTTCTCAATCACTCAGTGCCATGCGAAAACTTCAAGAACATGCGTGCTCTTCACTGTGGATGCGAATTTCTCAGATCTCGAACCAAAAACTTCAAATTCAACCTCAAATCAATCCAATACTTCAAATCAATCCATGAAACTTTGTCAATTTGATCTTGATCACTTTTCGAACAGGTTACAAACAAAAAATATCAAACAAAATCAACAAAATTACAAAATCAATCAAAATACAGTACGTTTACAAGTTCCTACCACAAACAACCAAAACTCCAAAATTCACACAATCTGTTGTAAATTGGACAAAATGATACAAACAAAACTTGTTCCAAACATAAAATCGAGTACAAATGAATCAATTTCAGATCAAAAACATCTCTATTCTGCGAAATCAGAATATGCACAGTGCGTTTGCGTGTTCAACAAAAATCTTCAAATTTGATCTTGATTTCTGATTTTCGTCTGCTTTGATACCAATTGTTATTCCCAGATTATGCAAGATTATCAAGATGAACAATGGAACTCAATGAAATCTCATATGCCATTGATATGATCTTCAAAGTTTACAATCACTCTCTCTCTCTCTACTTTCTCTCTCTAGAATATGAAATATGATTCTCCAAGATACACACACAATTAGGTTCTCAATATTACAAAGAAAACAATGGTATTTATACTACCTACATATTACAAGGAACACACAACTAACTAGCATGACATTAGATGACTTTGACTTTACACTTTGATAACTTTGACTTTGACTTACAATCTTGAGGCTTTGACTTGAGATTTTGACTTTCAATCTAGATGATCTTGAAGAGAACAATCTATGCTCTAACGGAGAGCCAATATTCTATCTCTACTTCAAGTACCATCTTTCATATTGTACTTGTACTTGTCTTTGTAGTAGTCTTGATCTTTGATCATTCTACCTTTGCAGTTGGCAGATAAATGACCTGGCTTTCCACACCTAAAACATCTTCCATCATTTTGGTTAGTAGGAAGAGCATTACCTTCTGGTTTCTGAGATGGTTATTGAAAGTATCTCTGTGGTTGATGATATTGTTGTGGTTGTCTCTGATATTGAACAGGCTCTTGGTATGAGTACTGAATGGACTTCTGATCACTGAAATGTGTTGATCTTGGTTCTACACGGTGTCCATCCTTTTGAAATCCTCTTCTATCTCCTCTGCTATCTCCATCATCTCTCCTCTTCTCAAATACCTTTTTTCCAAATCTTTTGTTAAACTAGTGAGTGATTAAAGCAAGATATTAAGCGAAGGCATTTATGTCCTCATCTTCTTCATCATCTGAGTCTGACTCTTTGCCTTCTTCTGCAATCATGGCTCTTTTTGACTTCATCTTTGAATCTTTTTCAGAAAACTTTTCTTTTGATCCTTTTGATTTTTTGGTTTTGCCATCATTAGGATTTTCTTCGGAAACACTTTTGTCTTTGGACATTAAATCAAGAGGTCCACCCAAGGAAGTTTTGCTCTTTTGTTTAACAACCTCCTTTTCTTGAGCCACAAGTGTCCCATAAATGTCTGTAAGTGTCCATGATTCAAGATTTTGATTTGCTTGATGTGACATAGACAGCTGTAGCCATTCATCATTTAAGCTTTTCAAGAAAAGTACATTATTTTCCTTTTTGAATCTTATGACCCCACATTTTCTGCATTTATTGATCAAGACGTTAAACCTAGTATATGTTGTAAAGTTTTTTCAGGTAGAGATTTAAAGTCATGATACTCATTAATGCATTATGTCCTTCTATTCTTTTTGGTTTTAATGCCTCCTTCAAGTTGATTTACAACTGGTCCCAAATTTCTTTTGCAGTGACACATGAGTCCAGTTCTTGAAAGATGTCATTTTGGGATGGCCATGATTAAAAGTCTAATAGGTTTTGAGTCATTCTCCATTTTTGACAGTTCTTCATCAGTAAACCCAGTTGTCTTTTTCTCAAAGTATGCAGGAATTTCTACAGTTGTTGCTGTAGCAGGAACTCTTGGAATCAAAACCATTGGTTGGAAAGGTCCATGAGTGACAGATCTCTTAAGATCTTTGTCCATTCCTTCAAGAAAATTGACCATCCTAATCTTCCATTGAGGATATTCATCTCTCAAAAGAGTAGGAGGTTTTGTTAAAGATCCGGCCAGTAGCATAAATGGCACTAATACTTGAGTTTGCCATTTTTAGATGATAAAGATAGTTTTAAAAGAGATGAAGCTTGAGATCTTGAAGCTGAAGTTATTAGCTTCCAACAAGATAGAATACTATGACTAGTTTTCAAACCTGGAACATATAATGCTCTTGAGTAAACAGCAGTTTAAATGAACATGCACAGAAATGAAAACTGAATCACAAGACAAGAATCAATCAGAGGAAACCAGATTTGATCTTTTGATTTAAGAAAATCAAAGAGGCTCTAATACCAATTTGTGGATCCCGGATTCTTGCTTAATGATTTAAACAAATAAACATAGGAAATTATAGCGGAAGCAAAGATTGTTTAAACCATATTGTTTGATTCATACTCATAGTAAAGAAGATATACCCAAAGTATAAATAATGAACAAGCCAAATATTCACTTGATAATAATTTAGATTATCAAGAACACCATAAAGGTGGTTTAAATCTTACACAGTCTTCTTGTACAATTCACAGTACAAAAGAGTATTTCTTTTTACAAGTAGGTAAAGGAAAAGAACACTTCTACACAATGAGATGCACGCCCTATTTATAGAACTAAAAGGTGAACATTGTACTTTCCTGACAAAGAAGACATGCGTGAACAGTAATCTACCTAAAAGGTAAATCTTATCATTAGATGATGTGTCTTCTAAGCTTGCACCAATACTTGTAAAATCTTAGCATTAACTTCAGAGATAATGTCTTCAGAGCTCTGATGTAGTGTCTCTGATGAAGCTATCTCTGATATCTTTTGCGTTGAGTATTCTATCTCTGAAATGACTTCAGAGGGGTCTTGCAATCTCTGTAGCTATCTTTGGAAGTCCTCTAGAAAAGACTTAGAATATTGTCAATACTTTTACATTTAGAATTCGGGATAACAACACTAGCACTTTAGCCGAGCACTTTCGCATAGAAAAAAGTAGCCCACGATACACTTTAGGCAAAAGTGACACGAAGTGACACTGTCACTTTCGCATGTCAGTCTCGCAGTCGGGGTGCAGTGCATAAATCCGATTTTCAGCTTCTTTCTTCATTTGGTCATATCTTTCTCATCTCAACTCCGATTTTGACGATTCTTTTTTCTCTGGTTTTGTTTCTGAGATCTTTTCAAGGATATATTGTTAGTTTTAGGAAGATCCAAGAGTATTTGGTAGTGAAGTGGAAGCAAAGATCAAGAGCTCATCCTCATCACCTCCATCTTATAATAAATTTAGGGTTTTCTAGGTTTTCACCAAAACCTAAGTGGTGAGTTCATCCTCTTAGTTTCTAAACTTTATTATGAGTTATAAAGCTCCATTTATGACTTCCATGTGTTTATGTTTCTCAAATTTTGGTTTGGAGGATTTTGGGGAAGTTAGGTCAAAACTAGGGTTTTGGTCAAAATGGAGATTTTGATATAAAACGTTTGGGGAATGATTCTAAGGGGCTGTTTGTTTACCTATTAATGTTTCCATTAAGAGGAATCCTCTAAATCGTTAAGAGGTAAATCTTGTTTGGCAAAACAAATCCTACCTCATAATGGTTCCAAAACCCTCTGAATGATTTTGTATCTTGACCCTGCTTTAATCATTCAGAGCCTTAATTTCATTCTGAACAATTAGCAAATAACCATATTTCTGTTCGCACTATATCATAAGAGCCTCTTAATCATTCTGACCACTTAATCATTCTGCACCAAATCATTCAGCAACAGCCAAACAACCCCTAAGTGTTTAGATATCTATATTTATGTCTGGAAAACTTGTGAATCTAGTGTTTGGAGGAATTGCTTGTGGATTCAAGTTTCTTAAAGGAGCTCATACTGGGTAAAATCTAAATTTAGCCTAAATCTAGCAAGGTGAGTTCAAGTTGATTTGTGAAAACGTTGTACATGCCAAAAATGTCCATTTTAAAGTGTTTATGTGTTTTACTTGATAATTATCAAATGTTGGAATATTTGATGAGTTTTACTTATTTGGGATATTTGGTTTTATAAATCTTGTGAAATACCCACATTTGGGAGTTTTGGGCATTTTGATAAATAAATCATGAGTGTAAGTATTTTAATGATTTATCTTATGATTGAAGATCCTTTAGTATAAATGCGCTTTAAATGTGTTTTGGGTGAAATATTTGTTCTTGTGTTATGAGACGTTTTGAAAGAATAAATGGTATAATTTCATTTGGAAAATGATTTGTCTCAATCTAAAGTTGTGTTTGAGATATCCATGTCTGTGGAGCATGTTTTTGCATAAATGTAGGTCATTTATGTTTTATTGTATTTTATGACGTTTACAAATAGTCAATTGGTTGGTTGAGCTTATGGCTCGGTTTTTGACTCTGTTGGGTGTTGGGGGCACTTGTCCAATTTTGACAGCTCAATGTAGAGCTTTGATTTTGATTTGCATCTATTGCATCTTATTTGAGAATCACATGTTTTGAATACGCTAGTTCATTCATTTGGAGTCATCTAATGTTTTAGACTGTAATGCATTGGATCCATATGCATAAGAGTCAGTCAATTAGTTTAATTAGGACATTTATCCTTGTTTTGGAACTGGTGATATTTATGGTTAACGGGGACTCGAGGTGTAGATCGTAGGTGGTTGAACTTCATGACCGTGTAACCTTTAGTAAAGGACTCGAGGTATAGATCGTGGGTGGTTGAACTTGATGTCCGTTCATTATGGCTAGACATGGGGCCTTAATTATTGGGAACTTGAGCTATAGATCGTGGTGGTTGAATGCGATAACATTGTGCCCCATAACGCTTAAATTCTAGCAAGTGAGTCCTTCTTAGACTATTGGGAGCTTGAGGTATTGATCGTGGGTGGTTGAACTCGATAACCTTGGTGCTATAATAGAAGCTCCATAACATTATATGTGACTTACTTTGTGTTTCGGCACATTATATGGAATCGGGTTTCCCCGTCACCGAAAGGTGTTGTTTTGAGTATTAAGTTTTAGTATCCACGTTTTCGGTGACGTTTTATATATATGGATTTTTATCCATGATTTATGGGTTGAGTATTATGCTCCATTCGTGTTTTGGGTGTTTTAGGATATAAAGTTTTATCCATGTTTTCATAAATTGGAAGTTTGATTTCTATTTATGTTGTGAGTAAATTTTGGATTGCATCACTTTATGAAAGAAAGTTTTGCATTTGGGCGTTCATCTTTAAAAATGTGTGTTATTGGAAAACGGGTCGTTTTCATAGTTAAAGTAAATCATTTTAAAATATCATGATTTAAGTTACATTCTTTCCTTTTAACGATATATTTATTCATGTTGAAACTCTTGAACTCAGTAGGTGTTAGCCTAAACTTTTTATTTGTCGACATGTGCAACAGGCTCTAGTTGGGTATAGTTCTACTGACACTGTGAAGAGATGAGTGTTAGTTATGTGCTCGAGAACTGGATAGCTTGGTGAAGTCTTCCGCGTTTACTTTTGGAAATAGCAACTTGTATTGGGGTTAAGTAACACCCGCCATTATTTAGTCCTGGCATGTGACTTAAGTTATTAAATGTTGGTTTAATTTTATATTTTTAAAGTTGAAGTATTTCCAAAGATGGGTTTGTAGAAAGGATTTTATCTTTTATCTGGTTATTTTATCGTTTAGTTGCTCTTTCCAAAATTGAGGGTGTTACATTAACAATGGCGACTGACAAATTGCTATCACTCCATATATGGATGTATGTGTATAACACCAAAAAGGATGCATATACCATTATATATGCCTACTTTTGGTACATGGTACTAAAAATAATAGAACATAACAAAATGTACTGTTCCATATATGTCATGGGATTGGACAAAAATTCATTATTCCACGTTTGACGCTACATGGGACAAGGACAAGAACTGGGACAGGGTGGCAAAAATGGCTATTTTTTATTCCACCAAATAGATGGAACAAGATGGGACAACGATGAAACAACAACAAAAATCTTACTAATCTACACTCATTTAATATAACTCTAATATGGTATTTGTTTTAATGGCCACCGATGCTAATCCCCGTCACCACCACCAGCGACTATTAATGGCACCCACCACCGACCATCATCAGCCACCTCTACCTCTACCTCCTCCTATGTAACAACCTCTTCCACAACCTCCGTCGGCTACCGTCCACCACTACCACCGTTAATTATCTCCACCTCTAACATAACCACCACTACTACTACCACCTCTACCTCCACCATTGTCTACCATTTTTGTGTCCTCAATCACCATTGTCCATTAGCACCATCGCCTCTACCTCTACCACCATTGTCACTACAACAACCTCCATCGCGCCTTCACTAATACATAAGGATCTTCCAAACCAAATAAAGCATATTTATTCTTTTATACGAATAAGGTTTTTTTGAACTATCATCAATTATATCAAATTCGTCATCAAATTTGGTTCTATTATATACATATGTATTTATGTATATGAAAATTGTATAAATTAGATTATTTATATATTTACTTGATTTGTATCATTTATAACTATTATATGATATTTAAATCATCAAACAAATTTTAGGGCAACTTGTCTAGTCATATCCTATCCGGTCTTAGTCATATCCTATCCGGTCTTAATCATATCAAATACCAAACAGACAACTTAATTGTCCTGTCCAGTTATGCCCTCTTGATTTATATCTTGTCTTTTCCAATCATGTTACATAATCACGATCATAGGATAACATTTGTTTATTGTTTTCTTTATTACTCATAACATATTATTTATCAATATACACCTCAAAGAAGGATTATGCAATATAATATAAAACCAAGAAAGGAGAATATGGTTCTACTACAAGATGCAGAGAGAAACTAAAGAGGTTTAAATTGACCTTTTGTTCTACCATTAAATTTCTCCTACTTTAACTATTGACCCCATAATAAATAGTTATCATCCTTCCAATGTCATCATCCATCTTCCATTCAAAATACTATTAACATTTATTAGCTAGTTGATCAATCCTTCAACCCTTTGCTTTTTTTCACCTTTCCTTCCACTTCTTCCTCCAATCATTATTATTCCATGCATCATGTTTTCCCAGGAGAGAAGAAGGGAAGGTGTTTGCCTTTTTATCCTAAATCTGGTTTCATAAATTATCTTTTTGGTTGGAAACCAGATCAAATATTCAAAGAATAACAACTTGGAGAAAGGCCATAATTAAAGATGAATGATCTTTTCTCTAGTTCTTTCAAGCAATCCCAAGATGTCAAAACACAGTCTTATCTTGATGTGGAGGCCGGTGGTGGTGCTGCCAATGACACGGTGGATCTTGATAAGTTCTTCCATGATGTTGAGGATGTTAAAGATGACATGGCCGGTGTCGAGAAACTGTATAAAAGGCTACAGGAATCAAACGAGGAGAGTAAAACGGTTCATAATGCCAAAACGATGAAACAACTTCGAGCCAAAATGGACTCAGATGTGGAGCTGGTATTGAAACGTGTCAAGATCATTAAAGGAAAGCTTGTGGCCCTTGACAAATCGAACTTGGATCATCGAAAGACTCCTGGTTGTGGCCCTGGGTCATCGACTGATCGAACTAGAACATCCGTTGTTAGCGGTTTGGGCAAGAAGCTCAAGATCATGATGGACGACTTCCAGGCGTTACGGACCAAGATGAATGAAGAGTACAAAGAGACCGTTGGGAGAAGGTATTTTACGATTACAGGCGAGAAAGCGAACGATGAATTAATCGAGAATCTGATATCTAGTGGTGAAGGCGAAGATTTCCTTCAAAAGGCTATCCAAGATCAGGGTCGAGGACAAATTATGGATACAATCTCAGAAATCCAAGAAAGACATGATGCTGTGAAAGATATAGAGAAGAATTTGATCGAACTCCACCAAATCTTTTTGGACATGGCGGCGCTGGTCGAAGCCCAAGGACAACAGTTGAACGACATCGAGAGCCATGTGGCTCATGCGAGTTCGTTTGTTCATCGTGGAACCGAGCAATTAGTGGAATCCAAGGAGTTGCAGAAGAGCTCGAGGAAATGTACTTGCATTGCCCTTGCCCTCATTCTTGTCTTAATAATCGTTGCAACGTACCCTATATGGTTCCCATTAATTATGCGTCCATAGAATATATATTGGTTCCAAGTTTCCAATCTCAATAATTCTATTCTTAGACTTGGTGTTGCTATTTTGTTATTATGTATAGTGTAAGGACCATGTTAGTATTTTTAGTTTTAGGTATATATTAATTAGTTTCATCTTCTTCTTTTGTACTATTAATGTTCTTCTACATTGTTTTATGAGAGAAAATCATGCTATAGCTTTCAATCTTGTGTTCATATTCATCAATAGTTAAATCTTTTATCAATTTCCTATTTTTGAAGGACTAATAGTGACGCAGCGTAGGTTTGCGGAATGATCGACAAGCGTCTAAACCCTTTTACGGTTGAGAATTACGACGCGTAAAACTCGAAAACTCAAGAGAATACTCTCTAAAATATAAACTTTATTGATTAAAACTTGAATGATAATGAAACCTAGCTATCCTATTTATAACTAAAACTAGGAAAAAGATAAATACCGAAATTATATTAAAACTAAAGATAATTAAAAGAAATTAAATGAACTTAATCCTAATTTAACTAGGAAAGATAATTAAAAAGGTAAAAAGATAATAAAGATAATTATCAAAAATAAAATATGGCATGAATGGCATAAGGAGTATGTATGCATAAGGAGTCTTCATGCTATGGATGGCCTTCTCACGTCCAAACAGTGTCCCGCGTGAGTTTCATGTGGGTTAGACCACATGCAACTCACTTGCAACTCACTTTGGTTTATGTGGTGAGTTCCATGTGGGTTAGGCCACATGTAACTAGCACCAAACTCGCTTCGACTGTTGTTTGCAATTCTCAATTTGTTACTCTTTCGATGCCAAATTCCGAGTCTCTTGCGAGCTCATTTTTTCTTTCGATCCCGTTTCCCTCTTTTCCAATTACTTTCGAAAATTCTTATTAACTCCCAAATTCTCCTTGTATCAGTCACCCTCACTTGAAAAGAACTCGTCCTCGAGTTCACTTGAAAAACGTCTTCCTCCGACTCGTAGAACATTCTTTTCTTCGAAATAATTGGATCCACATCCCGATTTTCAAAATTCAAAAAATTTGGTCAGTTTTCAAATCCAAACTGAGGTTGCCGTGATCGTCTCCATATGAGCGATATTTTATCAAATTCAAAAGCGTAAGGGATTAAATTAATTTTACCGGGATTTGTTTTGGTTTGAACCGGAGCTTTGGGTGCGGTAATAATTGAAGTGTCACCTTCGGAATCACCGTTCTTGATTTTTTGTGACAACGCTTTCGTTGGCTCGAGAATGTCTTCCACTATCTTGCTTTCGGTGTCTTCGGTGACTGGTCCGAGATCTACTTTCGACACTTTGTCCTCGATAACAATTTCTTGTTGTGACTTGGTCACAACTTCATCTTCAACTTTGTCCGGCAATACTTCGTCGTCTTGTTTCGATGGCTCCTCCATAATGGGTGGTTGTCTGACCAGAGAAGTAACCGAACCGATAGTACGGTTGTTGATGTTGCTCTTCTTGTTGGTGCCTACATCGAGTCTATCAACCGGAGTCACGGCGATCTTTTGGTCACCACAATGGAATAGTACGAGGTCGTATCGACGCTTGTAAGTGGCATGATTGTCGAATTGTCACGGTCGGCCCAATAGAATGTGGCAAACATCCATATCAAGGACATCACATAGTACCTCTTCTCGATAGTATTTTCCAATTGAGATGGGTACTCAACAAGTTTTTGTAACTTTAACTTGAAACCCGTTCTTGATCCACCCAAGAGAATAAGGACGTTCATGGGGTTGAGTGGGTAGATTAAAGTAATCGACCTATTTTTGGGATACTAGATTTTCGAAACTCCCGTTATCAAAGATGAGGATACATACCTTTTTGTGAACGGAGCAATGCGATCGAAAAAGATCTTCGTGTTGGTTTTCTTCCTTTGACGAAAGAAGTATTCGTTGAAGTACGATATTAATTTTTTCTTCTTCCTCCTTTTCGGATTCGGAACTTGAGAGATCGACCCGGTTACGGTTGTCATTGCATGGCGCCATATCTGGTCCTTCAAACCTATCTCTACTCCCACGGTTGTCGTTGACGATGTTTGGTTGAAGCCTGTTAACAGCCGCTGTCAGATTAGTAAGTGATGTGGATAAGGCCACATTCATCTCTACTAAACCCGCTTTGGTAGTTGGCTGTCGATCTGCAATTGTTAGTGAAAAGACAGGTGAATCCTGCTCTGATACCAACTAACGCAGCGTAGGTTTGCGGAAGGATCTACAAGCGTCTAAACCCTTTTACGGTTGAGATTTACGACGCGTAAAACTCGAAAACTCAAGAGAATACTCTCTAAAATATAAACTTTATTGATTAAAACTTCAATGATAATGAAACCTAGCTATCCTATTTATAACTAAAACTAGGGAAAAGATAAATACAGAAATTAAATTAAAACTAAAGATAATTAAAAGAAATTAAATGAACTTAATCCTAATTTAACTAGGAAAGATAATTAAAAAGGTAAAAAGATAATAAAGATAATTATCAAAAATAAAATATGGCATGAATGGCATAAGGAGTATGTATGCATAAGGAGTCTTCATGCTATGGATAGCCTTCTCACGTCCAAACAGTGTCCCGTATGAGTTTCATGTGGGTTAGACCACATGCAACTCACTTTGGTTTATGTGGTGAGTTCCATGTGGGTTAGGCCACATGTAACTAGCACCAAACTCGCTTCGACTGTTGTTTGCAATTCTCAATTTGTTACTCTTTCGATGCCAAATTCCGAGTCTCTTGCGAGCTCGTTTTTCTTTCGATCCCGTTTCCCTCTTTTCCAATTACTTTCGAAAATTCTTATTAACTCCCAAATTCTCCCTGTATCAAATAGCATCGCGTCAAATGACTTGAGAAAATTCGAAATCTAATTAGATGATTAGTCTCGTAGTTAACAAATTCAAATTACATAATTGTAACTAGGAGAGGTTGTTTATAATACTAATTAACGCTTACCCGTAAGTGTTTATCGGCTCATTTTTATCTTGTCAGATGAACATGACAAGGATTGAAACTATTCTTACCCAGTAAGAACAATGACAAGGACCGATAATCTTACCTGGTAAGTGAGAGTGACGACTCTTACCCGGTAAACACTTACTATCGGATAAAAATGTTGCATACGATGTTGTTTAAATGGATTGAAATCTTACCCGATAAGTCTAGTGAAAGTATTGACTATTACTGGTAAGCACTTACCGGGTAAACGTTTGATAAACAGCCCCTAAGTCTAGCTAGTAAACAACTACACCTTCTCCTTCACTTTTCCGTTAACAACATTTTATATTCTTCTTAGATACACATCACTAATTAATAATAAGCGTAGTGAGTTTTCATAGTTTTGATACTATATCATTTCAAGCACATAGCATCTAAAAAGTTTGGCATTAATTAATTAAAGATACCAACCGGCCTTTCATAAATGCATGTAAGCATACACCCTATTGCTGCTAGCTATAAACATTTTTTTTAAATAATTATATATCACACCCCACTTGCACGTACGTCAATAATACATATATTCATTATATCCTAAGATTTCTTTAACCGACTAGTATGGATTGGTGCGGGGCACATGACATGTACCGGTCGTTATACTGAACTGAGCTTGTCGCCCTTTGCTTTTGACTTACCCTGATTTATTATGCATAGCCCCCTCTAATGTTCTCCAACTCCATCATATCCTTATGAAATTGCAAACTTGCATAAATACCCCGATATTTTTATTGTATACACATGTGCGAGTTAATTATGATGCAAGTACATGCACACTAATATTTAATACCATGTATATCACTTCTACCAAAACTTTAGGTTTAAAGTATCACTACTAGAAATGGCTTATCACCGACCAACCATTTCCGACGGACCATATCCGTCGGTAATTACCGACGGAAATATACAATTTGCGACGGATAGACCATCCGTCGGTAATCCGTCGGTAAATATATATATTTCCGACGGATATAAAATTATTTTATTTTTAATATTTAAATCCGTCGGTAATTTTAATAATTTAATAAAAAATATTTTTTTTCCGATGTCCGTCGGTGATCCGTCGGAAATTATCGACGGATTACCGACGAATCACCGACGGCAGTTAGAAATCCGTCGGTAATAACGTTTGTCTGTGTATGTATGTATGTATGTATGTATGTATGTATGTATGTATGTATGTATGTATGTATGTATGTATGTATGTATGTATGTATGTATGTATGTATGTATGTATGTATGTATGTATGTATGTATGTATGTACGTATGTGATCATGTATGTATGTACATGTACGTATGTGATCATGTATGTATGTACATCATGTATAGTATGTATGTATGTACGTATGTGATCATGTATGTATGTATGTATGTATGTATGTATGTACATCATGTATGTATGTATGTATGTATGTATGTATGTATGTATGTATGTATGTATGTATGTATGTATGTATGTATATGTATGTATATATGTATGTACATCATGTATGTATGTATGTATATATGTATGTATGTACATATGTGATCATGTATGTATGTACATCATGTATAGTATGTACGTATGTGATCATGTATAGTATGTATGTATGTATGTACGTATCATGTGATCATGTATGTATGTAAATGATATGTAGTATGTATGTCTATAGATCATGTCTATGTCATGTGTGTATGTATGTTTATATGTCTATGTATGTGTCTATATATGTATGTATGTCTATAGATGTATTGTATACATATGTATTGCTTGTATGTATATGTAGTGTATATTGTCTGTAGATGTATTGTATACAAATGTATTGCTTGTATGTATATAGCACATATACGTCTATATCATGCATGTCTATGTATGTGTGTATGTATGTCTATAGATGTATTATATACATATGTATTGCTTGTATGTATATGTGTATGTATGTCTGTAGATGTATTGTATACATATGTATTCCTTGTATGTATATAGCACATATATGTCTGTATCATGCATGTCTATGCATGTTTGTACGTATATGTGTATGTATGTCTATAGATGTATTGTATACATATGTATTGCTTGTATGTATATAGCACATATATGTCTGTATCATGCATGTCTATGTATGTGTGTATGTATATGTGTGTGTATGTCTATAGATGTATTATATACATATTTATTACTTGTATGTATATTGCACATAAGTCTATATCATGTCTATATATGTTGTGTGTATATATATGTAGGGACATAATCAAATGAGAACTAGGTAGTTTGTGGTAACCGTGAAATCCAACGTCAACCACTCATTTAATATAATTAATTTTGTTTTTAAAATAATGTAAAAGGATAACTTGGTAATTTGATAATTTGAATTTCTTTTAATAAAAAAATCAATTCCTTATTTGACTCATTCCAAATTTAAATGATTTCAATTTACCGTAATTTATTAATTTAAACCTAACTGTCAACCACAATCTATTAAGTATTACATTGTGTATCATAGTCATATAATGCCTTGCTGCTACAAGTTATTGGGTATCACAGTGTGTATCATAGTCATTTAATGTGTTACTGTTATAAGTTCTTGGGTATCACATGTATCATAGTCATTTAAATGCCATATTGTTCAAAGTTATTTGGGTATCACAGTATATATCATAGTCATTGTAATGCCTTATTGTTAAAAGTTATTAGGTATCACAATGTATTTTTCTTGTTTTACGAAGTGTATCACATAGTATCATGTAGTGTGTTGCTTTTCTAAGTGTATCACAATATATCTTTTCGTTATTTTGTTAAGGGTATCACAGTGTGCATCATGTTTTTGCCAGAATAAAGTTCGTCGGGAAAAAGTTCGCCGGTGAGAAAAGAGAGGAAGGAGGAGAGAGGCTATTTTTAAAATACCTAAGTTGCCCTTTAATTAAAATCATAAGTTAAAATTACCAAAATTAATATTTTCCTAATTTATTCATTGATTTGTGGTTGAGATTGGATCTCACGGTTATCACAAACAACCAAGTTCTCCCTTGAATGACCCCCTATATATGTATGTCTATATATATATATGTGTGTAGTATGTATAAATATGTCATATATCTATGTATGAATGTATGTGTATAGATGTATGTATGTGTGTATAACACGTTTGGTCCCTGATCTAACTGGAATTAATGGGAAAAGATAACGATCGTTAACTGTTTCCGTTAAGTCTAGTTAATTACTTTAGGTGTATATATATGTATGTATGTATGTATATATGTATGTATATGTCTGTATAACACATTTGGTCCCTGATCTAACTGGAATTAACAGGAAAAGATAACGGTCGTTAATTGTTTCTGTTAAGTCCAGTTACCTCAGGGGTATTTTAGTCAATTTAAATATAATTTGATAAATTAATTAATACTTTTAAATATAATTTGATAAATTAATTAATAATTAATTTAATAAATTTAATATTAAATAATATATGAGAATTTATTTAATAATTTATTAATTTAAAAGTAATTTATTTAATAAAAAATAAATTCCGACGGATACATTCCGTCGGTAATTACCGATGGAAATTCTGTCGGAAATCCGTCGGTGAATTTCCAAATTTTCTAAAAAATATTAAGCGGGCATATAGCCCTAATTTCAGTCCTCCTCCCTCTCAATCTCTCAATCTCTCGATCTCTCCCTCTCGATCTCTCCTTCTCTCCCTCTCGATCTCACCACCTCTCCCTCTCAATCTCTCCCTCTCGATCTCACCACCTCTCCCTCTCAATCTCTCGATCTCTCCATCTTTTGACCTCACCTCCATCGACGATGACCTCCATACCCGCGACGACCTCCACAGCCAGCGAACTCTCCATCTGTTGACCTCCACACCGGCGAACTCTCACAACCCTCCTCCACCTCCCTCCACCTATCGACCTCCACATCTGTCGTCCCTCACCTCCCTCCACCGACGACCTCACAACCCTTGTTCAGGTCAAATATGAATAACCTACCATATATCTATGTTCATGTACTTCACATAATTTGATTAATAATTTGTGTGTGTATAAATATGTGTGTGTATCTGATTAATAATCTGTATGTGTGTATGTTTGTTTGGGATTCGGCCTCTTGTCTTTGGGTTTTGCATCTTGCAACATGATTATTTCGGATGTGCTCTTTGTATGTGTTTGGTGGATTCTTTATTTAAAATGTGCTATTGTTAGAGCCAAAAAAAGAAGAAAACATATATATGCAATTGTTAAAAATGTGTTCTTTGTTAAAAATGTGCAATTGTTAAAAATGTGCTCTTTGTATGTGTTTGGTGTATATGATGCTATCGATCGGTAGGAATCATAAATATGTATCTTTCATAGCATGAAAATAATAACATTTATTTTGTTAAAACTAAAGATTAGTTATATATATTGTTAGGATATATATTTCTTTATGTTTGGGATTATGTTTGTTAATAATCTTTATGTGTGTATAAATCTGTGTGATAATGTTTTTGTATGAGTTTAACTTATGATTTGGTTTTTGTGAAAATGTTTTGTTATGATTTGGTTTGAAAAACTTGTGATATTAATTAGTTGGGTTGTCAATTATTGAATAAACATTAGGTTGATAAATGGAAACATTTGGTATGATTTAGGATTTGCTTATACTTGATTTTATTTATTTATTTTAGTTGGGTTGTGTTTCTAATTTCTTATAACAGTTATTCAACAAACAAGATAACAATTCTACCTGTTTTGATTCAATTCACAATGCAAACGATTACAACTATGTTCTTTACTTTCTCTCTCTAGACGACATTCTCTCTCTCTCTCTCTGATTCATATACAAACTCTAGTCACCCAACAATTAACAAGAAAAACAAAGTATTTATACCTACAACTAAAATACAAGGAAATACAAATACAATACAAAGACTTTGACTTTTTAATAAGAGTTGACTTTCTCAGCTTTGACTTTCTTGAATTTTGACTTTAGTATTCATGATCTTGTATCCAACATAATTCATGCTCTAACAATCTCCCCCTTTGGATTCAAGATCACAGTTGAAAAATCTTGCAATACAGTCTTCTCTTTTAAACTCTGTCAGATGCAATCTCTCCCTTTAACATTGTAATCTTTCTAAGTTTGTCTTCGAAGAATATAACAATCTCCTAAAAAATGTGATAAACAAGGTCTTCAACAATTTCCTCAGAACTATCACAATACTCTTTCAAACTTCAGAAAGAAATTATCTTCAGATTCAGCTCGGATTGCTTTAGCAAATAATCTTCAAAAAAAAAATTCTCAAAATCAGCACATCTTCAGAGTTTCTTTGATCTTCTTCAAATCTTTACTTTGAATCTTCTGGCTTGGACATTTCTGTAAATCATCTCCCAAAAATCCAAAACTTTAACATTTCTTGATACCATCTCCCCCTTTTTGATGATTTGAGCATCAGTATCATCAAAACTTTCACCAAGAAATGTCTTTGACCATTCTGATCTGTCCAAGAGCCTCTGATTCTGTGATTCATAACCATGTATTCATCTAGATCTTTTCAAATCCAGACAAATTAAGAAATGTAACACCTGAATCAACAAATGAATCAGTTAAAATGTCAGTCAGTAACACGAAGTCACTGTGTGTAACAAATACACATAGGAAAGGAGCTTTTGTTATGTTCACTCCCCCAGGGCTTCCATCCAATCATCGAAACACCACAAAGGCAATTTCTATGAACGTTATGACAAAGAAACAAATTCTTTGTGTGTTCGTGCAAGTGTAGAAAGAATTAAGCACGAATGATTGCTTTTAATAAGGCTCAACATTGTGTAAACCACTGAGACAACAGTAGATAAACACAGACTCAATGTGCATGATTGAAGTGCGAAGGTGGGGCATACTTCCTTCTTTTTCAATATCCAGATTTTCCAAATGAAAATCAGATAGATTATGTGTTGCGTCCCCAGAAAAAAAAAATATGAAACATTTTCTTTTAAAGAAGAAAATGAGTGGTTGGTGGGGTTTTAACAAGAGTTGGCATGGGCTAGTTGCCTGTTTCAATAATGTTCACCAAGAATTGTGAAACATTAGTAATATGGCTGCCCGACTCAGAAAGTAGTTGGTCAGAGTTTGATATTCTTTTACTCTGATCTCACACCCTCTTTCTTTTAATCATTAAGCTCTCATCTAACCAAACTCTCATTTCCATTTTACCTCAACGCACAACCCACACTCATTTCTTTTTGACTCCTCACACTCAATCTCTAAGGATTAACTTCTTGGGTAGAAATCACTGGTTAACGTGATTCCATAGAAGTTCAATTAAGTCCTGGCACAAAGAACCCCTATTGTCCTATAAAGCATATATTGCTCATAATGGTTTATCTCGAACATTTAAGATATGGAAAACATGGGTCAGATATGTGTGTGCTCATAGATGTAATCATGACAATTTGACCATTTGAAACAGTGAAGTATTTTTCAAACAAGTAAATTGAATGAATAGAAATGAATGCAAGAGACTTGTTTGAAAATCTGACAATGTATGAAATGATCAGAAATAAAATGATATAATTGTTAGTGCATAAATATGTTGGATACAAGATCAAGAAGACAAAAGTCAAAGATTCAAGAAGTCAAAGCTGAGAAAGTCAAATCTCATCAAATTCAAAGTCTTTTGTAATAAAAGTCAATGTATTTTGTATTTGTATTTCCTTGTATTAGTTGTAGATATAAATAGTCTTGTATTCTTTGTATTTCGTAAGTAAGCAACAAACAGAAGTGATATTTTTCAGTTGTATTTTAGAGAGAGATCTGTAGAGAGAGAGAGAGAGTTCTAGAGAGAGAAAGTTTGTAATCTTGAATTCGAAAGTGAAATCAAACAGGTAATTGATTCTTGTTTGTGTTTTGTTTGTTTAATTGTGATTAGAAACTAGATTCAGGGACACACAATTGGTATCAGAGCAGATCCAAATCGAAAAATCAAGAAAAATACGAAAGTTCGTCTGTGTTCTTGAGCGAAAAATCAAATCCGTGTTTTAGTGCATTTTTGGAGTTGTAATCAATTAGATTTTGTTCAGATAGCATAATCGATCGAGTTTGTATAGAAAGATTTGTCAATTACACTCTAATCAATTCGAATTTTCGAATTTTTGTGGTTTTTATGTTCACGAGTTCTTGACACTGTGTTTGTATCAAATTTGTATCTTTTGTGTATTTGATCGAAATTCTGTGTTAGATTTGTGTTCTAGTTGTTTAGACGAGTGAATTGTCGAAGTTTAGTGTTGATATTCTAGTTCTAAATGAGTTTTTAGTGTGATTTTGGTCGATTTGAGAGGTTTGCGCTTGTTCATCAAGGTTTGCGGGTCATTCATCAAGGTTTGCGTTTCATTCTTCAGAGGTTTGCGTTTCATTCATTGAGAAAGTTCGAGAAACGAGAAGTGGGTTTTGTGGGTTTAATGACAAACGCAAAGTAAGGTTTGCGTTTGTCTCTAGAAACGCAAAGTAAAGGTTTGTGCTTCTAACGTGAACCGCAAAGTGAAGGTTTGCGATTCCTTCTTGAAACGCAAAGTAAGGATTTGTGTTTCCCTCTTGAAACGCAAAGTGTGGTTTGCGCAACACACTAGAGAAGGGGGACATATTTCTGGTTGTGATTAAAATTTCTGATTTTATTTTTCAAGTTTTCTGTATTTTCTTGATTGTTTCATTTGGACTAACGATCAGTTTCTAGTTTCTTATTGCATATATTTTTCAAAACAGGTTTAAACAAGATGACTTCCAAAGATGCTCTTTCCATTGGCACTGATGTCAAGCCTCCTGTTCTGTTCAAAGGAGAGTACGAACAGTGGAAAGACAGATTCCTTGATTTTATAGACAGGCATGCAAATGGAGAAAATATTATGTTGTCAATAACAGAAAGTCCTATGGTACCAATCACGATTCAGATACCTGATGATGACTCGTCTGATAGTGAAGATGGTACTGA